>OZ023322.1:27193252-27647034 GCA_964007375.1 Ophion obscuratus | reverse complement strand
CACCTGAATTTTCTCGAAAAATATTGCTCAGACGAACTATTGTGGGGAACAAAACTTCTAGGGATTGAAGGGAGACGTTTGAAAAAATTTATTTGAGGAGCCAAAATTAAAAAATGGCGGCGTTGCAAAGGCTGACATGTTTTTTTTCAAACGGAAACATAACTTTTTTTTATTGCCAAAAAATTTGTCAGCTGAAAACTAAAAACATTTGTTGAAAAAATTTTTTGGTAAAGTTCATAGTTTTCAAGTGAGAACATCTCTAAATGGACTAAATGTCTCACGGCAAGCCGCTCAATGTTGTATTTTCGAATGTATGACCACTAGAACAAAAAAAGAATCAAATTTTTTTGTTGAAAATTTTTGTTTTTTGTTTTTTTTTTTGTTTTCAAATTTGGACGATATTTCATGAGAAAATTTTGGAGGAAAATCGATGAAAAATAGTTTTTTCCATTTAATAGCGTTTGTGCCATTTTCAGGCCCAAAAACATGTTTCTTTAAATCCTTGACGAACTTTAATCACGATGGGTAGAGAAACACACACACACACACACACACACACACACACACACACACACACACACACACACACACACACACACACACACACACACACACACACACACACACACACACAAAAATCCTGGATACATCTGAAATAATTGAAAATGATGTTCTCACTTGAAAACTATGAACTTTATCAAAAAAATTGTTCAACAAAAGTTTTTAGTTTTCAGCTGACAAATTTTTTGGCAATAAAAAAAAGTTATGTTTCCGTTTGAAAAAAACATGTCAGCCTTTGTAACGCCGCCATTTTTAATTTTGGCTCCTCAAATAAATTTTTTTCAAACGTCCCCCTTCAATCCCTAGAAGTTTTGTTTCACACAATATTTCGTCCGAGCAATATTTTTCGAGAAAATTCAGGTGTAAGATTAAAATGGGACACCCTGTATATAAATCAAACAAAAATAAGAGAAACATGCCCATTATAAATGCGAACGAAATATCATCCTCCGATCTTCATCCAGTGCAAAGCATAATATGAATAAATAAAAACAGACTCGATATATAAACAAAGAAAAAATGACTCCACATAAGCAAACGAAATACGAAATCAAAGAACGAAAGTATAAAGAAAAGAAAAGCACAAATAAAATAAAGACCAAAAGAAGAACGTAAATGAAAACAAAAACAAAAGTAGAAAAACGCTGATACTAAAAAAAATTCACCAGTATATAAAGGGATACAGAAACAGATCGCCAGAAAGTCTACATGCTGCCCTTTTTGAGCAGTTGCAAGATCGTGTTGTTGAATGTCATCTTACTCTGGCTCAAGCTACCAGGTGCAAGTGCATCAATAAGGTATGCAGCGGAAATGTTAAGGTTCTTATGGGGTTTAGCCGTCGGGCGTGAAGTACGAGGGGAGGGCCCTATGCTTATGCACGGAGCCGATTGACTGTTACCAACCGTTAGCTTTCGAATAATTGTCATACTAAACGAGCGTTTTCGAACTACTTTTCTGCATCTATTTGTAAAGATATGCATTTTTGAACATTCGGTGATTACATTAAGGAGGTACAGTGATTGGAGCGAGTCCAAGATAAAAGCCCGATTTTTTAAAATAACATTGTCGAGAGCTTTGTCCATGCGTATGCGGAGTTTCCGCGAGATTTACCGTACAGTTTCCGAGTTATTAATTGTTAAAGTTGGTCAATTAGTCACACGTAGACGACAAAATGTGCCTGTCCTCTCATATATCGATTTTTTTTGTGCTACTTGGAGCCAAGACACGCGTAAAAAAAACTGACGGTTGCGTTCGTTGGTTCGTTATGATCAATAAGGCAACTTGAATTGGAAAGCTCACCGCAGAAATAAGCAATAAATTTAGAAATAAAGTCGCGAAAAACCGAAGTATTCGGCGAGAGAGACGTCTCGTGACGTAACCGCAGCCATCTTGCTCGAAGTGTGGCAACGCCGGATACCCGCGCAAATTTGATTCTTCTATCGGATATTTTCAACGCGAATTAAAAATATGGTTGTGTGAAGCCGTACGTTTTTTAATCGATTATAAAAGGCCTTTCGTCGATATTTACTCAAAGTTCTTTTATGCATAGCTAAGGCATCTCAATCTTTCTGGCGACATGCATACGCCGCGAGAGAGGGAGAGAGAGAGGGAGAGTATTCTTATTTCTTATCACTTTATTTATTTTAAAGATAGACCAATTTTGCCAGTCTCTGGAGTAACGTTGCCCATTGATGATGCTTTTGTGTCTACATTTTTTTTCACACGTCTGTCATTCCTAGACCCCACGCCAATGTACGTGCCTAACGAACAATAAGAGTGCTTGTGAAACAAGCTGTAAGAGCGTTTCTGAGTAAGCATAGAGTATCGATTTTTTCACCTTGTGGTCTCACCTCTTCTCTCTCTCTCTCTCTCTCTCTCTCTCGCTCCCTCTTTCTCTCTCTCGTAAAACATTAGTACGCAGATGTAGTTGTTACACGAGCCAACCCTTTTCCTGAGAGTGCTCGTTACTACGAGGTACAGACATACGAGTGTGCAATCGGGAGGCCTTCGTCTTTTTTTTTGTTCCAAGCCCAATCGTGGATTCGTGCGAATCACTTGGTATTGCGAAACAACGGGGCAATTTTTCAACGCTAATTTCCGTGATGGACATTCTTGAAGTGTCAAAGTCGGAAAGTTAGAAAACGTCCAGGGTTCATAGTGCTGAAGTTTGCATCGTTGCACCGCAACGAAAGTTATTTTTGACATTTTATTTTCCTCATTTCCGTCATTATAGAAGATTCCTTTTTCCCTACTTTTATATTGTAGATGGCTAAATAACTGTCTCAAAAATTATCGTGGGGAAAATTTGCCGAAAAAAGTTTAAGGAATGGAGAAATATTAATTTTCATTGCAATCCACTGATGCAAATTTCAACTTCATCGCGTTTCTGGGGAATGTATATTTTTTCTATGTACTTTCGCAAGGCCCTGCGTCCTTTTACGATCCGGATGTAAGGACTACTTCCGGTTCCTTGGTGAGTAAAAAAAAAACACTAGTGTATCACACTTGCACGAGGGCACAGGGCAACTGCGGAAAACCTCCCCCACTGCTCGAAGCTTCAACGTTTTGGAATTACCTTTACGGAGAAAGTGCTCGAGCCCACGCAAACCAAACGATTGAAGTCCGTACTCGAAACGCTCCGACACGAGCGGTTACCGTTGAGTAGCTTGTTGAAACGCAATTTCACCACCTCGTCCTGTCTTCCCTCGAAGCGGTATACGCAGCTGGGAATGGTCGAATCGGTTCAGCGCATTATTCGGGATACTTTTGCGAGAGGTTCAATATTTTTCAAGATGGTCATCTTTTCAAGGACATACTGATCAAAGTACTCGGACCTTGAAATGGTCACGCGATGATACATTGTTCAATGCAAATCGGAATAACATTTTTATAACGATTTTGGAAAAGAGCAACCCTTTTTGTTGTTATTTATTTTTCCTTTGAGCAGAGTGCATTCGATTTACAAGGATGAAAAGTATGTTTGATTGGACAAGCAAACATATCAAACATATATACATTTTTTAGATAGACAAAGTTATAAATCATTTAAATTCGATTCGATAGATAGAATTTAAAGAATCGTTTTGATGTATCCATTTGTTTGTCTCAAAAATTTATCTAAAAAACGTATAGAATTTTCTCTTATAGACTTCCCTTTTTAAATGAATTTTTTTCTGAATAATGTATCTAAAGAATGTAAAGAATCGTATTTATTCAGAAAATGTATAAATTGATTTCTAGAATGGCATTGATAACAGTTTTATTAAAATAACAAGAAAGCAGCTTCGGAAATTAAACATACGTGTATAATATATATATATATATATATATATATGTAGATCGAATTCAAAGAATCGTCTTGATCTATAAATTGGTCTTTCTGATAAGTGTATTAAATAATGTATCGAATTATATTTTATAGGTTTTTTTTCTAACAGAGATTGTCTTTATAGAATTTCCGTTCAGAAAAATGTATTCAAAAAATGTATGGAATCGTATTCATCTATAAATTTATTTATAGAATGGCATCGATTAATAAAAAACAGTTCTATAAAAATAACGAGTAATTAGCATTAAATTAAATAGCATATTAAACATACATGTGTGTGTGTGTGTGTTTAATTTCCTGACCTACTTGCTTGTTATTTTAATTAAAGTGGGATCAATACGATACTATAAAAAACAATTATTTACATACACATATTAAATTCAAATGATGTATTTCATTTCCAACTCTAATCGAACATTTTCTTAAATTGGAAGAAATTAAATACCGATTGGTTAAAAAAGGAGCAAAAAATGTATTCGGAATTTCTTCACATTAAATAAATGAGTGTGAGAGTACAA
The DNA here is from genome assembly GCA_964007375.1 of Ophion obscuratus. Classification (NCBI taxonomy): domain Eukaryota; kingdom Metazoa; phylum Arthropoda; class Insecta; order Hymenoptera; family Ichneumonidae; genus Ophion; species Ophion obscuratus. Next base: position 27,642,627 of record OZ023322.1, on the reverse strand, counting down.
ATCCACTCAAGGATTTATCGATTTCAAACGAATCGTTGATCGCGGATCGAGTTGAAAGGAAGGTCTTATTCCATTGCGAATAAAATAAAAAGGCTCAGCATGCTGAGATTGAAGTGAAATAGTTTTTGTCGAAGCAAAGATACTTTTGCTCTCGGTGTGGGTGACGCTAGATCTCGGATTTATTTCTCATTCGATTACCTGAGATTCTTGGATCCGCCACGACCAAAGAGAAATATATCCCGGGGGGCTTGGAACTTTCGATCGGCGTAGAAGTCGCTGTTTCGACTGTAGAACACTCGGGAGCACGGCCCACTCCCATAAGGATCGCCATCCTGATGGAGATCGACGAATTCGTACAGAGCTCGAAAGTTGACGGGTCTAAAAAGATGTTCAAGGCTCATGTATACGCTCTTTCCTTTAATTCATCAAAATATCGCAAGAGTGCAATAAATTATATTCTAGATTTATAAAATTTCGAATATTATATTTGATGTTTGCGTTTCGGTTTGTTGCACTGCTTAAGCGGGGAAAGGCGAGGAAAAATTTGCTGGTTTTCATGATTTTTTTTTAAGGATAGATTTCTTCATCATTTTTGAGACCCGGGGTATGTTTTATTAACAAATATCATGAAACTAGTTTTAGCTGTTACATGGTATTTTTTTATTTTATTAATCTTTAAAAATGACAGAGGCATGGCACGGTCTTCTAAACTGCATTTTCAAAACTGGCGTGACGTATAGCTAAGAAACTAATCGACCGATTCCAATGAAATTTGATAAAAATCTTTCTTACCTTATTGTCTAAAACATGAACCTAAATGTTAAAAAAAATTTTATTCTTTTTTTTTAATTGCAAGATGTAGCCATTTTTTTCGGAACATTCAATCTGTTCGTTTCAAAGCGTACCATTTCATCAATTTTCAACATTTCTCTGTTTTTCTTGGTTCATATTCTGCGTATGAGTGTTAACGAAAGAAAACTGCTCGTTGGTTTTTTTTCAGATTAATCCCGCCGACGCTACGTGTCACGCCGTTTGACGACTTCCACCGCAACCCGCTAAGAAGATCGTGCCATACCTCCGCCATTTTCAAAGATTAATAAAAAATATATTTAACATGTAACAACCAGAAGTAGAAATAAAACATACCCTGAATCTAAAAAATGGTGAAGAAATCTTTCATTTTGAAAAAATCGTGAAAATCAGCCATTTCTTGCTCACCCAAAGGTATCTCCCCCCTTAATAAAAAAAAACGTCGAGGGAAAAAAATGGTTCGCTGAATTTTTTTGGCTGTTTTACGATTGTCAGATTCGGTCTGACGTATTTCAAGGATATTTGGTTGGCTAAGGCAGATAAATGTCTCCGTAACTATATCCCGAGAGAAATCTGAATCGGAGTTCAGCAACGAGCCATTGTTTCTCACATAGCTATCACGATGACGTAGTATATACCGCGGGGATATCCGACTTTCCGTGTCGAGTCGCGCACGGTTCGAAATTTGTGAAAACGCGAATATAATTATGGAGTGACATTTTCTTGCCACTCGACCAATTCCACGTGTCTAGTATCGATGATTATTTCTTTTTGGAAAATACTGTTATTTAACCCTTCGGCTGCACACTGGGTTGTTTTGACCCCATTTTGACTGTGTAGGTGGACACTCGGCCCCTATCCTACATCCTACCTGTGTACTGAGGACAGCTGTCGAAAAACGACCTGGGGTCGAGCCGACCCCGTTTATGCAGTAGAAAGACAAACTTATAAATCAAAAAGATTCTTTAAATTATCTCTACAGATACAGATATATATATATATATATATATATATATATATATATATATATATATATCTGTAGAGAGAATTTAAAGCATCTTTTTGATTGATAAGTTTGTCTTCCTAAAAAAATTATCTAAAAATGTATAGAATCGTATTTATTTAGAACATCTATAAATTGATTTATAAAATGGCATTGATACCAATTTTATTAAAGCAAATGTCAATAATAATAAGTCACAGAAGTAAAAAAAATGTGGAAAATATACGTTCTCAACAATTAATCTGGCGAAGGAGCCGATTTTTTCCATTTTTCACTATCCCAAAAATGCTCAAATTCATACCTCCGAATAAATATACTTTTTGGAACGACGGTCGATACTGTCGTTTTTTTTCGTATCTACAAATCTGGCGCTTTAAAAACCACAGGATTTTTTTTTATATTTTGAAAAAAAAAAATTATGTTTTTCATGCAAGTACGTATTTTTCAACGCATCTTCCACTTTGAACGAATGTTTGGCCACTTATTTTTTGTTTTTCTTGTAAAATAAATTTTGGGCCATAAAATAAGGATCATTGACCACAAAAAACATATCTACAAAAAAAGTACATATTATCGAAATACAAGGATCTGAAAAACGTCTGGGGTCCGATCGACCCCATATGCAGTCAGAGGTTCGTGGTGGAAATGTGCAGTCGAAGGGATAATAATCGAAAAAACATTTTGCCAAGATTTTTTGAAGTAATTATTTTGTAATCAACTTGAGCTATTTTCCATTTTTACTTACAATTAGCAATGATTACAAGATAAATTCGTACTAGGATGCGTGTTACGTTCTCTCACATTTAATTAAACCTGCATACTTATCCTAGACGCGAAAGACGCCGCTTTGGAAAAATGAAATTCGCGTAATTTTCGTATCGAAAAGCCCATATATGTACGTAGGTGGTAGGTATTCGAAGCTATCCGTGATATTGAGCAGCAGGCTCTCACCATAAAGTAGCCCCACGTAATACTGGATTAAATCGATGCCACGGCGATAGGGATGCCGGGGAAGAGCGAGGGAGAGAGAGGCGAAAAAAGAGAGGGACGATTACGATCCTGATGCTCTTCTGACAGGGTGGTTTAAAGAGCTCGACGAAGAAAAAAAAACGATAAAAGAACGCACGTCGTTTTGAGCTGTTTTTTAGGATCTTCGTTGCGAGTCTACTTGTACAAGTTCAAATTTCCAGAAAACACATTTTGCTTAAAGACGAAGATAAAGACATAACAGAATTGATAAATAAATATAAATGCATATGAATAAATGCAAATAAATATAGACACATATAAATAATTATAAATAAATATTAAAAAATGCAAATCAAAATTTCAATGAATAAAAATAGATATAAAAATTCAAAAAAATAAAAATAAATATGAAAATTCCAAAAAAACCAAAATAAATATGAAAAATCAAAAAATAAAAATAAAAATTGAAAAAAATTGAAATAAATATGAAAAATCAAAAAAATTACTGTAAAAATTGAGAAAAATTAAAATGAAAAAATGAAAGATAGCTTTGATAAAAAATTTTCACCAAAAACTTTCAATAAAAAAACATTAGGATAATCACCATCGACGAATTTTGCGCGGATGGCGATTGAGCCCTCGTGATACTTTTCATCCAATTCGTCCAATATTGCAATTTTTTTTAATGACCGCGAGACTTGCCTCAGAGCTGTGGATTCGATCATCCGCATTTCTATAGTGAGACTGCTGCTGGACGAGACGAAACTTTCGACGAGTGAGCAGGGACGGCTGGTGTTTTGAAGAATCGCGTGATCGCATGTCCGGGGCACTCGATCCTTGCAGTATCTTGCCAGAAGCGAAGTGTTGCTCGCTGGACGGGCCCCCAACATTTGAATGGGATTTCCGGTTCTTTCCGCGTAACGTTGCCTCTCCTTTTCACTGCGGAACGAAGCAGTCGGCCGGTATTACTCGATCGTTCATTAATCGATGCACTTAATTATGTTTGGTTGCAGGTTCACTTGATGCTTATGCATATAAATATATATGACGTTGAAGTTCGGATCGTTGAGATGCAGCGATAACTTTTTTTCTCTAACTTCACAAATTTACTTTGGCAGACTTTACGGAAATCACGCGAACATTTTTTCGGACTTTTATTTAGAAATCTGCAACCTAAATCTGTATAATTTTGGATAATAATGAAAATGAGGAATCGAATAGAACTTTCGTTGTGTTCCAACGATGCAAACCTCAACCCCAGACATGAGGTTGGAGTTTTCATTGTTGAAATGTAATGGCAATTAATATTTATGAATTCCTTTGATTTCTTTTGGCAACGTTTTGCCAATAAAAAATCGTCAATCATTTTTAAAAACATTTATTTAGCGATCCACAATATAAATCTATAAAAGAAAGAACTCTATGACTGAAAATGAGGAAAAGAAAACGTAAAAAAGGTTTCCTTGCGTTGCAACGATGCAAACTTCACCACGATCCTCATTCATATAAGTACACGGAGAAAAAAAACCAATTGAAGCAAACAAATATATTAATTGATCCAAATAAATGTGCTGTTGCGGAGTGCCACCGATATATGAGATTGTTACAATACTATGAAATATTGGAAAATGTGATTGATTTAAATAACATATTATTTTATTTGAAAAAAGCTCTTCTGTTCTCTGAATATCTACATTATCCTTCAAATAAAATTATATTCTATTGAAATCATTCTATATACAATCCGTAGATGTATTGGATGAAATAATTAAGCGGTTGCTACAAACATTTTTTATTTCGTACAAAAATTTAATCAATAGAATTAATTATTTCTTTACTACATCGAAACGAATTTGGCATGGGACGTAAATTTTTCAATTTGTTTTAAATTTTAAATAAAAAGTGAGCATTAGAATGATCATCAACGATAATAGTCGAGAGACGATCAGATATTCTATGGAATATCCATGGAGAAAATATCAGATATTCAACTGATTAAGGGGTAAGGCCACTGTAAATTTTTTGAAAAATCGATTTTTTTTTATTGGCTTAAAAAATAGTTTAAACCCTCTAGAATAAGAAAAAAAAGGTCCTGTGTAACTTCTTTTTTTAATTTTTTCCAATAAAAAACTATTCGCAAAACTTTAAACGCGTTTTTCTCGAAACATGGTTTTTCAAAATGGCACGCAGCATAACTCGAACAATTTTCATTTTTTTTACTTGAAATTTTAACCAGATGTGAACATTTACATTATCTTGAGAATGTCGATCGGAATTTTCAAGAACTTTATTTATTGATTTTTTATTAACAAAAAACTTGCCGTTTTTTTCGTCAAAAATCAATTTTTTTTTTCAAACACACGCCAAATCCACAAAAATTGATACTTTTTAAAATCCGATCGACATTCTCTAGCTATAGCCCTCTAGATTAATGGTTTTTTTTTGTTCTAGATTCAAAAGTGCACCAGTGGTGCTGCGTGCCGCGGAGCCCTGGAAGCAAAACATGTCCCGGGAAGATAGCTGTGGAACCGCCATTTTGTTTTTTTTTTACTGTAAAAAAATTTTATAATAAAGTTTAATGTATGCCCGATAACACCATTAAAAGTTTTTTTTCAAATACCTTCAATTTCGGGAGCAAAAAATTAGTGAAAAAACCTTTTTTTTGGGCCGTTACAGTGGCCTTACCCCTTAAAACAGATACTGCACTTTGATCTTAGCCACAGGCCAAGAAGCGATACTCTTTAGAGTTTCTCCAGCGTTTAAGTAGATTTTCAGTTCGCGCTACGCTTACGAGAAACGAGCGCGCGTGCGCCTTCTAGCGGTCACTCCGAGAACTACGGGTTTCCTCGCACCTATAATTTCGGTGGCACTCAGCCATGATTTGGTCGAATTTTTTCAACCAAATGTGCAAGAAACAAATTTTACTTTCGCATAATTTTTTAACCGATTCAGGCATTTCCTTAATATTTTTCAATCAAAATAGAATATTAATATTTAAACGAATAATGTACTTATAAATCAATATCGGATATGGTGAAAACAATAAAATAACATATTTACTCAATAGAAATTTGATTTCAATCAAACGAGCGAAATTAAATTTTTCTTCTGTACTCGAATCAACAATATTCATGTTATGAATAGAAACGCTTTTTTCGTTCGTTTCAGTAATTGCATTTAAAACTATATAATTTGTTCGCGATAATTGGTTAGATAGTTCCAATAATATACTGTTCTCGGCTAACAATATATATTTTGAATGAAAGAAAACTTTCAATTTTATCATGTTATTGAAGTCAATAGCGTTTCGTTTGGACGAATAAATCCGATTATTTACACCAACAATTTTACAATTCAATCAACGAAATTTCATTCATTAACACCAATGATATTGGATCAATAATTTTTTTTCTCAGTGTACATCGAGAGAAATGGACACCGGCCGAGCAACTCTAGTCTCGGCCAATACTTGGATCGGTGACCGCTAAGTCACCCGCTGGATTACGCCCCGACCACTTTGCGGGACCGCATTTCTACCGACAAGGAACCACATTTTGGAGCTTACCTTCGATTTTGTTAAAGCTACTATCAAGGTGTTTAACAATGTTTAATTTCGTTTATGTTCATGGCACAAGTTACCATCTTTCGTTTATATTTCATAGAAACTGAAGTTGAATAATGATTATAATTAAAATATGTCGATTAAATTGGATATTTTTCATTTAATTTCAAATGTCCCTTAGCTAGGCCTAATTACCGGCAGGTACCTCATACGGTTAAATGGAAATCTCGATATTTTTCGTAAGCACGTTCAACTATTCCAGACTATCGGTTTAAACGCGTTTTTTAAAATGTCGCCACACTATTTCTCAATGTGTATCGGATTGCACAGTTTCACGATAACGTTAATAAATCATTGACTGGTTGATCGAGAAACAACAGAAATTTAATCGAAATCAATGAACAATTAAAAATGCATATGTCGGGGCGATACGGAGGAGGAGCTAATCGAGTCAATTCAACCGGAAATGTAGTGCGTGAAATGCGTTAATTAAGCATGACGTTTGTAAACGAGCGGGGGGGGGGGGCAATTATATCGAGTATCGAGGCATTCGTGCTGGTCTTTCGTATACCTTTATCCGTACATTTTTAGGTGCGAATTATTGAGCCTTTTTTTATTTACACTTCAGGTCACAGTTGGATTTTTGGAACTCGATACGATGCACTTGCGTCTAATTAAGGGGTCAGACCACAGTAATGGGTATAAAATCATGTGCGAATTTAACAATTTTTTAAGTACGAAAAAAAAAAATTCACTCATAAAATTAATTACACATCTATTTAGTATGAATATCAAGGTGTTAAAAAATATTTTTTTTTTCGTCGTACAAAGTGGCCGAATATTAATATTTTCTTTTGTTATCTTTTTTTTAGTCGCTCCGCGGCGTGACATTTTTAAGCTAGACCAAAAAACAAAAATTTTCGTCAATCTACATTAAAATACCTAGAGAAGTACGTACGGAATTTAAGAAAAATATTGTTTTATTCAAAAGTTGTAGGTATTTGAACTTGAGAAATGAATTTTCAATGAAAATTTTCGTTATAACTGTTCATAAAGTGCTCATAAAATGAAAAGTTTTCGATTAATCAGAAATTCCGTACGTACTTCTCTGCGAAATGGAATTAGGAACATAACTTTTAAATTTGAAGTAAATCGAGTGAAAATTCTTGAAGTTATTTGTCACGCCAATTGGAAAAAAGCTGTTTCGAGAAAAACACGTTTAAAGTTTTATATATGCCTCTGGCCGTGTCAGAGGTGGGCTTACGTTAAACGTTCAAAGTCGTTAAGAAAAAAAAAAAATCTTGCTATAAATCGAATATTAACTTATTCCAATGATGATAAAGCACCATTTAGCGAAAAAAAATAGATTTTTTGAAAATCCTACTGTGGCCTCACCCCTTAAATTGGCGTGAACGTAAATATGCATAAGTTTTGGCGGATTTGGATATTCGGGGTTCGGCTCCAGCAGTCCTTCGCGTTAAGACGGAATGACACCTCATCGCGGTCGGTATGGTAGAACAATTATAGATACCCAAAAATCTCTGAAACGGCTCTTCAGATCCCGTCGAAACTTTGCCAAACGACGTCAAATAGATAGACGAACAGCTGTCTGCCCCTCAAATTTTCTGAATTTGAGAAAAAAAGGTAGATTGGCTCATGTCTTAAGGGGTTTTATCTAGTTGTGAAAGTCGAAAAGCACTTTTTTTTAACCAATATATTCGGACAGTGTATAATTTTATAAATGTTCCACGAAAATTTCAAAGGAATCGGACCGAAATTGACAGATAGAAAGATGTTGACGCGCGTCGAAACGCCCGGAGCGTCGTTCGAAACCTTAAACGCTTTTTTGTCAGAAGTACGTTTTTAAAGTATCTCAAAATATTTCAAAAGCTACTGCATCGATCTTTCTGAAATTTTTCGGGCTTTTTTTAAATATAAAAATATATTATTTGATCGAAGGATTATTTCCGATGGGTACTTTCAATTTGATGAAAGAAAAATGCCCATTTTTTTCGCAAAAGTCATGGCTCTCACTTTGAACACGCGGCATTATTTAATATTTTGTATTTGATATAGGTGATATAGATAACTGATATATATATATATATATATATATATATATATATATATATATATATATATATATATTAGGGTGGCACAAATTCGAGCTCAATTTTTTCCCTTTTTCTCACCATCAAATATCTTCTTTAAAGCAAAAAAAAATTGTCACGAAAGCTGCGAGTGGTCAAAAAATATTTAGAGGTTGCTCAAGCCCCCCGAAAACTAAAATTTTCATTAAAACATCAATATTTTTTCCGTTCACTTCTCGCTCATGAATTTTTTAAATTTTATAATTTTATAATTTTAAAATGAAATTAAACATTTATTGGCTGCTCAAGAGCTTCGAAATGTCCTATTTTCGCCAATTGTTTTTTACCCTTCTCACTCATAAATTTGACGCTGTGTAAAATTTTCAAAACAATTAATCGTTTTTCTTTAGAAATCGATTTTTCAAATTTACCACACACTACTAATCCAAGAGTTATAATATTTGTTTTCATTAAATAATTTTTAAAAGCTATTGTTCGTAAACAAAATTATAGGTCCCCCGGTTCATCGGGTTAGAAGTGTGAGATAACTTAAAAAAATCCGTTTCTAAAGAAAAAAAAGAATTAATTGTTTTGAAAATTTTACAAAGTGTTAAAGTGATGAGTGAGAAGAAAAAGAAAATCGCGACAATTGGAAATTTCGAAGCTCTTGAGCGACCACTGAATATTCCATGGCTGGCTAGAGCTTTCGCGAGCTTAATTTATAAATTGTAAAGCGTAAAATTCATGGGTGAGAAGTAGAAGAAAAAAATTGATTTTTTGAAGAAAATTTGAATTTTTGGAAGGCTTAAGCGACCTTTAAATATTTTCTTTAAAGTAGATAAATAGATGGTGAGAAAAAGGAAAAGAAATAGAGCTCAAATCGTGCCACCCTAATATATGTATATATTAGGGTGGCACAAATTTCAGCTCTATTTTTTTTGTTTTTTTTTTATATTGTTTTGTATATATGTTTTTTTTTGTATTATATATATATTATCGCCATCGAAAAAATTAGTCGATTCCAATCGTGTTTTCCTCGCCTTGAAGTGTATGCTTCAACTGTACCGTAAGAAGATAATAGTCAATTGATTTTTTCTATCATACTTAACTGGCCGTCGTCGCAAAACAGATTTGTCTGTTTAGACAAGTGAGCGGAATAATCGACTACGTACGTCAAACATTCACTCACGTAACACGTGAAGTTTTGTTTGCCTGTGTACTGTGTGTACAGATGATTATTTTGACGCATAAGTCTAAAAAGCCCGACGACTAAGCATTGGAATATATAACAATTGATAGTGTCACTCCATTGATAGTGGCATTCCATATAAAATGAAAACATCTGTACTCCTATTCTGAAGTTATTGTGAAACATATATCTTTGCGCGATATCGCGCGTGGCTGATGCGAGAAAATTACTTGTGCGCGTGTAGAATTAAAATCAAGAATCCACTGCTTTCAGAAGTATTCCCTGATTCCTTTTTTACTCTAATCCAGCAATATAATTGTCTAATTGTGCCAGGAATTAAAAAAAAAGTATTTTCCCCATTTTTTTCGCTTTTGTTATTATGCAAAATCTTTGCATATTTGGTTTATGAAGCGGTTCGATGGTTTTTGCAAATTTCACTAGTTAGTTTTCGTTTAGTTAGCTTTTTGTTAAACGCGCGACAATATTACGTTACTTTCGTGGCGTAAAGATTTAAGGTAATAGATTTTAAGGTGTCCTGATGCCTGCAGCTTTTTTGATGTATTTCAACAATTTTATATATATATGTATACATGTAATAATGTAATACAATATTGTTTCAAAATTACTATTCTTTTATTGCTACGAGGTCCTGTACTTTTTACGTACTCCACCGGATGCCATCTTAATAATCCATCCCCCTCTAATAATAGTCATAATAATGATAATAAATATAGTAAGTAGGTGAATGTTTCCCACTGCAAATTGAAGAAGTGCGTTGCCCGAAGCAGTCAAATCTACTACGATAATAATAATAATAAAATATTTATCAAGAAATTGTTTACGTATGTATGTATACATATATTGAGGTGATTAAAAAAAATCGACGTTTTTTTCCCAATTTTTCCTATTCAGTAGTTGCAGTAAGACGAAATAAGACGCTTGTTAAAATATAAGCTATTAATATGAATATTCAGAGGTTCCTCATCGCGATTTTCTATTTCCCATACTAATAACAAGTAGATAACTTAGCTTGCTACTTTTGAATCCATGTTCCAATTTTAAGTACAATGAAAAAAAAAAAAATTCTTTATATTTTTTCGTACTGTGAATAAACGATAAAAAGTAACTTTATAAAAATTGGCGTCTTTTGATAGATATTTTTGGTTAATATGTAATTACGTTGACGGAAATAACAACCTTTCTCCAAAAAATGTTATTAAATCCAACCTTTTTCCAAAAAATGTGACTAAACTATTACATTTTTCAATTATTCAATGACGTAATTTTATAGAAGATGAAATTATCTACAAAAAAAGTCTTATGACATTTTGTGATAAGTCTGATAGTTTCGCGGGAAAAGTGAACGATTTTTTAAATTTACTATTAATTCAACTTTGACCTCGAATAACTTTCGAACGAGAAGATTTATCATAAAACGATAAGAACCCTTTTTTATAGGGCGTTCAATTCCCTACAAAAAAGATGCCTTAGGCATTATTGTACGTTTACCCGCTGGCGAGTGATAAAATTCAAAAACAGCAAGTAAAGTTATCTCCATGTTATTAAGTAATGTTATTATTAAGTTTTCTCGATGGGAAATAGAATATCGGGATGAGGAACTTCTAAATATTAGTACTACGGGCCCACATTTTAACATGCGTCTTTCTTTACCTTACTGAAACCACTGAATGGGGGAATTTGATAAAAATAGTCAATATTGTTCGTTACAGTAAAAAAAAGTCTTATGTGTTGCGTCTTCTTTTAAATCTAGACTAAATTACCCGATTTCGAAGATATGTTGCGAGTTGGGCGTCGTGCGTTTATTATGGCACTATCAATCAAACGGAGTAATGATAATTCAAAAGAGCTAACAATGTATATACTTATGGTTAAAATGGATAGCAGGAAAAAAAATCCGAACCGAAAAATATCCGTATTGGCAGCTGTGATATGTGAAATATTGCCCTGAGTTGGATATTTTCACGAGTTTAAAAAAACTGCGATTATCTCGAAAACTATGGCACTTTTACTTAGGTCATATTCGGGTATTTTGGATCATCATGAGCTGGCCTGTCAGCACCTGCAATATTATATTTGGTTTTTGGGCCCCCGTGTATATACGTACACGCAAAAAAAAGTAATTTCGAATAAAAAAATTCTTTTCGTTAAAATCAGCACACATAAAAAATCAGCCGTTTCAGGCCTGTCGAAACCGAATTGCAAATCACAAAATCATTAATAGCATTATTGGACATTAAAATGATAAAAATCGTGTAAAAAATATGATTAATTCGAAAAAAAATAGAAGGAAAAATGGGCCCACGATGACACTGGTCTTAACAATCATAGCGTGTGCCACTCTGTGTTAGAGAATTTTTGGAAAAAATTAAAAAAAGGTAATCTTCTTTAAAAAAATAGTTTTCACTTTAGAAGCACAAAAAAACGTTGTCATTGATAATTGATAATTTTTTTTATATTTTTTAACGAAAGCATGCTTCTAAATGAAAAAAATTATATAGTGCCATTTGTCGATATCTCAATTCTTTCAGGAGTTATCAGCGTTTAAACGTTTCCAAAATTTCTGAAATCGACATTTTTTGGAAAATTATAACTCCTAAAAAAGAAGAGATAAAAATCTGAAAATGGGTGTGGATATTACTTTCACGGGGTACAAATTTACAAAAAAAAATCAGGAAATCCAAAAATGGTCGGGGTCACGGGGTAGCCGAAATGGCGTAGAATATCTTATATATATACACACAATTCTTCTATTTTAGTAGAATATTTTTACTTTCTATAATTCAGTGCCGAAAATCGAATGACGGACCATATATATATATATATATATATATATATATATATATATATATATATATATATATTCGGCCCATATAATTACAAAAAATAAAAATATTCTACTAAAATAGAAGGATTGTATCGTTCCGTACAAAGCCATTGCAACAGATTTACTCCAAATATCGGAGTAACATTTTTGTTATCACTAACCGATTAGCAGTGGTGACATACTCAACCATCGTCGCGGTAAATTTTGTTTGTACATGTCGTGCTGTGGTGGCAGATTTCATCGAACGCATTATCGTTCATTAAAATGCAATGATAAATAAGAAATTCGGTTATCGTCCCGATGATTTGCGAAAATAAATTTTCAAAATTCAATGGTGAGAGAGAACCAATAGCGGACAGGTGGCGCTTACTCAGATCAGATAAACATTCGATAAATGATCGCGGCAATACAGATGTTTAATTCACAAATCCTTCCGCGTCCACTGAGAGTATAAAAGCGGTGTGAAATGGCATGGAGCACGCATTATCTTACGAATCGTGTTGGTATTTCGTTTTTTGGTATATCGATCCTCAGGTAAGATTTTTTTTCAATATTTCATCGGTTTCCTCAATTCACGAATGACGAGTTACACTTTTTTTTCCGATTAAAAAGTCAACTATAAAAATCTCTTGATCATTTATCTCTCATTCTCACTCCAAAGATGTTTGGGTTTGTTTGGGTTAGCAAGTTAAGGCGTCTTCTCACTTTACAATATTCAACAAATCGATTTTTTTAAATTAGATTTTTCGAAAGTGTACTATACATATCCAAAAGTATCGTACTAAAATTTTCTGAAGATCGGAGGAGTCTAACTGTATTTTTGTGTGACCTTTACTTTACTACTTGAGCACGTTCATCGGCTGGTTAAAAACTTTAAACGCGTTTTTCTCGAAACAACGTTTTTCGACGGCTTGTTGATAAAATCTTCGAAACTACTGAACCGATCCTTATGAAATTTGAACCACATATTCTTTACAACATGGCTATAGCGCATATCAAGGATTTATTTAATTTTGAAATTTATTATTTTTTTTTTGCTAAAAACGGTGCAAAAACACTTTTTTTTCGAAAAATGTCCGACATTTTGTTATTTTTGCATACATAAAAAATCGTATGATATGCGCTATCGCCAGTAATATACTAAATCTAAAACCGTTTGATTTTTTTGTTCGAGATGATCCATCTCCGAGATGTCATCAACAGTGCAGACCTAACATTTTTAGGACATTTTTTTAACTACCATTTTCGTCTATAAATAGTGACTTGAATAAATAATTTTTTTTAAATGTATTTCGAAAGTGTATTTAATAAGAGTAACAACTTTTATATCAATATCTATAATATAAACCTATAAAACAAATTCATGAAAATAGCCTTCCTTAGCGTCTAAAGTGAGAAGATGCCATAGAGAGGGAATATTATTTTTTTGGAGGTTTGTCGATCAAAATTGATCGAATAACGTTCGTTCGGAAAAGTTTCACTGATGATCTAAGGTAGCCAAGTTCGACCGTAACCAGGGTTGCAAATAATGCATTACTTTTTGTAATGCATTAGCGTTTTTATTGCTCATTACTTTACATTTTGTATATTCATGTTCAGTAATGTAACAATGTTGTTATGTAACATGTTCATTAATTTAACAAATTTCCATTACTCATCACATTATATTTTGTAATGCAAACAATGGCCATTATTCATTACATAGGATTTTGTAATGTAAACAATTTTCATTAACCATTACATTGGAATTTGCAATGTGAAAAATTTCCATTCCTCATTACCCAATAGAATGTAATGGAATTAATGGAATTAATGCAATAATGGGTAGTGAATTTTTTTTTACATTACAAAATATAAGGCAATGAGTAATGGAATTTGTTTACATTACGAATGCAATGCAATGTCCAAAAATTCCATTACTCATTACAATGTAATGAGGATTATTATTCGTTTCCCATTAGGGGCAGCGGTTTTTACACTGGGTCGATCTGACCCTCTGGGAAACGAATAATAATCCATGTTACCTTGTAAGGAGTAATGAAGATTTTTGACATTACATTAGTAATGTGAACAAATTCCATTGCTCACTACCTTAAATTTTGTAATTTAAAAATATTTCATTACTCATTACATTAAATCTCGTCACGTAAAAAAATCCCATTACTCATCACATTACACTTTGTAATGTAAACAAATTCCATTGCCCATTTCATTGTACTTTGCAATGTAAAAAAATGTTCATTACCAATTACAATGTAACGTGTAATGAAATTTTTTGTCATTACACATTGCATTGCATTTTGTAATGGAAATGTTTCACATTACAAAATGTAATGTAATGAGAAATGGAAATTTTTTACACCACAAATTCCAATGTAACGAATAATGGAATTTTTTTATAATACAAAATATAATGTAATGAGTAATAGACATTTTCAACATTACAAAATCCAATGTAACGAGTGATGGAATTTTTTTACAATACAAAATATAATGTAATGGGCAATGTTTTTTTTTTACATTACTGAATGTAATATAATGCGTACTGAAATATTTTTGCATCACCCATTAAAAAAGTAACGAATAATGCAATACTTTTTCATTACAAATTTCGCAACCCCGATCGTAACTGACGTTCGACTTTGACAGTTCGAGAAACCCGTCTAATTGTTCGGCTTTGTTCGAACGACATTTACCTTCGTTATCACGGAATTTCGTCAATTTCTCGCTAGCGCAGAATGTGGAGCAAGTGTCATTTGGCGATAATGTTGCTCGGACTTTCGTGTACGGGCGCATTTTGCCAATTCTACGAGGACGGTGCGTCCGAGCTGCCCGGACCTTACTGCGGCTACAATTACGAGCTTGGTAAATGCCCAAAGGAACGGCACGACGTGGGTGTGCCGTTTTTCGGTGCCACGTGTTACTGCGATGCATTTTGCGATCGTGGCTTTCGCGGCGACTGTTGTCCCGATTATTGGTCTCATTGTCTTCAAATAGGTACGTATGAGAAACAGGTCAAGTGTGTCGAACTTGATCACCCAAATCTTTGGGCACAATGGAAACGGGACTGATTAGCATTCTGGTCACTATTTAGCCGATGGTCCGAAACATTCGATAAACCAAACGGAAGAAAAAAAAGATGTTCTCCAACCGACAACTTCGGAACCAACCAACGGGGACAACTATACGTAAGGGGAACAACTTCATGAACGGAGAACCTGTCAGCCGTCAATGACTGAGATGTCAACAGTTCGCGGTTAACCTTCTGTGGTCACACTTCGGTAGAATAACATAGTGGGTCACACTGGGTAAAATATTCACCCGGCCAAGTTCCAAATTAGTACAGTCGTGCTGTATATTGGAATCGGAAAAAAATAGAAAAAGGCTACTTTTTTGACAGGTGATTTTGTAGGTGCCACGGGTGCTAAAACCAAGTTTGCCTGAAAATCGGGGGGTAGGGTTTTTTGTAAGGGGTTGGGGGTGGATTAATGCCAAACTACAACCCCCACGAGGTCGGCGCCGGGAGACAAAATGTTCAGAAAAATCCGGGTTTTATTTTTGTCCATAGCGCCGAAGTCGTGGAAGTGTCATTTTGGGGGTGAAAAAGTGGGGTGAAATTTTGAAAAATCAGTTTTCATTCGATAACTCTTTGGCACAAATTCATACAATTTTTGTTCAAATGGAAACGTTGTAGCCCTTGAAAAGACGCGTCGATCGAGTATTCGATCAACCCTCTCCAATATTATCTTCACCCCCGAAAGAATTGTTGAAGAATTAACAAAACAATTGTTTATTGAATAATTCAAAAACAGTCGATTTTTCGAGGATGGATCAAATGTACGAAATGTAGAGAATAATTTTCTCTATATTTTCGTTTCTATGCACAACTTTTGAATTTTACTTTTTCGAACCCCTCTCAGGGGTCGAAAATTCAAAATGACATTCTGGGAAAACTATTGACCGAAACTAAAGAGATACGAGTTTGGCGCTGTGGACAAAAATGTAGCTGGGGGTTCAAGCTACAAATTCTTCCACGGCGGTGAATTCATGCCGTCAATGGTTTTCCCGGAATTTCATTTTGAATGTTCAACCCCCGAGAGGGGTTGGAAAATAAAAATTCGAGGGTGGTCCATAGCAACGAAAGTATGGAGAAAATTATTCTCTACATTTCGTACATTTGAACTATACTCGAAAAACCGATTGTTTTTGAGTTATTCAATAAACTATTTTTTTTTTGGTTTTTTAACCATTTTTTGGGGGTGAAGATATTATCGGAGAGTGATGATCGAATACTCGATCGACGCGTCTTTTCAAGGGCTACAACGTTCCCATTTGAACAAAAAACGTACGATTTTTTTCTAAAGAGTTATCGAATTAAAACCGATTTTTCAAAATTTCACCCCACTTTCTCACCCTCAAAATGAACTTCCACGACTTCGGCGCTGTGGACAAAACGGAAGCCCGGATTTTTCTGAACATTTTGTCTCACGGCGCCGACCTCGTAGGGGTTGTAGTTTGGCATTAATCCACCCCCATCTCCTTTCATCCCCTAAAAAAGAACCCTACACCCCGATTTTTAGGCAAACTTGGATTTAGCACCCGCGGCACCTACAAAATCACCTGTCAAAAAACTAGCCTTCTTCCAATTTTCTCCGATTCCGGGTTTTTTCAGCGACAGCACGACTGTACTATATCAGTCCTATCGGGATTGAAGAAATACTAGAAAATACTTTGAACATTCCAGAACATGCGTATAAAGTCCGTATGTCATGTTTTAAAAAAATCGTGAATAGGGCAATTCGGCCAAAAATATACCTTTTCACTCAAAAAATCATAACTTTCTGAATTTTCGATATCTTCAAGTAAAATTGGAACAGGGTACTCGTCAGACATGGTACTTTTAGGGAAAAAATAGTGGCATAGTGGCACTTCAAATCCTTGCCTCCTGGAGAGCCGACCGTCAACTAAAACTAGGACCGATAGATATTTAGACCCAGGGTTAGGTCTGGGTGAATTTTACGCACGGTGACCAAGGAGGGTTAAGATAACAACGATGTGTATTAGATTTAGTGAAGTAGAAGCAGCTGATCCTGTACTCGCCTGTGCAACTTATGAAATAAATTTATTTTATTTTTCTTTAGATAAATCGACGCGGAGTTGCTTCTTATTATTAAATTTCTATTTGTATGATTAAATACTATTATTCATTTCTGTTACTAAAATTCTATGCTATTATATCTGTTGTTAAAAATCGGTTAACCTAAAATTAGGTTGAACCAGTATCATGTGAAAAGTTGTGACGGTGTAAAAATACTCTGGACATAGTGCTCGTCCATTAATCACGTGAGGTTTTTTGGCCACTTTTGAGCCCCCCCCCCCACCCCACGGTGATATGTGGTGAGGTTTCTGTTATCCAAATCCTCCGCCCCCCCCCCCCTATTTGAGCCTCACGTAATTAATGGACGACCCACATCACCATGGGAGAGGAGGGCTCACAAAGTGGCCAAAAAACTTCACGTGATTAACGGCGGGGTAAAGTTAATTTGGCGAAAAAAAGGCATGTTTTTAAGATTTTTTTTTTGGCGTAACGAATAGTGTTCGTTTATTGAAAAATTTACATATAATAAAGTAACATTTGAACAACATTCTCCTAAATTTGCATTGCAAAATATTCAAAATTGAGCGAGTGAAAATTAAACCCCGGAGGCGCCTCGAAAAAAAGTTGGTTTGCGGTGTGCACCATAACTCGCAACAGAATCATTTGAAACAAAAAAATCAAAATGCATTTGTTAAAGGAGATGTTTCTCGAGGTAATGACGGGAGGATTTTTTTTTCAATTTTTCGATTTTTCGTAGCACTTGGGAGCCAAAAACCCGATTGTCGCTAAAAAAATCAGCTAATTTGTTGTTGAAAAATTAGTAATTATTTAAAAAAAAACAAAAAAGCTCTCGACAATACCTGGTGAATTATGTGAAGAAGTACTGTGCAAAATTTCAAAGCGATTGGTCCAGTAGATTGTGAGTTATCGTGCACACGGGCTTCAAATATGACAAGTCTCAGAAAAACGGTTTGAAAAACGCAGAAGAGAAGAGAACGGCATGGAACAATAGACGCTCAAATACTCATAACTTCGTCAATTTTACTCCGGTCGACTTGAAATTTTAACACAATATTCTTGATATATTATGCATTCATTTTAAAAAAATTAAAAAAAAAATTAAAAAAAATTTTTAATACTTTACCCGCCCTTAATGGACGATCCCATAGGAATTGACGTACATTCGGCCGATGATATTTTTCATATACTCGGAAGATGTTACAGGTGGAATTCTGGTAAGGTGAGGTAATTCTCTAAATAACTAACAAGGAAAGGTTGCGAGCTCGACCTCTCCGATTTTTCGATGAAATTTGGCATGCGTGTAGAATGGGTAAAAATAGGCGACACGTATTTTTTTTATATCTGCGGAACCTGATTTTTAAGGGTTGAAACGCACCCTTGAAATTTGAGGTGTTTTTCGTCGATAACTTTTTAACGGTACGAGATATGAAAAAAGTCAAATTGCAACAATGGTTATTTTTTCGTGTACTATACATTGGAGATGAGAACGATAACGTTATCGACGAAAAACGAAAAAACAGCCCTATTTTCGCGGGTGCGTTTCGCCCCTTAAAAATCGGCTTCCGCAAATATAAAAAAGCACGTGTCGTCTATTTTTACCCATTCTACAAGCACGCCGAATTTCATCGAAATCGGA
The DNA here is from genome assembly GCA_964007375.1 of Ophion obscuratus. Taxonomy (NCBI): domain Eukaryota; kingdom Metazoa; phylum Arthropoda; class Insecta; order Hymenoptera; family Ichneumonidae; genus Ophion; species Ophion obscuratus. Next base: position 27,623,404 of record OZ023322.1, on the reverse strand, counting down.
GAGATCGACCTCGCAATCTTTCCTCGTAAGTGGCTCACCGAAAAATGAGTTGGGATTTTTTTTGAGAATACCAATACAGCAATCAAAGTGAGGTTTGGAGGTTTTATTGCACACGTGTTGACGTATGCAAAAAAAAAATGTTAAGAAGAGGAACACAAAATGGCGGATCCGTTGTAGCTACACTAAGAGCGTTTTTCAAGGTGCTTCGCGAAAGGACGCGGAACTTTGATGGATTAGCACCTTGAACAAAAAATAAATTCCTCTTTTACATCAGTTTTGCTAGAGAAGTATACACGCTTATTGAGAGTTATGATTTTTTTTTTTGCAAAATCAAATTATTTTGGATAATTTTTTTATCGTCGCTAAAAAAAATCGGTCTTAATTAGCATGTAAAACCAAGAATTGTTGGTGAATCGTAGAAATCGTAGGTCTCAAGGTAGTACCTCCACAGGAGAGTTGAATTAAGAAATGGTTGAAATTTGACATATATGTTATTTAACACATTATCCAAACATCTGTGCAATTTGAATAAGTTTGACCACCCCAAACCTGAGATATTTACACTTAAAGTTGGCTTGGCTTACACGTAGCAAATGCGTTATGATGGGCAAACAAAGCATCATCAATTCTACCGCCAAAACTAAAATTAAGAAATTGATAAAAAACGAGGATAAGCTAGAGTAAGATATCACGAATAATGTGAAAAAAATGAGACTCATTCACCATCTAGTTTCCAAGATATAACCATGAGAAGCCCTCACAATTTTAGTGCAAAGCCTGGCAAAGCTTGGCAAAGCCTGAAAAAAAAAACAATTGGGGCAAAGCCTGGACAGTCTCTGCAAAAAATTCACTGGCAATAGTAGATGAAAAACACAATAAAAAATATATTTTACGGCAATAAATGATATCCATCGTATTATCTACTAGTACCGAGTCAATATTGCGTAGTTTTTGATTTTATTTATTACTAATTAAACCAATTATCAATCTTTTAAACACGAACATGGTATATAAACTTTTGGTTGCATATTTTTTGTGCAACGACTGGGCTGCACGACTCCAAATTGCTACTTTTTTTTTGTTGAAAATGGTCTCAACGAACGAAACTAAAATCTTCACGTTTAGACCTCATTTTACACGCTAAAAAGGCCATTTTCATGAATTTTTTTGATAGGTTTAGAGATATTGATAAAAAATTTGTTACACTTAATAAATACGCTTTCCAAATACATTATTGAAAAAAAAATGTAATGTATTTATGTAACCGAAACAAACTTTAAACGCGTTTTTCTCGAAACAACGTTTTTCGACGGCTTGTTGATAAAATCTTCGAAACTACTGAACCGATCCTTATGAAACTTTAACCACATATTCTTTACAACTATAGCTATAGCGCATATAAAGGATTTTTTCAAATTTTGATATTTTATATTTTGTTTTACCAAAAACGATGAAAAAAAAACGTTGTTTTGTTTTTTCGCAAAATGTCCGCCATTTTGTTATTTTTGCATATATAAAAAATGGTATGATATGCGCTATACCTATTAACATACTGAATCTAAAACCGTTTGATTTTTTTGTTTCGGATGATCCATCTCCGAAATTGTATCAATAGCGCAGACCTGCAATTTTTTAAGGACATTTTTTTAACTACCATTTTCGCCTATAAATAGTGACTTAAATAAATAAAAAAAATTAAAAAAAATCATTTCGAAAGTGTATTTATTAAGTGTAACAACTTTTATATCAATATCTATAATATAAACTTATAAAAACAATTCATGAAAATAGCGTTTTTTAGCGTCTAAAGTGAGAAGACTCCTTAATTCCTTTAGTATATCATGCTCGTGATGTTTATACATCATCTAAGCGAATTAAAAAAAATCTACTCAGATTTGACGCCATAATAGCAAACTTTGTCGAGAAGTTAAGGGCGCGGTAAAGTATTAAATTTTTTTTAAATTTTTTTAATGAATGCATAATATATCAAGAATATTGTGTTAAAATTTCAAGTCGATCGGAGTAAAATTGACGAAGTTATGAGTATTTGAGCGTCTATTGCTCCATGCCATTCTCTTCTCTTCTGCGTTTTTCAAACCGTTTTTCTGAGACTTGTCATATTTGAAGTCCGTGTGCACGATAACTCAAAATCTACTGGACCAATCGCTTTGAAATTTTACACAGTACTTCTTCACATAATTTACCAGGTATTGTCGAGAGCTTTTTTGTTTTTTTTTAATAATTACTAATTTTTCAACAACAAATTAGCCGATTTTTTTAGCGAAAATCGGGTTTTTGGCTCCCAAGTGCTACGAAAAATCGAAAAGAAAAAAAATCCTCCCGTCATTACCTCGAGAAACATCTCCTTTAACAAATGCATTTTGATTTTTTTGTTTCAAATGATTCTGTTGCGAGTTATGGTGCACACCGCAAACCAACTTTTTTTCGAGGCGCCTCCGGGGTTTAATTTTCACTCGCTCAATTTTGAATATTTTGCAATGCAAATTTAGGAGAATGTTGTTCAAATGTTACTTTATTATATGTAAATTTTTCAATAAACGAACACTATTCGTTACGCCAAAAAAACATCTTAAAAACATGCCTTTTTTTCGCCGAATTAACTTTACCCCGCCGTTAAGGTTGTTGCTTAAAAATAGGTTCGAACCCCACAGTAGCAAGTAAGGGTTAAGGGGCTAAACGAGTGTGACACTTCCAAGACCCCGATTCTTTTTTTCGACAGTTTATACTTTCAAGAATATCATTATCATTTATATCATTTACATAAGTATCATTTTATCTTGCAAAAATCGATAGTTAAATCTTTAAACGCGTTTTTCTCGAAATGAGATTTTTCAAATTTGCTGGCATTGTAACTCGAAGAGCCTTTATCCGACTGACTTGAAATTTGAACTGAGCACTCTTGACTATGTTTACTCTACAATGACGTAGGATATTTTTGATTCGATGAATATTGACGATTTGGCATTGAAAAAAACGACCATTTCACAGGCAAGAAAACAGACTTTTTTCACAACTACGCCATTTTGTTAGATTTTGATATTTTTCGAAAATCTTACGTCATTGTACAGGAAATATCTTCCAGTTTAACGACGTTTTTTTCTTTTTCGGTTTCAGCAACTCAATCGGCCGGAATCATGTCAGCAGTGGAGGAACTTTTTTTTTGGCGCCTCCGATCTCAATATTTTTCTATGAAAAAATTATGTAATATAGGTCAAATATAGCCAAATATATTCTTAATATTCCGAAACATTTAATTGAGTACTTCTCTTCCAAAAAATTCCCGAAAATCACCCAAATTTTCAGCGTTCACACTGGTATAGCCCCTTAATACGTCCCAAATTTCAATCGGGTGACATTTTGCGGATATATCATTTGTAGGCTGCGAATTCTCTGAAGCACGTCCCTTGTTTATCGTCACTCGGTAAATGGGAAACTTACCAAGATACGTCGTTGCACTCGGTAAGCGGCATCATATCGCCGTCCCAAACGAGAAGCGTCGTGCCGCACTCGTCGTCGTTTTCCGATGACGCGCTCGTGCCCACGTGAAACTTGAGAACCGAAAGCCAAACGCGGAATTGTGGTTGCGACGGTTTTGGGGCCGGTTTTCGCCAAACGGTGCCCGGTCGTTGCTCGGGAAACTTCGGCAGTGGCCTCGGTGGCGTTGGACTCGGCATGGCTGGTCCAGCCCCTCGAAGATGATAGAGACAAGTCGTGTTTCGCGCGAGTGTGTGCCTCGGCGAGGTCAGAACACCCCCGCTGTTGCCACGCAACCAAAACTCGCAACGCTTGTTCTTCGCGTATGTGGGCGAATCCGCGTCGACGAATTTCACCTTATGGGGGAGAAAGAAAAACAGACGTAGTCGAGTGCGCCCACGGCTGTCGATTTTTTTTCCATTTATTGGCATGTCGAATAAGTTTTCGCTGTTTTTACGTGGAAATTGTGACAGGACCAAAAAAACGACATTTCTTTTTTGCACAAATTGCGAAAAATGTGTGCGTATTATGTGGAGCCGGCGTAGCAGACTAATGGTGAGTCAATATTTTCTTTGTGTAAATCGTACGTGAACTTTGAAACGCGTTTTTCTCAAAACTGTATTTTAAAAATTGGCTTTCATGACAATTGAAAAACTATTGAATGGATTTTGCGCGAATTTTTATGATATAGTCAGCACATCTACAGGGTGTCGAAGAACGGAATGCGTTTCCTAAAATGCGGGGTTGGGGGTGAAATTCTGAGTCGATTGATATAAGCATGTGTGGGTCTAGGATCAACCCCTGAATTATTATTAATGTTTAAAGGCGGGCCAATCAGGTGCGCCCGACGAGCCGGCGTACGTCGGGGAGCGATACGCGCGTGCAGCGGTGCCTGGTGGGACGACGAATGGCGTGCCTCACCGACGTACGCCCGCTCAGCGGGCGCACCTGATTGGCCCGACTTTGAAAATTGATAATAATTCAGGGATTGATCTGAGACCCACACACACTTATATCAATCGACTCAGAATTTCACCCCCAACCCCCCATTTCAGGGAGCGCAATCAGTTCTGGGGCACCCTGTACAGTTCTCAGCCGAACTAGAATATTTCTGATATCTGCCATAGTCTTTTTTAGCTGAAAAAGTCGAAAAAAAAATTATGAAAGTTGGAACTTAACTTTTAAAACCGTACCGAAAATTCAATTTTCTTTTACTCTAGTTCCGACTATGGTCTCAGGTCTACAAAACGAAATTCTGTTTGATTTTCTGATTTTAAATGCGCCAAACCTCCGGAATCATGCCGTCTACCAACTTCTTTTTACACATGAGTGTCTTCCAAACGGTGTAAAGTCGATTCAACCGGTTATTTTTGTTTGATAAAATTCTGAGGTACTGTAAAAATATCAATAAATGTGTGGTAACAATTTGAAGGTAGTGTGTTTTCATGGTCCATTAAAAAAATTCCAATAAAGCGAAGAAGGATAGCTGTCACATGGAATGATTCCGTTAATGCTTTATTTTTAAAAATAATTCTTAATGCTTCCAAATGTTTCGAAGCTGTTGTGTGATCAATTCCCAATGATTCTGTAAGTTCCGCCAGCGTGTGAAGTGAGTCTTCATGGAGTAATGGCTCCAATTCATCACATCAAAATCATTATTTTTGAAGCGCCTAAACCAATATCAGCCTGTTGTGCATCCGACAGAGCATGGTCGACGTAAGTCTCAACAAGAATTCTGTCTGCTTCAACTGCATATTTTTCAAAAATAAAGAAGTGCATTAAAATTTCCCGCAGATACGCTTTTTTTGGCACGAAATTTTTTTTCACGTTTATCACTATGAAAAGAAAGTTGTTTACATTTCGGCGAAATTACATGTTTGTCAGGATATGAAAAAAAGTTGTTCCCACTTTGGCGAAATGACATACACTGAATTTCAACTTTGCTTATGAAGGGTGTCTCAAAAATGACCTGATATCAATTTATTAAGGGGCCAGTCTACTTTGAAAATGTCGAAAAATCGTTTTTTGAAAATTGTTTTCGAAAGTACATACACTCAGAAATATTGTGTCAAAATTTTATGAAAATCCGAGCTCTCTAAGTATTCTTTTTTACCTGAACGTCAGGACCTCATTTCGTCTACCTGAGCGTACAGCGCGCTCGGCTGATCATGGTATAAACTTCAAACGCGTTTTTCTCGAAACAACGTTTTCAAAATCTAGCTCCATCGTATCTCTAAAACTAATAAACCGATTCTCTTGAAATTTGAACCACATATTGTAAACATGATTCGCAACAAGATGACCCTCGATGTATTAAAATTTTTGATTTTTAGTCTTTTTTTCCGAAAAATTGCGAAAAACGCTTTTCATCTGCCATTTTTTTATTTTTTGATAAAACTTTATATCCGAGGGTCATTTTGTAGCTAGTGTCATACTGAATCTAATGGACTTTGATTGTTTTTGTTTCAGACAAGCCGTTGCCGAGTTGTGATGGAGCTACCTAGCCCACCTATTTTTAAGGCATTACGTTAAACTATAGTTTTTGTACTTAAAAATGAATAAAAATGAATTAAATTGTTTTAAATGTACTTCAAGACTTTATTTATCAAGCCCAACAAGTTTTATATTCATATATTTTATAAAATCGTCCAAAAAATCGCGAAAATAGCCTTTTTTCGTGGCTCCAAAGTGAACTGGCCCCTTAATAAAACGTATTACTTATTTGAAAAGTACCAATATTTTCAGTTTAATATAAGGTACAAACATGGAGATTATGTGTGGAAGACAGTATCCGATAAATGACATAAACGGTATAGACTCTGAAGACATGTTCTTTCAACAAGATGGCGCAACCTGCCACACCGCGGGTGAAACAATGCAGTTATTGGAGACGAAGTATCATGGTCGTGTTATCTCACGCTGCGGCGATGTGAATTGGTCACCAAAATCGTGCGATTTGACGCCATTAGACTTCTTTCTTTGGGCTTTTATGAAAGAAAAAGTGTATGCCAATGATCCACAGATCATTCCGGAGCTCAAGGAAGCAATTGGACGTACCATTAATGAAATTAGTCCGCAATTGTGCCAAAAAGTTATTGAAAATTTCGTCAAAAGAGTGAACGTTTGCAAACAGGGACGAGGCGGCCATTTATCGGATATTGTGTTCCATACATAACCACCATGTTCGTATCTTATATTAAAATAAAAATATTCGTACTTTTCAAATAAATAATACGTTTTATTAATAAATGAAAGTGTCAGGTCATTTTGAGACACTCTATAGTACTTCTTTATACAGGGTGTCCAATAGGAAGTTGCTAAAACTAAATAAGTGTCTCTTCCCTCCATGAATTCAATAGGGGTCCCTTTTTTTAAGGCGCATACCTGAGGCCCCGCAGTTTTATTCCAGCCATGGTTGAAGCAAGTACGCGCGCGTCAAAATGAGTGAGCTCACCACGGAAGAAAAAGTATATCTTATAGAGTGGTCTTTCTCGAGGGGAAAAATTTATAGTAATGCGTATACAGGGTTTCGTACTAAGTTTGGAACTCATAGAGTTGCCAGCGAAAACACTCTGAAAAGGTAAGAATTTAATATTTAATCATATTCATCTATCACACAACTTGTGTTTCAATTCAATTAAACTGCATTGAAGTAATTTTACGTTAATTTTTGTAGGATAATCGATAACTTCGTGAAGTATGGTACACTCCAGGACCGTAGACACGAGTTGCCAGGTTCATCTGTTACGGGGACTACACCAGAGAACATCAACGAAGTTGAGAATTATTTCAAACAAAATCCAAATGATTCGATTCGGAAAGCTGCTCAAGCATTAAAAATAACCAAATCATCATTACACAACATTTTGAAATATTTTTTCAAGTTTCATCCGTATAAAATAAGCACTCATCAATTGTTAACTGAACATGCCATGACGAAGCGCATCGAATTTTGTAACAGTATTACGGGAATGTTTGAAGCCGAAGAACTTAATGAGAAATTGATTATTTATTCCGATAAAGGACATTTTTGGATGAATGGGTACGTAAACAAGCAAAATTACCGGTTTTGGGGAACGGAAAATCCCAACATATCGCTAGCGAAGTCCCTTCATCCACAGAAAGTAACGGCATCGGCAGCGATTTCAGTAAAAGGAATTTATTTGCAATTCTTGGAATCTACGGTAACAGGAGAGAGTTACAAACAGCTTTTGGAAACGAAATTCTTCCCTTATGCAAAAAAGAGGGGACTGGTTAAAAATGTTTACTTCATGCAAGATGGAGCGACGCCGCACCGGACTCATGAGGTGTTTGAAGCTATTCATCGCGTATATGGGACTCGAGTAATCGGTCTGGGTTACCCTAAATTTGCCCAAGGCGGACTAGAATGGCCTCCGTACTCACCGGACCTGAACCCTTGTGATTTTTTCTTGTGGGGTTACATTAAATATCATTGTTACGCTAAAAACCCCAGCACAATAGAAGAGCTGATCGCGGCCATCCACGAATTGGTTCGCGGCATTACGAATGATATGTTGGACACAGTTTTTCACAGTTTTCAAAAGAGAATTGATTTTTGTCCACAATCTAACGGTTCGCACTTCGAAAATATCTATCATTAATCACTGTACTTTTTCGTTATTTTTATAAGATGTCATAAATTGACATAAAAAATGTTTGACTGGGTTTTATTTATGTGCGTTTAAAACTGCAGAGTTTCCTTTATTTAAAGCAATTTGGCTTTTCCGATTCTGTGCACGTGTTTTAAAATGACAGTCGATTAGTTTCAGCAACTTCCTATTGGACACCCTGTAGATGCGTTACCATCGTAAGGGGGAGATATATACCTAGATGGTCGAGGTCGAGGATTTAGAAGCAATGAACATTCCGTCGAGCGTAGAAGACTTACACTATGAGCCTGGTATCGATGATTCCATGTAAGTCGACAAATTTCATGGTTTATTCATTCCCAAACTTTCAAACGCGTTTTTCTCAAAAGCACGGTTTTCAAATCGGTACCCAACATTCTTCGAAAACCAATGAACCGATTGCCTTGAGGTTTTTTGTGGTTATTCCATACACCATTATCTAGTACTTGTCATAGGATTTTTTTTCCGTTACTTAGTTTTTGTTTTATAGGCAAAATAAAAACTAATTTTTGGCCCAAAAATCACTATTTATGTTCAAACGTACGCCATTTTGTCATAAATCGATATTTTCAAAATTGGCTATGACAAGTACTAGATTACAGTATCTAATTTAATAATCTTTTTGGTTTTTTTTTCAGATGATTTTTGAAGAAACGCCAATGGGTACCGTATACGCAGATTTTTTTTACGACGCTCCACGGATCATACAATATCCTTGTATATTTTTGATATTCTTAACGGCGGGGTAAAGTTAAGTCGGCGAAAAAAGGCATGTTTTTAAGATTTTTTTTTGGCGTAACGAATAGTGTTCGTCTATTGAAAAATTTACATATAATAAAGTAAGATTTGAACAACATTCTCCTAAATTTGCATTGCAAAATATTCAAAATTGAGCGAGTGAAAATTAAACCCCGGAGGCGCCTCGAAAAAAAGTTGGTTTGCGGTGTGCACCGTAACTCGCAACAGAATCATTTGAAACAAAAAAACCAAAATGCATTTGTTAGAGGAGATGTTTTTCGAGGTAATGACGGGAGGATTTTTTTTTTTTTCGATTTTTCGATTCTTCGTAACACTTGGGAGCCAAAAACCCGATTTTCGCTAAAAAAAATCGGCTAATTTGTTGTTGAAAAATTAGTAATTATTAAAAAAAAAAACAAAAAAGCTCTCGACAATACCTGGTGAATTATGTGAAGCAGTACTGTGCACAATTTCAAAGCGATTGGTCCAGTAGATTTTGAGTTATCGTGCACACGGACTTCAAATATGACAAGTCTCAGAAAAACGGTTTGAAAAACGCAGAAGAGAAGAGAACGGCATGGAGCAATAGACGCTCAAATACTCATAACTTCGTCAATTTTACTCCGATCGACTTGAAATTTTAACACAATATTCTTGATATATTATGCATTCATTTAAAAAAATTTTAAAAAATGAGAAAAAAAATTTAAATACTTTACCCCGCCCTTGAATAAAGAAAATTAACCATATTTTTGAATGTACATACTTTTAGATAATTAAAACCCCAATCCGAAATTTCAACTTGTTTTCCTTGAAAGAATGCACAAAAATGATATTTTTTCCGGCTCCTAGGTGTATATCTCCCCTTAAACTACACGCACGCATTTCCGGTAGCGCTGTCTGCTGAAAAACAGCGAGAACTTATTCAACGTTCCAATATTTGCTCGACGGGATTTCAAAGACGCCGAAATCCCGTATCAATACGAGACGTTTTGTTTGATCGCGTTCCAGTCTAGTGAAAGCGTTGAATTTCATTCCGAAAAAAGAACGTCCAACTGCAAAAGGTTGGGAGAAAAAGGAAACCCTGTTTGGAATTGTTGCGAGTACGCTGAGGTTGATTGCAGTTCGTTCTCCAACAAATCCTATTTTTCCATTCTCATTTCGCGATGCAGAAAGATAGAAACCTTTTCAACGCTTGCTACGAACGGGAATGTGTTTGCCTGGCGCGCGAGTGGGCCGCTGTTCCGTTCGTCTCGAGTTTCGCCTACCTGAATTTCCAGCTGAAATCCATGCAGGGAATGCGGCGGTGTCGGATGGAGAAAAGTTCCGAAGGGCGAAGTGGTGAACTCGACGAGGAGTTCGGGACCGCTGCTCGTTGCCTCGGGTACCGGCTCACCACCGCCGCAAAATTTCAGAATAACCGGGTCACGTGTCGTGTAACCATCGTACACTGTCACGTAATCCTGAATACGAGCGAAAGAATATTTTTTCCACTTTTCCTTACAACATTACGTCGCGGCTGAATAGAGATTTTTTTCCTTTTTTCGAGTGAGAGAGATACAGTTGCGTGCAAAAGTCCGGCCAAAGATAATTTTATGGTGGAGTAACGTTTAAAGGATGCGAAATGCATCTTCTTGTTTCATTATGCAATCGAAACGTGTTATTGAAAAATTATATACAACTATTCATGATTATTTATAACCAAGATAACAATTTTCGCTTTTTCATAACTACCCAGCCAAGTACGAATTACGCACTATAAGAAAAAATGTAGTAACTCAAGAAAAAAAATTACAAACGGTAATAAATGTAAGATTTTCATCAATACTTGGTAGCCATGCCCTTCGAAGCTATCACGGCAGCACATTGGTGAAGCATCGATTCAATAAGTTTGATGATTCTATCTTGAGAGATGTTTTTCCACTTTTCTTGAACTGTTTCCCACAAAGCAGCTTTATTGGCACAATGTTCAGTTCCTACTCTTAGTTTTAACTCTTGCCATAAATGTTCTATGGGATTTAAGTCCGGAGATTGACTTGGCCACTCTAAAACTTGAATATTTTTCTTGCTAAAAACCTGCTGAGGAGCTGTGATCGATGTTTTGGATCATTATCTTGCTGGAAAATCCATCCTCGTGGCATATTCTGACGAGCATAAGGCAGCATGTCTTTTAATATAATATCTCTATACACAGCAGAGTTCATAGTGTCTTCAATTTTAAAGATTGGACCGACGCCTTTCCAAGAGAATGCACCCCATAGCACAATGCTACCTCCACCGTGTTTCACAGTTGGTGCTTGAGATCGCGAATCATTTCTAGTTCCTTTTGGTCGTCGAACGTACCTTCTCCCATCATATCCAAACAAATTAATTTTAGTTACGTCTGAGAACAGCACTTTTTCCCAATCTTCAACAGTCCAGCTCTGGTATTTTTTCGCGAATTCTAATCTGGCCTTACTTTTGTTTACTGATGAGCGGTTTTTTAACTCCAGCATGTCCGAAAAGTCCTACTTCTTTCAGTCTACGTGAAACAGTACTTTGGCTAATGTCAGCTAAATTTTGTTCGCGTAATTCACGTGCGATGATTGCAGCGTTCATTTGTACGTCTGCGACATCCTTTCTTTTGATCACTTTATCGACACGATTAGTTGTTTTCCTAGGTCTCCCAGGATAGTATTTATCTTCTAGAGTACCTGTAGTCTTGAATTTATTTATTATATCGTTAACAGTCGATTTTCCAATCGCCAAAATTTTCGCTATTTCACGTGAAACTTTTCCTTCGTTGTGCAACTTGATAACCACTTTACGGGTGGGGATCCAAATATCGAAGGACCAAATATAGATCGACAAATATTTCGAAACGACAGAATTATGAACTCTCAAAATAACGAAGGTTTAATTATTCGAAATGTTATATTTCGATCGAAGAAAAAATCGAATGACTATGAAGCAAAGCATCATTTATTCGAGAGCTCATTTATCTGAAAACGTATATTCAGATCGTCTGCAATTTGAGACATACAAATATAGATTGGAACAATTCATAACATCCATATCTACGAAACAGAAAAAAGCGAGTATCTAATATTCGTAATACCGCCTATAGCGAAAAGCAATATATCGAGACGCAAAATATCGATGGTCCGAAATGGCGAATGCCAAAATGGCGAAAGTGGTATGGATGCCGTCCCGGCCGACCGCTAACGCTATCTGCCTCGATCACAAGTTTTCGCCATCCGGGCCAATCGACATTTTGACCCTTCGCTATTTTGACCACTCGACTTTTTGGCCGTTCGATTTAATGCTTTCTGTTTTTTGACCCGTCGCTATATTTACAATTCGAAGATTCGTCTTCTCGAATTATTTGGTGTTATTTATATAAGCAATTCGATATTATGTCTCTCAATATTTTTAAAATCGGTTTTTGTTTTTCGCTATATTTCAACTTCGAGATATTCGTATTCGGAATTTTTATTCACGACTATATAAACTCTCCGAACATTGACCTATCTATATTCAAACATTCGACATTTTTTAATTCGATATTTCAGCCCATCCGAATATTGATCCATCGATATTTCGACTCCCACCGCCACTTTACGTATATCTAAAGACGTGCGTTTCGACATCTTGACTGAGTGTTACTGATCGAGCGATGCAAAAGGAACAGAGCTCTCAATGTTTACATGATTTCGCGACTGATAACGTTAACAAAGCGAAGCGAATCATATCTCATTTGGCCGGACATTGATGAAGCAGCAAAACGTGTCATTTTTCTCACAAATAATTGTTAATCGTTATGAACAATTGTTGAATTACATATTTTGATTGCATAATAAAAGAACTTTACGATGATATATTTGTGTTTCCAATTTGCATCCTTTAAGCGTTACTTAATCATAAATTTACCTTTAGTCGGACACTTTTGCATGCAACAATAGATACGCTGGGTCGAAAAAAAATGTTTGGTACCTGAACGACGTCGCAGTCCTTCCAGAGGCGAAGTTCTCGCGGTGGAGGTTCGGCCTGCGTGGCAGGACGAGCCCTAATCGCTATCAACTGACCACGGGGCTGTCTGACGGTGATTAAAGCGTGCTTTCCCGCCGGAACTTCGTGCTGTCTGACCTGTCAACATTCATTCGAAATACCTCGTCGTCAAATGATCCAAACGAACACGAGCCATTGACAATATTTGGGTCATGGCGGATAATTCGACAGCGGTACAAAATGCAGAGTCAACATGAGATTCGTCTCAGCTTTGACATAAATGTCGACTGGTCGACAGCCTTTCACGTTTGAAAGATGATGAGCCTTGTCCGATAGCAATGATCGTTTTTCGGACCCTCATTAGAGATCCACAGCCTAACAAGGATACGTTGCGAGGTCGATCTCTCCGATTTCGATGAAATTTTGCATGCTTGTAGAATGGGTAAAAATAGGCGACACGTATTTTTTTATATCTGCGGAAAACGATTTTTAAGGGGTGAAACGCACCCTTGAAAATAGGTTGTTCGTTTTTCGTCGATAACGTTATCGTTCTCATCTCCAATGTATAGTACACGAAAAAATGAACATTGTTGCAATTTGAAATTTTTTCATAGCTCGTACCGTTAAAACGTTATCGACGGAAAACGAAAAACACCCCGATCTTCGAGGGTGCGTTTCAACCGTTAAAAATCGGGTTCCGCATATAAAAAAAAATACGTGTCGCCTATTTTTACCCATTCTAAAAGCATGCCAAATTTAATCGAAATCAGAGAGATCAACTTCGCAACCTTTCCTTATAAGTCTGCATAAAAAACTTTGGCCGCTGATATCAATTGATTTGGATACTGACCCAAATGGACCCAAACGGAAATCAAGGAACAAACAGGTGAAAAAGGATCTTTGTTTAAGGGTTTGTATACAGTTAAAATTTTCGAAAAATCGATTAAAGTTTTTTTTTTTCGTAATGTCCATATATTTAAGTACACACAGAATATTTCTTGTCAATCCGGCGAATATTTGTCAAGACGCCTTTTTTAGAGGTACTCCCGGAGATCAGCTATAGGAGCTTTCAAAATAATTATTTTTACAAATAAGAAATGTTAAAATACAGTTAAAAGTTACCATAATATGTGTACAAATTTTTACTTTAATAGATTTACAGGTCTTCTCAAGCAAAATTCTTGAAAAATTGATCTTGTTGGATCTCCTGACTGTATTAACCCCTTAATTCTAGGGGTGTAAACATTAGTAGCATCGGATTCGAAAAGAATGTGTCCAGAGTGTTCAGGAAATATTGATTTGTTTCTACAAACGAAAAACCCGAAGGAAAACGAATTCCAAAGGATTTCCATCTCTCTTTTTTTTCACGATGGCTTGCTCGCCTCATTGGATGTGATGGATTTGTTTCTGGTGAAAGGTCCTCGTGGTGCCGCTCGAATTCACAAGTGCATTCGGAACTTGAGCCTGCTTGAAACATCGCTGTTAAATCAGAGAGGCATCGCTGGATAGGGTTGTTCTCAAGGAGTTTATCGTAGCGTGACGAGTGTTCGTGATTTGCTGCGATCGACTGGTGTTTCGTTTCTCATGTTACGAGTTTTCGAACAACTTTGGCGGGCTGGTACCTTTCGGATACTTTGGATCAAGAGGTCGGTATCTTCTCGACCTAATTCGGATAAATGGAAATTGGTCAGTGATTCGGAATGGGCGTATGAATTAAGGGCGGAGATACCTTCGGGCGAGGAAAAAATTTGCTGATTTTCATGATTTTTTTTAAAGCAAAGGTTTTTTCACTTTTTTTGAGACTTAGATGAGGAAAGGTTGCGAGGTCGATCTTTCCGATTTCGATGAAATTTGGCATGCTTGTAGAATGGGCAAAAATAGGCGATACGTATTTTTTTATATCTACGGAACCCGATTTTTAAGGGGTGAAACGCACCCTCGAAAATATGTTTTTCGTTTTTCGTCGATAACGTTATCGTTTTCATCTCCAATGTATAGTACACGAAAAAATGAACATTGTTGCAATTTGAAATTTTTGCATAGCTCGTACCGCTAAAACGTTATCGACGGGAAACGAAAAACACCCCAATCTTCGAGGGTGCGATTCAACCCTTAAAAATCGGGTTTCGCAGATATAAAAAAACACGTGTCGCCTATTTTTACCCATTCTACAAGCATGCCAAATTTAATCGAAATCGGAGGGATCGACCACGCAACCCTTCCTTGTTAGGGTATGTGTTATTACTACTTTTGGCTGTTGCGTGGTATTTTTTTTATTAATCTTTAGAAATAGTGAATACGGTTTTCTAAACCGCATTTTCAAAACTGGCGTGACGTATAGCTAAAAACTAATCGCCTACTCAGATGACATTTGGTAGAAGCATTTACCTTATTGTCTAAAACATGACCTGACTGACCCTTAATGATATTGAAAATGAAAAAAGTGTTTTTATTGCAAAATGTAGCAATTGTTTTTTGAAAAATTCAATTGTTTTTTAACAATTGATTTTTTATCTAGATAATGATTTTCAACATTTCTCACTTTTTCTTAGTTCATATTCTGCGTGTTAGTGTTAATGAAAGAAAAATCTTCGTTGGTTTTGTTTAAGATCAATCTCGCCCATGCTACGTGTCACGCCGTCTGACAACATCCGCCGCAGCCCGTTTAGAAGATCGAGTCCATACCTCCGCCATTTAAAAAAAGTAATTAAAAAAAAATACCACGTAACAGCCAAAATTAGTAATAAAACATGCCCTAAGTCTAAAAAATCTTTCGTTGAAAGATAATCACGAAAATAAGCAATTTTTTCCTCGCCTCAAGTTCCCCCCTTAATAGCCAAAATTGTGGCATGGTGAAAATTTCGTTGAGGTAGCGGATTACTCTTCCTGCCCCCTGTCAATTCCCAAAAACAATAATATGTCGCGAGCATATTTCTGGATCTCCAGGGAAAAAGGCACAGTCGGAAGAAAATTTGAGGATTCTTTGTTTGGGTTTTGGCCACATTCCTGGATTTTAAGAAAATAGTGTGCGAGAAGAAAGTGATTCCCGAGATGAGATCCTTCGTTTGAGTTCGTTTTGGTGGATGGGGGTAAAAAATGTCGAATGACCAAATATAGAACGACGAAGATTTCGAAACTACGGTACAGTACTACCTCCCTAAGAGAGCCCTCCCTAAGAGAGAATTTCCCCGCCGTTCCGCTTGAGCGCATTTTATGGCTTCCCCCACCTAGCTCGAGCTGTCCAGTGTACCCGAGGCCTCTCGAGTTTGTCGCGGACACCTCGATAAGAGATCGCGAGCGATTTCAGAAAATCGCACGTCGCACGATTGTCAAATGGATAATATTCCTTTGTATAATAATATATACGTTTAAGCCGTAAAGTCGGAGAAAAAAACATGCACCATAATTAAATTTCAAGTAGTAATTTAATGCAAGTAAAATATATTTTCGATTCAGCCATCCCGTTTTATCTAAAAATGAAATATTTATACATATATATACATTGTATATTTCAACTTGAAGTATATACACAAGATAAATTGTTAGTTACATTTTTTTTGTACACTGTACAGTAGAACCTCAATTATCCGAACGATGACTTAGTTTATCCGAACTCTCAATTATCCGAATGTTGGCGCGAAAGATACATTGTTGCTCGCTGCCACCGCCGTGAGCAACAATGAGCAACCCAACGCAATCTCTCCTTCCCAAACGGCTGCGAGACTTAGCCGCTCAAAAACGCGTTACAGCCGTTCGTCAATTAAAAATGGACGATTTTATTTTTAAAAAATATAAAAAAAGCATTCAACTTTTTTCAGGTATTTCAAATACATTATATATATATATATATATATATATATATATATATATATATATATATATATATATATATTTCAACGTTAACATATATGTCAAATTATAATATATATGTATGTACTGTTTTTATATAAAAAGGTGTTGTTTATGATCTCGTCCCAAAAAACCCACGTTTCGATTATCCGAACTTTTGATTATCCGAACTAGTCTCGGTCCCAATTGGTTCGGATAATCGAGGTTCTACTGTATATGTTCGAGTTTCGATAACGAATATACTACGTATATTTTTGCGAACAATAAGATAATTAAACAATTATTGAAAGTTTTACAAATGTTTCCTTCATATGTGTATATTGCAACAACAAAATATACCAAACAGCAGAATAAAAAAAACGCGAAGAAAAAGAAAGATTTACACATCAATATTCAATGAGATATACTTACGCATGAAACGACGAAACGCCAGTACACTTTCCGCAACTTGTTTAGTTTTCTCAACACTTTCGTTCGCGCTCTCTCATAGAGGTCGAGTGGAGAAACACATACACGCTACCACATGCGCGATTTTCGAGCGCGCTAACCTAGCGGTGGGGGAAGGCTTCGGCGACGAATTTCTCGAGAATTACTTCCCCTAACCGCCCTAGACCGCTCTCTTAGGGAGGTAGTACTGTATTATGAACTCTCAAAATAACGGAAGTTAAATTATTCGAAATTTTGTCCTTTGGCCGATGACGAAAACGAATAACTATTACACCAAAGGATTATTCGAGAGCTCATTTATTCGAGAGCATATATTTCGATAGTCTGCAATTTGAGTCATACAAATACAGATTCGAACAATCTATAACATTCATATCTCCGAAATAGAAAAAAGTGAGTATCTAATTTTCGTAATACCGTCTATAGCAAAAAGCCATATATCGAGACTATAAACTTCGAATGTGTAAATCTTAGAAACGCAAATGATCGATGGTCCGAAATGGCGAATACCTAAATGGCGAACATGACATGGCTGCTTGACCCGACTGACCACTAACGCCATCTGCCATCTTTATTCTGAAGCGCAAGTCGTATTGCTCGATTCCAAGTTTCGCTATCCGGACCGTTCGCCATTTTGGACCATCGTTATTTTAACATATGGACTTTTTGGTCCTTCGTTTTAATGAATTCCAAATTCTAAACAGTCGTATTTTTTAAAATTCGACGATTTGACGTCTCGAATTGTTTGGTGTATATTAGGGTGGCCGTTATTTTGGCTTCGGTAAAAAAAATTTTAACGTCTAGCAAAAAAACTAATCAAGATATGAAAAAAAATGTGTGTAAAATTTGGACGCGCTGGGATAAGGAGAACACGTGCCACCGAGCAGTTTAATTTTCAAAAATACATGCATTTTTTAAATGGCCGCACTGAAATATTTATTAGTCTCATAATCTTAATTAAAAAATCTGGAATTGTGTACATTGATTATACATATTAAGAGTTACAAAAAATATCATTTACTGATTGTTTTCCATCAATCACGTATCGCAAATTCGTACCTTTACGTGAAATATAACATAAGTAATAGCAGTATCTATGAAATTATTGAAGTATAGTACATTTGTTTACGTTCGGATTTTTTTTTTATATTCGGCGACAACTTGAAGAATAAATTGTATTTGATCTTCATCATAAGTCAATCGATTTTTATAGTCGGTGATAAGTTTGAGCCCTCGCTCCGCTATATCATTACAGACTCTTATTTTTTTTTTTTATTAGAGAGATTTTTTTTTATCAGAGGTGTCGAGAAAAGTACAATTAATTTTAAATCCTTCAAAAAACGCCATAGATTCGGGACTAATAAAGAAATCAATGTCTTTATCGAGCAGAAAAGTAGAGTCTGACTGGAAAACCTTATACCGTTTGGAACCGCATCGTAAAATCGAAATAAATTTGCCAAAACGTAAAGATTTCATGTGGTATATTTTTTGTCTATGTCCAACAATGGCAAACCAACTCGGTCGGTAATGCTCGGTCGGTAAAAATGAGCGGACGAAGCGCCACGACCAAATATCGAACTATTTGTCTGCACTATATTTTGTATTATCGCCACTACGGTTGGAAAATCTTCTCGCAGTCTCAAAAAAAAAATTCATTTTGAAGCATTCAATACACGATTATTATATTATTATTTGCACAAAAAATCCGCTCCGATAATTAATTCACTGCTTCGATTTTCCGCCACAATGTAACCAAACCGCCACGTCCGTTTTCAAATTTTCTATTAATTTTTTAATCTACTCCCGACTGTACATAATTGATGGAAAAAAATCAGTAAATAATATATTTTGTACCTCTTAACATGTACAATCAATGTACCCAATTCCAGATTTTTTAATTAATATTATGAGACTAATGAATATTTTAGTGCGGCCATTAAACAAATGCATGTATTTTTTAAAATTAGACTGCTCGGTGGCACGTGTTCTCCTTATCCCAGCGCGTCCAAATTTAACACAGATTTTTTTTTTCTTCATATTTTGATTCGTTTTTTTTTGCTAGACGTTTAAATATTTTCACCGAAGGCAAAATAACGGTCACCCTAGTGTATATATACAGTCGAATCAATATTATATCTCTCATTATTCAGTTAAATCTGATATTTGTTTTCGCTGTAAATCAACTTCGAGTTTTTTTAAGGGGCGATACCAGTGTGACACATTGAAAAAATCGATCTTTTTTGTTGCCTTTTTCAACAGTTTATACTTTCAAGAATATCATTATCATTTATATCAATATCATTTTATCTTGTAAACATCGACAGTTAAATCTTAAAACGCGTTTTTCTCGAAATTAGATTTTTCAAATGTGCTGACATTGTAACTCAAAGAGCAATTATCGGAATTACTTGAAATTTGAACTGAGTACTCTTGAATATATTTACTCTACAATGACATAGGATATTTTTGATTGGATGAAAATTGACGATTTGGCATTGAAAAAAACGACCATTTTATGGGCAAGAAAACAGACTTTTTTCATAACTACGCCATTTTGTTAGATTTTAATATTTTTCGAAAATCCTACGTCATTGTACAGGAAATACCTTCCAGTTTTACGACATTTTTTCCTTTTTCGGTTTCAGCTACTCAATCGGCCGGAATCACGCCAGCAGTGGAGGAACTTTTTTTTGCGCCTCCGAAGGCAGTGCATAAGTCGCTTGGATCTCAATATTTTTCTATGAAAAAATTGTGTAATATAAGTCAAATATAGCCAAATATATTCTTAATTTTCCGAAACATTTAACTGAGTACTTTTCTTGCAAAAAATTCCCGAAAATCACCCAAATGTTCAGCGTTCACACTGGTATAGCCCCTTAAGGGGGGATTGTCTTTTTTTTCGCAAAATTTACCGCTTTTTGGGAATTTTTTGTGAAGAAAGTATACAACGGAAAACTTGTGAAACTTGGCATATAGTTTTATTGATCTGTTTACTACATACAAAAAAATGTTTAAACAATTTCATCAAAAAATCCGCCTCCCACCCCCCTCGACGCGCGATGGTCCTTTTTTGATGGTGTGCACGATTTCTCAAAAACTATTCAACCGATTGCCTTCAAATTTGGACAGAATGCTCAGCTGACATCCTTTTATCGTTTGATGAAGCAAAAAAGCAATACGTTTAATAGTTTTTCATTTATAACAAAAAATCGATCAATTTTTTTCGAAAAATCGATACTTCAAGTTTAAAACGTCACCAAATCGTCAATTTTTTTTCCCCTTCATCGAACGATAGCTATATGTGTCTAAAGTAAAATGCTTTTTGGGTTTTTGTTGCAGGATGAACGTGAAGGCTGTAATCGTGCACACCATCAAAAAAGGACCATCGCGCGTCGAGGGGGGTGGGAGGCGGATTTTTTGATGAAATTGTTTAAAAAATTTTTTGTATGTAGTAAACAGATCAATAAAACTATATGCCAAGTTTCACAAGTTTTCTGTTGTATACTTTCTTCACAAAAAAATTCCCAAAAAGCGGTAAATTTTGCGAAAAAAAAGACAATCCCCCCTTAACTATTTTACAGACTATCATAAGATTGCTCCATCTATATCGGAACGTTCGTCATTACTGAATTCGAAATTTCGGTCCTTCTGAATATTGATCATTCGATTTTTCCATCCCCACCCGTTTCGGTCACGAGCATATTACTGAATTGCTACGGAAATTTTACCCAGATGATTGTTTGGGTTTATTGACGTTGGACAATAATATTTTTCGAGCACCCTCCCGGATCCCCAGGGAAAAGGGAGGGAATAGAAAAAAAATACCAAGATGAGATCTTTTGGTTGTCTCTGTTTGGATTCTCCAGGGAAATTTTCAGAATGAGGTTGTTTGGGTTTATCAGCATCCCAATAAATGTTTCTCGGCTGCCAGAGAAAATAAAACGCCAAATAGAGCAATCTTCAAGAAGATACGGAGATAATTTTAAAGATGTAAAGTCTTCGAGATGAGACGGTACAAAAGCTTCGCGAAATATGTGTTCTCCTCGGGACAGAAATGTCACGTGAAAAGAAACGAGAACAAAGGTACCAAATACTCCCTCGAAACTTTTTCCAGTTCGAGAAACTTTCTCGAGCAAGCCTCATTTCGTATGGCAACCACGAGAATATCTCGTCTCCGTAACGTAAATTCAGAGATTTTCGAAATGAGGAGCGCTGCTTTATGGCCTCGCAGAGGGCGCTAATACCCAAATTCTAGGGTACGTCGTTTCGCGAATTTACGATCTTTCGAGAAGAAGGGTTGCTGGTTGGTAGCCTATGAGCAGGGTTGCTGCTGCCACGTCGCCGTAAGGGAAAATAATGGCTCGAAAGGAATGGGACAAGGGGCTCGTACCGAAAATTTGTTAACCGCGCGCATAGGTTGCGGAAAGCAACTCATTTTTACGACTTCCTCAAGAACCCTAGGAGGAACGCACCGGTGTAGCTTCCGTTTCGAGCACGAATATTATAATGATGACGCACCAGCGATCTTCCCTTCGAATTAACTCAAGGGTCATTTTTCGAAATGTGACGTTTGCAATATTTCGAAATTCCGAGAGCATGCCAAAAACAGCATTCTCAAAATTTGTAAAAATGCGGACACTGTTCAGTATTTCATATAAGAGGTTCGACAATCACGCTGAATCTCTACAAGCTTTTATTTAGCTGGCTTCGTTCGTATGTCTGCCGTTCCGGTTCAAAATTTGTAATCAATTTTTCAAGCACTTGCTGGCATCCGATTGAGCTGACATGTGGCATACTTGTGTAACTTCGGTGACAATGCAATAATATGGTACAGGGAGCTGGTAAATATAAAAAAAATTATATTTACTATTTTTTTTTGCCAAAAAGGTGATAAAACACGTTTTTTTTGTTTTTTCGAAAAATGTTCGCCATTTTGTTATTTTTGCATATATCATAAGTCGTATGATATGCGCTATAGCCAATAACATACTGAATCAAAAACCGTTTAAGTTTTTTGTTTCGGGTGATCCCTCTCCGAGATTTCATTAAGGGGTTACCCCCACTTGCAATTTTGAAAAAATCGATTTTTTTAATTGCATTTTTTTGAAGTATAAGTATCTGAGAATATGTCCTGAAAATTTCAAGTCGATCCGAACAAAATTGACTGAGATATGAGCGTTGAAAGAGAAGAATCCGTTGTGTAAACGACCGGAAATTGAAACTTTAAACGCGTTTTTCTCAAAATGGCATTTCTGAAGTCGGTGACCAAGATTACTCGAACACTAATGAGACGATCTTCTTGAAATTTTGCAGGCTTATTTAATACATAAAAATGTAGTCTTTAATCGTTCGATTTTTTTTTCGAAAAAAATGGCCGTTTTATAACCAAAAAACGGCCGTTTTTTTTCGTTAAAATCGAACCATTAACTTTGACTGTCCGCCATTTTGTGAAAAATGAATATTTTTTTAAATCCTTCGATTAAAGACTAGTTTATACTTATATTTGACTAAATCCATCCGCATTTCTTTTTCAGATGATCCACTTCGCCGCAATGTTGGTCACCGCAAACCGTGTATATAAAAACATTATTTCATTGACGGCCATTTGCCACTAAACAATGTAATATTTTTCAATAAAAAAATTACTGAAAGTTCCTCAAGATGTGTTCTTTAAGATGGTATATTGATCGATTAAAAAAGTTTTGTAGTTTTCTTTTAAAAAATTCATGAAAAAGGCCTTTTTTTTGCGCTACAAGTGGGGGTAACGCCTTAAGGAGAGATGTACACCTAGATGGTCGAAAAAAATCGATTTAGAAGCTATGAACATTCCGTCGACCGTCGAAGACCTAAACTATGGGCCTGGTATCGATGATTCCACGTAAGTTGACAAATTTCATGATTTATTCATTCCCAAATTTTCAAACGCGTTTTTCTCAAAACCACGTTTTTCAAATCGGTACCCGAAATTTCTCGAAAACCAATGAACCGATTGCCTTGAGGTTTTTTGTGGTTGTTCTATACACCATTATCTAGTACTTGTCATAGGATTTGTTTTCCGTTACTTAGTTTTTGTTTTATAGGCAAAATAATAACTAATTTTTGGCCCAAAAATCACTATTTATGTTCAAACGTCTGTCATTTCGTCATAAATCGATATTTTCAAAATCGGTTATGACAAGTACTAGATTATAGTATCTAATTTAATAATCTTTTTGATTGTTTTTTTCAGATGATTTTTGAAGAAACGCCAGTGGGTACCGTATACGTAGATTTTTTCACGACGCTCCAAGGACCATACAATATCCTTGTATATTTTTGATATTTTTAAATAAAGAAAATTAAATATATTTTCGAATGTATATACTTTTAGATAATTAAAACCCCAATCCGAAATATCAAATAGTTTTTCTTGAAAAAATTCAGAAAAATGACCTTTTTCCGGCTCCTAGGTGTATATCTCCCCTTAACAGCGCAGACCAATTTTTTTAGGACATTTTTTTAACTAACATTTTCGTCTCTAAGTAGCGACTTAAATGAGCATTTTTTTTTTAAATTGTACTTCGAAAGTGTATTTATTAAGGCCTTAGGCCACAGTAACGGGTATACAATCATGTGCGAATTTAACAATTTTTTGTCGTATGAAAAAGTGATCAACTTATAAAATTAATTACGCATCTATTTAGTATGAATATCAAGCTGTTGGAAAATATATTTTTTTGTCGACGTACAAAATGGCCGACTACTCGAAACTTCTCGAAACAGCTTTTTTCCAATTGGCGTGACAAATAACTTCAACAATTTTCACTCGATTTGCTTCAAATTGAAAGGTTATGTTCCTAATTGCATTTCGCAGAGAAGTACGTACGGAATTTCTGATCAATCGAAAACTTTTCATTTTATGAGCAGTTTATGAGCAGTTATAACGAAATTTTTCACTGAAAATTCATTTCTTAAGTTCAAATACCTACAACTTTTGAATGAAACAATATTTTTTTAATTCCGTACGTACTTCTCTAGGTATTCTAATGTAGATTAACGAGAATCTTTGTTTTTTGTTCTAGGTGTGTGGATGCTAAAGTGTGGATGCTAAATGTCACTCCGCGGAGCGCCTAAAAAAAGGATAACAAAATCAAATATTAGTAGTCGGCCATTTTGTACGTCGAAAAAAAAAAATATATATTTTCTAATAGCTTGATATTCATACTAAATAGATGTGTAATGAATTTTATGAGTAAATCACTTTTTCATATGAAAAAGAATTGTTAAATTCGCACATGATTTTATACCCGTTACTGTGGCCTAACCCCTTAATAGCAAATACTAGGACAGTCGATTTTGTGCTCGTTTGTTCTGTCATCATGAGCACTTTTCATTACGCATGATAACGAGAGTCTGATAATGGTGGTAGGAGGTGGGAACTGAAATTTTCTAATGACAAATGGTAGGACCATCGGGTTTGGGCTCATTAACCTTGTTGACTTGAGTACTATTTATAATTCCACTCTTTATAATTCCACTATTATAACGTTTCTCGCGAAACCTCTACACCCTAAGGCGAGCTTTTTGAATACGCCGATGTCTGAATGGCATGGGGGTCTGGCATGGCAAATAAATAAACAAATTCTAACATTAAAAAATATAAAATAAAATAAACGTAAAAAAGCTTTCTAAAAACAAGCTTTTATTTAAAAGGCACTGTACTAAAAAGTAAAAAATAATGTTCAGTAAAATTGAAAATCAAAACAGTATAACCCCAAAAAAGTTCCTTCCTTGATCACTCATCATAGATGCAGGTGCTGAAAAGGTACGTAAACGTAGATATTTTTGAAATATGAAATACACATTTTAAAAACTTGAGGCGCCAAACGTCATAAGTACCAATACTACTTTAAAATTTCTGAAAAAACGCCTCAAGCTTTTAAAATTTATATTTCACACTTTTTAAACATCTGCGTTTACGTACCGTTTAAGTACTTACACCTATAATGAGTTACCAAGAAAGGGACCGTTTTGTAGTTATACTGTTTTGATTTTTAATTTTACTGAACATTATTTTTTACTCTTCAGTGCAGTACCTTCTAAATAAAAGCTTGGTTAAAAAAAAACATTTACGTTTATTTTTTATGTTGAATTCTGTTTGTATAATAACAAATCCAAAAAAAGTATGTATTTATGGCATTTTATCGAAAATTGAATTTGGAGCATAACGAAATTCCTGACTACTTAAAAAATTGATACGTATGAATTATTCCAAAATTATGATGGCGATGATGATGATACTAATGATAATAATAATAATGACAATAACAATAAAAATAGTATTGGAATTGCGTTGCCCGGAGGAATAAAATATATTATGATAATAAAAATAACGAAAATAAATCTCAAAACTGCAACGCCTCTTTAGAAATCCTTTCCCGAAAATATTGCCAGGAAAGGTAACGATTTCTTCGCCCGTCACACTCACCGCATAGTAACACGTGAGATTACGTGGATAGAGGCCTGGAAAATTCGGCGACTGTAGACGACACTTCTTACGATCGCAGTCACTGAATATGCGAGAGCAGTAAGTAGCCGAAATGAGATCCCCGAGATATTGCTGATCGGGCGTTGGTTTCGTCGGCTCCAAGTCCTCGGTCTCTTCCACCATTTGAACTGGCATTGCCATCGAGCTGTTCGAATACTCCACTAACGTTTCTTGCGTTACCGTCGGCGTCATCGTTACCTGCGTCATTCCTGTAAAATGAGAAGAAACAAAAAACAGGTTGGAACGTTGATCAATATTGCTCCTTGTCGTTTTTTAGGGTGGGGATCCAAATATCGAAGGACCAAATATAGATCGACAAATACTTCGAAACGACAGAATTATGAACTCTCAAAATAACGAAGGATTTGATTATTCGAAATGTTATGTTTCGATCGAAGAAAAAATCGAATGACTATAAAGCAAAGCATCATTTATTCGAGAGCTCATTTATCTGAAAACGTATATTCAAATCGTCTGCAATTTGAGACATACAAATATAGATTGGAACAATCTATAACATCCATATCTCCGAAACAGAAAAAAGCGAGTATCTAATATTCGTAATACCGCCTATAGCGAAAAGCAATATATCGAGACGCAAAATATCGATGGTCCGAAATGGCGAATGCCAAAATCGCGAACATGGTATGGATGCCGTCCCGGCCGACCGCTAACGCTATCTGCCTCGATCACAAGTTTTCGCCATCCGGGCCATTCGACATTTTGACCCTTCGCTATTTTAACCACTCGACTTTTTGGCCGTTCAATTTAATGCTTTCTGTTTTTTGACCCGTCGCTATATTTACAATTCGAAGATTCGTCTTCTCGAATTATTTGGTGTTATTTATATAAGCAATTCGATATTATGTCTCTCAATATTTTTTAAATCGGTTTTTGTTTTTCGCTATATTTCAACATCGAGATATTCGTATTCGGAATTTTTATTTACGACTATATAAACCCTCTGAACATTAATCTATCTATATGCAAACATTCGACATTTTTCAATTCGATATTTCAGCCCATCCGAATATTGATCCATCGATATTTCGACTCCTGCCCCAAAAATTCCCGAAGTTTTTCTATTTTTCTCGACGTTTACTCAGGTACCTCCCCTTAAACATGGTGATTCCATTTTTCGAATTTTCCACCCTCACAATTCGCGTGCCATTTTCCAGCAATTGCAGTCGAAATTTTAAAGAGACTCGAGAGGCCCAAAATTCGCCTTCGTTATGCCTTTTAATATATTTTTTATTTGTTTCTATTTTCCGGAAGGTGATTTTAGCTTTTTTTTAGAGTCGTTTGTCGAAAACGCGCTGTAGAACGAAAATTATGGGGTTTAAAATAAAATATCCAGAGAAGATGAATTCCAAAAAAATTAAACGGTTTACAAAAAAAAAAACTAGTTTAGAAATGTTGTTTTTATGATGGCTTTCCATCCTTTCCGCCAGTGGAGTAGGTATTAATAATTCACGTCCGTAAGAATTATCATAAGTACGAAATACTCCATTCTCGGCATCAGACTTCAGTCGAAATTTTGCTATAAAAAAGTCGTTTCAGGAATGTCAAAAATAGTGAAAAATGGACAATTTACCAACGAATGGATTGCCATATCGTACGACGGCGTCGGATCTCCGTATCATTTTGTAAGCCATTCGAAAGTCAAAATTAAATCCCGTCTGATCTTGGCTGAGCCTTAGAAGCCTAAGTGAAATAGTGACACTGGGTGTTTCGCTGTAGTAGATCGCCGGGCCCCATGATGTCCCGCACCACAAGCCACCGACATCCGGCCTTTGAGCTTCGGAGATCTGCAACGAACCGTCGGGACATCCTTCCGCCGTGAACGATACGAATTTTCCGAGCGTAAAACTATCGAACGTCAACTGGAAGAAAGTAAAAAAAAAATAATTAGTTGCAATCGTAGAAACTGTCAAGTTTCCTCCAAGTTTTACGAGAATCAAGGAGGTTCGAGCGGTCCTGTTGAATCGAATGACTGTTTGGTAATTTTTTTTTTCAATGAATGATAGGGGTCTTCTCACTTTAGACGCTAAAATAAAGGCTACTTTCATGATTTTTTTTGATAGCTTTATAGTATAGATATTGATATAAAAGTTGTTACACTTGAGGCCTTAGGCCACAGTAACGGGTATAAAATCATGTGCGAATTTAACAATCTTTTTTCGTATGCAAAAGGGATTCAATCATTAAATTAATTACACATCTATTTAGTATGAATATCAAGCTGTTAGAAAAAATATATATATACATTTTTTCGATGTACAAAATGGCCGTTTACTGGGATTATCTTTTGTTATTTTTTTTAGGCACTCCGCGGCGTGACATTTAGCATCCATAATTTTGTACCTAGAACAAAAATAAAAAATTCTCGTCAATCTACATTCGAATACCTAGAGAAGTACGAATGGAATTTGAAAAATATTATTTTATTCAAAAGTTGTAGATATTTGAACTGAAAAAAAGAATATTCAGTGCAAGATTTCGTTATAACTGCTCATAAGCGGCTCATAAAATGAAAAGTTTTCGAGTAATCAGAAATTCCGTACGTACTTCTCTGTGAAATGCAATTAGGAACATAACTTTCAAATTTGAAGTAAATCGAGTGAAAATTGTTGGATTCATTTGTCACGCCAATTGGAAAAAAGCTGTTTCGAGAAGTTTCGAATAGTCAGCCATTTTGTACATCGAAAAAAAAATATATATGTTTTCTAACAGCTTCATACTCACACTAAATAGATGTGTAGTTAATTTTATGAGTGAATCATTTTTTAATACAAAAAAATTGTTAAATTCGCACATGATTTTATACCTGTTACTGTGGCCTAAGGCCTTAATAAATACACTTTCGAAATATATTTTAAAAAATTACTTATTCAAGTCACTACTGTTTATAGACGAAAATGGTGGTTTTTCTATTTTTTTCCGATTCCAATATACAGCACGACTGCACTATTACTGCCCATTCCACTGCACGTAAAATCAAACTAGCTTTGATCTCGCGTGTTTTGTGGGGACAACATTTTAAAAAATTCGTAATCTCATGCCAGTATAGTTTAGAAAATAACATACATATATATACATGAGGTATTCCATGTGAATCCGGTGGACTTTTTCCCTGACAAAAAAACTTTTTTTTAGTAAAAAAAAAATTCTCCGAAAAAAACGCCCCGATTTAAAAATTTCAAAAAATTCCTAAAAATGCGTGATTATATGTAAAAATTGTTAAGCTATCACCCGCAGTGGAAGTAGGATTTTTTCTGTGCTTTCTGAGCGATTGAGTTTTAAAAAATCCGAAAAATTGACCGCTAACTGTTCAAGGTTCATGATTGTGATTTGGTTATTCAAAAATGGTACAAAAAATTAATTGTGGGTATCAAAATATTTAAGTATCCGCCCGAAGTAAGCGGTTCTTGAATTTTTCGGACTTTTTAAACGTTAATTGCTCAGAAAGCATACAAAAAATCATACTTCCACTGCGGGTGATAGCTTGAAAATTTTCGCATATAATCGCCCATTTTTGGGAATTTTTTCAGATTTTTAAATCGGGGCGTTTTTTTCGGAATTTTTTTTGACCAAAGGTTGTTTCGAAAAATGTAAAAATAATTCAGGTTGTCTTTTAGAGTGAATGAAATCAGATTTAAAAAAATTAATCGAATTGGCGGGGGTCGGGGAAAAAGTCCACCGGATTCACGTGGAATACTTTATATATATATATATATATATATATATATATATATATATAGTTTTTGGAAATCTTGGATTGTGACTAACGCTCCAACCTCCTTAAATCTCGCGAGAAACTTTAAAAAATGAAGTGACGAGTGTGCGGTTAAAAGTGAAAGGGATGAGGTTGTAAAAGCTCGTGAAGGCATCCGAAGAAACATTGAAAAAATAAAACAAAAATAAAAACAACACTGGAATATCAACCTTGAGTTTCAATTTGATTGCAAAGCTTAATCAACAATCAATAACGATTTCGCCGACGGGTCGGAACGAAATAAGTAAGACGTGCACTCTCTCACCTGTACTATATCACCTAAATCGTTTCCGGGAGCGCTAAAGGTGAGCTTGCAGAAGTAAGGCACCTTGTCTTCCTTCGGGCGGTGCAGTTCCAGATAGTAAGTTTTTCCCACGTCCCCGTAATACGTCTTGTTGCAAGCTGAAACAAAAGGTACGCGGTGTAAAAATAAAATAAAACCGTTATAAACTCGAGGCTTGATTTATGTCGCTTGGAAGCAAGGATTCGTGGACTTTTCGAAATATCACGTACGCTCTATGAAGAGGATGGATTACTTTTTTTGTTCAGTGGCTTTCGCACAAAAGTTGCGGAAATTGAAAATGTCTAAAGAGCGAAGTGGGGCGAAATCGAGTGAAATATTTATAAATAGACCACTATTAAATGGATACTTTAATAATAGTGATGATTTTTTTTTGGATTTGTATAATAAATATGTGGATATTTATTGAATAATGAATGAATAATAAATGAATATTTTTGACAATGTTTTCGGGTACTTTACTTCTCACGTGTTTTATCTGAAAATTTTATGTGTTATGAAAGTGCAATTGATTTTTTTTGCCGAATTTTTTTCGTCTCATTTAGTTGATGTAAAAAGCAATCAGTTTTATTCCCAATCCATATTGTGAGATTCAAAACCTAAGTCTACAGGAAAAAGTTCCTGGATAATAACAAAAGTGAAGAATAAAATATATATAAATCTCCGATGCAGTGTAGCGATGGAAAATTGAACACCATAAAGAATTCTAGGTGAACGAACGTTTGTTTGGCTGGCTAGAATCTTTTGGCTGGCTTCTCCATCGCATGCACAAGCCAACTGGGAATTATCGAAAGGGGAGGTTCATTACATTGCGTATTATTGTAGGGCTTCAGGGGTCCGTCGGGGACGCATTCGCGGTATTTAAGGGGGGAGATACCTTTAGGCGAGGAAAAAATTGCTGATTTTCCTGATTTTTTTTTAAACCATTTCTTCACCATTTTTTAGACTTAGGCATGTTTTTCCTCGCATAAAGGTACCTCGCATAAAATACGATTTTTATTATTATTATTATTTTTAATTTTCATTATTATTTATATATCGTAATATTTATATATAATAATATTATTTATATAATAATTTTTAATTATTATTATTATATATTTATTATTTTTATTATATTTAATGCGTATTATTTTTGTGATTATGAATGGCAATCGATAAGAGTCTTATGGATTTTTGTTTCAAGAAAATTTTTGTATCAGGTTTTTCTAAGATACGTCGCACATCTTGGGAGTGCAAGAGAAAATATGATTTTTCGAATTCTTATATTCTAAATATTGAAAATGTCATGATAAATAAATTTTATATTACATAAATATTCAATAAAATAATGAATTTCATTAAATATCAAATAATTCATAAATTTCATATTTCATAATGAATAGGACATTTTCAGTGAAAATATCCTGAATTATGAAAAGTAGAAAAAATAGACTGAAATATAAAAAGCGAAAAAAATATACTGAATTATAAAAAATAAAAATAAATATCCCGAATTATAAAAAATCGAAAAAAAATATCCTGAATTATAAAAAATGAATTATCAAAAAATAGAGATATGTCGAGAAGAAAATAAATTTTGTTGCATTTCCACGATGTCAACTCTGACACCTGAATGGATCGATATAAATATATTACGAATGACGTTTGCCTGTCACGGATTTACATACTTTTTGGAAAAGTCACATGCGCACGTATGAAACGAGTCATGTGTATGATTGGCCAAAATTGGAATGTGGAGTATCGAAGCAAAGAGGAAAGGGAGTGACGTTGAGACTCGTTGATGATGTTTCACCTATATATACGGACGACAATTTTAATCCGAATACCAAACAAGGTGAATACCACTGGTCCCACAATGGAAGAGGCCATTCTAAGCCACTTGGTCATTTGTATTCGGTTACTCGATGTTTGCTGATCCGACTGATCGATCGGATTTATTCTAGTAGTCTACGACAAACGCTCAATAAGGTTCTCTACCTCTCTCTGTCTCTCATTTGCCTCCTACAGCCCTTTGCTTGTCTGCGCTAAATTGTAAAAATATTCTATATATAACCCCCTCGTTTATTAAAAAAGAATTTACCTTTGATGTGTAATGACGTTTTGCGCCTTTAGATTACCGTGTGCAATTTTGAAAAAAATCGAGTTTTTTGCATTATCCGATAGTATAGACGGTTATAAACATGCTGTTCAATTGCAATATGTGAAAAATAAAAATAAACGTTTAAAAATTTTCGATTTAAGGAGGTTGGAGCGTTAGCCACAATCCAAGATTAAATTTAATAAAAAATACATGTCATTGCTTAGACTGTACTGAGTCTTTACGAATTTTTTGAAATTTTTTCACCAACAAATACCAGAGATGAAAAATAGTTTAATGTGTGTAATTTAACGTGCAGTTAGATGGGCAAGACTTTCAGACTAAAGGTTATGTCATTTTTTTTATTATTTAGCACCAAGATAGGCCATTTCTAACAACGGATTAACGCAAACTGAACCTCTGTAAACATTTAGAAAAAAGAAATCCTCATCTTGCCCATCGTAAACCATGGGCCAATAATCTCGTGACGTAAATATGAATAGGCATAATTATAAATTACTCAAAATTTAATTGTGAATCGTATAAAACATTCGTTATCGTAGTTTTTTAAAATAATAATCATCGTCAATGTCATACTTTTTCAAGTTGGTAGTAACACAAAAGTTTTTCTAATTTACGTAATAAAAATATTAAAATACATAATTTTGCCCTTTGATTTTACATTTAAAAAAGTTAGCATATACAGAATAAATCTGTACCTCGTATGCATTTTTTGAGGTTAATTGAAAAAAAAACTGAATAAACCGTCATTTGACACAACCGAATCGCTCCAACCTCCTTAAAATTTTTCGAAGCGATTCAGCTGAGTCAAATGACGGTTTATTCATTTTATTTTCAATGAACCTCAAAAAAATGCATACGAGGTACAGATTTATTGTATATATGCTAATTATTTACAATATATAATGAAAGGGCAAAATTATGCATTTTAACATTTTTATTACGTAAAGTAGAAAAACTTTTGTGTTACTACCAACTTGAAAAAGCACAACATTATCGATGATTATTATGAAAAAACTACGACAACGAATGTTTTATACAATTCACAATGAAATTTTGAGTAATTCATAATTATGCCTATTCATATTTACGTCACGAGATTATTGGCCCATGGTTTACAATGGGCAAGATGAGGATTTTTTTAAAAAATGTTCACAAAGGTTTAGTTTGCGTTAATCCGTTGTTAGAAATGGTTCGTCTTGGTGCTAAATTTCAATAAAAATTACATAACCTTTAACGTGAAAGTCTTGCCCATCTAACCGCACGTTAAATTACATACATTAAACTATTTTTTATCTCTGGTGTTTGGTGATGAAAAAAGTTCAAGAAATTCGTAAAGACTCAGTATAGTGTAAACAATAACATGTATTTTTTCTTACTAAATTTAACCTTGGATTGTGGCTAATGCTCCAATCTCCTTAAACGCGTTTTTCTCGAAACAACGTATTTCGACGGCTTGTTGATAAAATCTTCGAAACTCCGGAACCGATATTTATGAAATTTTAATCATATATTCTTTACAACTATAGCTATAGCGCATATCAAGGATTTTTTGTAATTTCGAAATTTACTATTTTTTTTTTGCCAAAAATGGTGAAAGAAACACGTTTTTCTTGTTTTTTTCGAAAATTGTCGGCCACTTTGTTATTTTTGCATATATGAAAAATCGTATGATATGCGCTATAGCCATTAACCTATTGAATCTAAAACCGTCTGATTTTTTTGTCTCGTATGATCCATCTCCGAGATTTCATCAATAGCCCAAACCTACAATTTTTTTAGGACATTTTCTCAACTACCATTTTCGTCTATAAATAGTGACTTAAGGGGCCGGTCCACTTTGAAAATTTCAAAAAGTCGAAAGCAAGCAAGATTTGAAGAAATCGACGATGATGAGCAATCAGGAGGGATTTTGTACGGTGCAGGAATTGCCGATTGAATTTAGCTGAAAGTTTTTCATAGTATAAAATTCAAACGCGTTTTTCTCGAAACAACGTTTTCAAAATCTAGCTCCATCGTATCTATAATAAACCGATTCTCTTGATATTTGAACCACATATTGTAAACATGATTGGCAACGAGATGACCCTTGATGGTTTAAAATGTTTGATTTTTACTCTTTTTTTGCGAAAAACTGCGAAAAACGCGTTTTTTTTACTTTTTTCGTTTTTTATCTGTTATTTTTTTAGTTTTTTGATAAACTTTATATCCGAGGGTCGTCCGAGGGTATTGTAGCTGGTGTCATACTGAATCTAATGGACTTTGATTTTTTTGTTTCTGACAAGCCGTTGCCGAGTTGTGATGGAGCTACCTAGCCCACTTGAGGCGTACGCTAAACGATAGTTTTTGTACTTAAAAATGAATAAAAATTAATGAAAATAAAAAAAATGTATTTCAAGTTTTTATGAAATCCTCAAAAAAATAGCAAAAATAGCCTTTCTTTCATGGCTGAAAAAGTGGACGGGCCCCTTAAATAAATATTTGAAAAAAATGTATTTCGAAAGTGTATTTATTGAGTGTAACAACTTTTATACCAATATCTATAATATAAGCCTATCAAAAAATTCATGAAAATAGCCTTTTTTAGCGTCTACAGTGAGGAGACCCCTTAAATAAAAGCTCTTAAGAAGGTGAAATTCGCCGGTGGCATTCTCCTTTTCATATTTCGCTTGCAACGTACAAAATCAGTAGACTCCTCCGTACGCAGTATCCCAAAGTCTCCAGTGTTCCACGATCTCGTGCTACGTCAGCAGCTCTACCGATCGAGGAACCTAAACCGAGACGCAACCGCACCAAGACCGGAAGCTAAACCGAATCCCTTAGAAGTTCCTCTCCACAGTCGCTACGATCATGAACCAACGTCTGGATTATGCAGCGCGTACAATGTCAATTGCGGTTACGCAAATGCGAATCCAATCGCCGCAAACTCGTGCTCCTGACCCTTGAGCTCTCTGGCTGAATCTATATCTTAAGCTGCCGCAGATCCATTGTACAATTCAAGGCATTGTGTTCGACGGCGATCTATACGTCTGTATCTATATGTTATATTTAATTCTTGTTCATAGGAAATGTTTTATTCATTTTTTGTTTTAATAATAATCAATACATCATTATTGTTGTAGGTAAATAATTTCATATAAATCTAAATTAAACATTAAAATATATAAATATACATTAAAATATACAAACAAACATTAAAATATACAAATATACATTGAAATATATAAACATACATTTAAATATGTAAATATACATTTAAATATATAAATATACATATCGAGGTCCTTTTTCTCCATTTTTACTTCGAAACCTGAGGGTGGCGTGAAAATTGATTTGATCGAATTAACCGTAACGTACGATATCCCTCGCCTCCCTGCCAAACTTCGTGACGAAACTTGACTGTCGGTTCGAGTCTGGAAAATAGGATATAATTTACTATACCGGGACAGGTTGGTCTTACTAATGACTTTGTCACTTGGCGAGCAAAGTGAAAGAGCTGCGCGCTGCTCGGTCTTCGAGTTTTGCAGACCAAACTGTACTCTTCGTAGCTTCATCCATTAACGGAGAAACTTCTTCACCATGGCTGTGTGGGACCGGGTCTGATGGATGAGTGGCTTTTATCACTGATTCTGGGACAACAGCGTTGACCACTTTCTCGTTTACCTTTCTGAACATTATATATGTGTATATATATATATATATATATATATCTTTGCGTTATTTTCTTGATAAATCGTTATGTGTCAATAATAATTTCGTAAACTGTTATTTGTCAAATAATTCTTTAAAAATTCTTGCCAACAAATCGAATCATGCCAAACTGTTTTATATTTCTAAGCTTTTCTTATTAACAATAATTTTTTTCTCCTCTGATATTGCCACGGCCAGGCTCGTGGTCTCTCCGTACTTTCTTTTTAAGGGGTTATGCCTAGTTTTAAAAGTTGAAAAATCACGTTTTTCAACACCAATACATTTTGACAGTATATCATCTTATAAATGTCCCCTGAAAAATGTCAAGGTGATCGGATAAAAATTGACAGACTTAGAGGCTGATGTGTTGACGCCCGTCGGGACGCTCGGAGTGTCGTTCGAAAGTTTAAACGCTTTTTTCTCGAAAGTACGTTTTTAAAGTCGGTGAGCAAAATATCTCAAAAACGACTTCTAAAACTGAAAAACTAACTAACTAAAACTAAAAACTAAAACTAACTAAATAACTAACTAACTAACTAACTAACTAACTAACCAACTAACTAACTAACTAACTAACCAACTAACTAACCAACTAACTTACCAACTAACTAACCAACTAACTAACCAACTAACTAACCAACTAACTAACCAACTAACTAACCAACTAACTAACCAACTAACTAACTAACCAACTAACTAACCAACCAACTAATCAACTAACTAAGCAATTAACTAACCAACTAACTAACTGACTAACTAACTAACTAACTAACTAACTAACCAACTAACTAACTAACTAACTAACCAACTAACTAACCAACTAACTAACCAACTAACTAACCAACTAACTAACCAACTAACTAACCAACTAACTAACTAACCAACTAACTAACCAACCAACTAATCAACTAACTAAGCAATTAACTAACCAACTAACTAACTGACTAACTAACTAACTAACTAACTAACTAACTAACTAACTAACTAACTAACCAACGAACGAACGAACGAACTAACTAACTAACTAACTAACTAACTAACTAACTAACTATCTAACTAACTAACGAACTAACTAACTAACTAACTAACTAAAAACTAAATAACTAACTAAAACTAAAAGAACAAAAGCATATTTCTGAAATTTTTTGAGCTTTTTTAGACGTAAAAATATAGTATTGACAGAAGGCCTTTTTCTGGTGTATATGTTCGATTTGATGAACGAAAATTCTCAATTATTTTTCGCAAAATTCAAGACTCACTTCGAAAATGTGCGTCTTCTTCAGTGCGACTTCTTCAAATAGCTATTTTTTGTATAAAATCAACATCATGATTTTCCAAAAAAAAATCCCAAAAATGCACTATTTTCGACGGTTACGATTAGGTATAACCCGTTAAACGAAACGCTGATTTTGGGGACAGGATGGTCCTGGAAATGACTCTTACGTGAATATACTTACATTTATCTGAGAATGATTTCGAAAACATTGATGGTTACGTAATGTTGAGTATAGGGATAATATATTATTATGAGTACAGTCCTCGAAGTCGAATGCCTCAAGATCGTCTCCAATATGTATAGATAGTTTGCACTTCGCCATCGTAAACCGGTGCCAACCCTGTTTATACAATCCCCCAAATTTACCGCAATGCGGGGGCGGGGTGAGGGGTTAGGGTGATATCAAAATGATAGGGGCACAATACACAATATCAACATTATATTCGTATACAATGCAGGGGTTAGAATAATACTCGAGGATGATGCGGAGTCGTTGAAGCTTAAGAATTTCTAGCAGGGACCGAGCAACCGAGTCGGCTTGTTATCACATATCCCAAGAGTTATGACAGCAGTAGTGCAAGAGATAACCGAAATTATACGGTGCACACACACACACACATTTATCTACAGAGTGTCCCAAAAGTCACGCGAGATTCGAATTTTGCGCCATTTGTGTGGTAAAGTGTCGCCAACGAAAAAAAAAGACAGCGTGACAGTTGACAGTTCAGGGGTATCAAAAATGTAACGCTACACGGAAGAACGACGCGTTTTCATTGTTGAGCAATGTTTTTACATAATGAAGGTTTGGCAGCTACAGTTCGCAATTTTCGTTCGAAATGTGGTCGGTGATTTAACTTCGTCAACTGTGAAGAGATTAAGGAGGTTGCTCAGCTATCGCGAAATAGTAAGAATTTGCTGAAATTTATTGAGGATATTTGCGAACAGGTGTTACGATTCCGTGTAAAGTTTCAAGTACTTCGTCTGCGTGATTGTCGAGAAATTTATTATTGAAGTTAGGCTCTCGTATACTGGCGACATAGCAAAAGCTTCATGACAACTCTTATACGAGTGTCGCAGCATAATAAAAATAGTAAGAATTGAATGAAAATAGGCGGAAAAAATTATTGAGATTTTTATGAATAATTTCAACGAATAGTACAGGGTTTTGTTTGTCTCGTTGTCGAGATATTCGTGAAATAAAACAGGAAATTTCAGCTGATTCGCGTAAAACGATGAAGGGCCCTACGGCACGTGGCAACGCTGCTGTCAAGTCGGCCATTTTGAATAGGCGCCAAAATTTGAAACGCACAAACTATTGCTTCCTTGCTATATATTTCTTACCGAGTTTTCATAAAGAGTATTTAAATATTTTCAATCATTCTTTACAGAAGCTGCAGTGCATGCGTTTCGACATAACCTTCAAATCAATTACGCGTCGTTCCTCGACTGCGCATTCATTTTCCGGCTCAGCTACTTTTTTCCGCCACTTTTCAGGTTGTACTTGCTTCAACCGTCGATTGGACTGCTTTTCGGTTAACATTTTGCCCTTTCATCTTTTTATTTTCGGCGAACAAAAAAAAAACGGAATTCACGAAGGATGTTTGACAGCTACGCGGTCACGATGTGGCGTTCGTGTATGAGCTCAGTGATACCAGTTGCTGAAAACCAAATTGCGCGTTTGCCACATTTAAATTTGGTTAATAAGTTATTCGCGATGTAAATAAACAAAAAATATTAATAACATTTATAAACAGTTAATTGTATGCATTCCACATATTTATTAGCTGAAATTTATTTATTTTACATATTAATTTATTTATCGCAAAGACAATGAGCAGCCTACTTAATTGAGAGGTGAGATGCAGTCGGAATTTTCAAAAAATTGATTTTTTTTAAAACCGTTTTCTTGAAGTATGATGTTTCGAAAATATTTCCTGAAAATTTTAAGTCAATCCGATGAATAGTTTCCGGGATATCCGACAATTAGTAAAGAGGCCACGTCTGTTCTCAACGTATTGACGTGGCTGACAAATGCGCAAACGATAATACCCGGGAAGGCAGAATGCTTCGAAGACAACAACAAATTGATATTTTGGAAGCTTCCACATCGGTATAAGCACTATTGTATAGACCAGGAATTGATGGTTCGATGTAAGTAATTTTTTAATTAGTATTTCTATATATAAATCAAGTGTAAAATTGGAAAACTCTTTCAGAAATGTTCAAAAATGTATAACTCAAAAACTATGAATTTTAGCAAAATTTTATAAAGAATATTATCGTATTAAAATTGCAAAAAATATTTTTAAAAAATAATTCATCCCGAAAAACTTCAATTTTTTGAAAAATTGTTTTAACAATTGGCTATAAACAATTGAATGTTCGACTTTTCGGCAAAAAATTGGGATATTCGGATTCAGCGGATCAAAATACATAAAAAAGTTTAGCTTCATCCATCGAGCTCAACATTTTACGAACATATAATACCGTATCCACATCGAAAAACTTTAAACGCGTTTTTCTCGAAACTATGTTTTTCAAGTCGGTGACAACTATAATTCAAAAACCACTCGATGGATTTTGATGAAATTTGGTGTGCTTGCTGATAGCATTAAGAACTAGCCCTTAATCGAAGGATTTTCATTTTTGTTGAAAATTTATATCTTCTTTGAACAATAAACGAGCGACTTTTTTGTCGAAAATCGAAAGTTATTTGTCGGAAGCCGCCATTTTGTTAATTAAAAAAAAAGCTTCGATCAAGGACTAGATTTATTATTAAACTAGTGATTTTTTTTGGTTTTTTCATTTCAGATGATCAAGTCAAATTTTATGATGGTTTTAAGATGGCGATATTTTTATAAATAATCAATATTTTTCTTTGAAAATTTGTACAAGTCAAGTTGAAATATAACATAAAAATTCTATGTAACCGTTTTTGTAAAACAAACTTAATTACTATAAAAAAAATTGTTGAAAATGCTCGTTTTTTCACGTCTCTGATTGCATCTCTCCCCTTAAAAAATTCAGGGAGGGAGGGTGTTGCTGAGAGAGGAACGTAAATTCGGCACCGTGGTTAAGAATTGGACATTTCATGGAGCTCTCTACAGCGTATTCTCACGAAAGATTTGCATCTTCGTGCAAATCATGGTCGTGGAGGTAATTTGCCCCATATGCTATTCCATACATAACCCTATACTGTATACTTTATGAATCAATAAAAAATGAACAATTACTTATCAAAAACCTGTGTTTTTTTTTTATAAATAATTAGTTTTTGCGTGAATTTTGGGACACCCTTTATATGGACATACACGTATCCGAGAAACGAAACGCAAACGAATGTCTGAGCGAAAGGGAGAAACAGGCGAAAGATGCGCTACTCCAAAGGTACAAATTTATTGTAACGAACCCCCATATACTTCACGTTCCTTCGGGGTTACCGTGCAAGGAAGTGGCATTTTTACGATTCTTCCGGGGAATCACGAAGATACGTTAATGTTACGATGGATTCGCTCGCATATTGATAAGTTTCACTTGCGCATTGTCGGTTTCTCGTGATTTGTCGCGGTGTTTGACTTGATGGAATTAAATAATTATGTAAATTATTATAACAAAAATAACACATATTTATCATGGGAAAATTATGTAAATGGCATATTTGTTATTCTTGAAATAAAAAATGTACCCATTAACATAAGATTAACTTGATATTGTTGAAGAATAATATAAATTATTATGATGGAAATAATAAATATTTATAATGACGAAATTACGGAATCTACATGTTTTTTATTCTCAGGATAAAACATGTTGTCGTTAACGCTAAGATTAACTTGATATTATTGAATGACAATATAAACTGTTATCATTATAAAAATCACAAATATTTATCATGGAGAAGTTACGTAAATGATGTATTTATTACTCTCAAAATTAAAAATCTTGGCGTTAACAATAAGATTAATTTGATTGGATTGAATAATAATATAAACTATAATTATTATAAAAATAATATATATTCCTAATGAAAAAATTAAGAAAATTATGTGTGTTATTATTAAAATCGAAAATTCAGTCGTCAATTATAAGATTAGCGTAGCTCAGATAATTTTTCACTCCGTTTAACTACATATAATATTTTTAATAATAAAATAATAAGATATTTGGCATACTTGAAATTAAAAATCCTATTGTGAACATTAACACAGCTGACGCGATCTTTTGCAGCGTTTCGTTAAATATCATATGAGTTTAGAATAACAATAATGTTATATTGATTATTATAAAAAGACAAAATCTCATGCATAGCAAAAAATCAGCGTAGCTGATTCAATTGTGTTTATCTAAATGCGATACTATTTTATAATAACTTAATATGAATTATTTTTGAAAAAAAATAATTATAAATGAATATGATAAAATCAGGGATATAAAGTGGAATATGGTGGGAAATGTATTAAGGGGGAAGAACGCTGTACAGATGAAAGCTAAAAAATAATAATACGACAAAATCTGATATTATTTTATGATAAATTATAAGATAATGTCACGAAATATGGAATTTTTCATAATAACAAGATTTATTCATCGTTCTTTTAATTGGACAGCAGCGTGAGGTCGTAGTCATGTTTTTTGCCCTCATGCCCAATACGTCGGTAGTTAAAAAACGTAAAAAAAAGCAGTATATAATGTAAGGGATCATCGCGTTCAAAAGGATGAGAGTTATCGGGAGGAAAGGAAAAAAAGGGGGACATTCGCTGCGATAGGTAAAGAAAAATGTACGAAGGGTTTGTGAGCGTAGACATGATGGATAAGATACCGAGTACGGGGTTGACGTGAAGTGGAAGGGTTATACGGCCGCTTCGCTTTGTCGCTCGACGGATGGATTTTTATATCCGCTTTGGTGCAACGGCCCGGCGTGGCAGATTATAGGAGGCGTTCTGTTTCAATAAGACTTGTTTTCCAGTTTTTAAAATTTTTCCTTTGTGTTATCCAATATTTGAAAATTTTGGGTACGAAAAATAATGGAGCTTTTAAAAATAATGGAGAAAGGAAGCTTTTATTGATCATTTTTTTTATAACAAATTTTAGTCCCCGAAAATGGAGAAAAAAAATTACTAACGTGGTTAATTTTTCAAGTAAAAAATTACGAATGCCATCACAAAAGACCATTTGGCAGAATTGAAAATAAAATTATCGAATAAAGAATAATGATCATCATATAAAAAAAATTTGGATAGGATAATAAAAAACCACATGGCTGAAGAAAAAATAATACTATTGAATTAAAAATAAGAATTATGAAGTAAGATAATGAATTAAATAAAAAACATTAATAAATAGTAAACGAGTTTATCAAACTTGAGAAAAATCGTCAAATATTTCTCAAAGTAGACAAAGTGGAGGATGGAATCTAGCTTTTCAAGCAATCAACCATATTCGTTTATTTAAAAAATTGGTGATATTAAATACCAAAAGGGATCATGCACGTTAATGGCAGATTTCATGACAAAAAAGACGAATGGATTTAACAGGCTGACGGCTCTCAAATAAAAGTTTCCGTGGGTTCTCTCACCGCTTGGCTCACTCTACACACAGCCCAGTTCAATTTTTACCGGTCTGCGGTGTTGGTTCGAACCCTGCTAAAAGTGCCAGGAAAAAAATTGTGAAAAAGAAAATTGCGACTGCGTTCGTATGTGCACG
This sequence comes from Ophion obscuratus, assembly GCA_964007375.1. NCBI lineage: Eukaryota > Metazoa > Arthropoda > Insecta > Hymenoptera > Ichneumonidae > Ophion > Ophion obscuratus. The sequence goes on along the minus strand of OZ023322.1, from coordinate 27,580,866 downwards.
GTATACAGACTTTTCAATGGTTCGCTTTTTTTTTCTACGCACTCATGGGGTTGCTATTATACATCGCTTTGGGCTCTTTTTGTATCTTCCCGTTTCCCGACGAGTGCGCGAAACTTTTTTGTCCTCGCGCTTCAAACTTGCGTCAATGAAACGTCTGGTGGATACGCCAACCGCACATCACTCTTCGTACTTTGAAGCCAGTCGAGGCTGGTACACTTTTAGAACGAAACGAAATGCGTTTTGTCTGAGTCTCCATTTGGTTTTTGGGCAATTAAATAACATTCGTGAGCTATATATGTACATGATTTTTTTTCTTCTTATTTATAATGTTTCTTCTTTCAACTCTTTCGGGCTTTTACGATCCTATTTTTTTTTACTTTTTTTCACACTTGTCACTACTTCCGGTTGACGAGAGAACCCTCGGAGTGTCTTCTACAACCACCCTTTCCTAATATACTATTGTTTCGTATCCGTACGAGGGTACAAGGCAACTGTGGAAAACATATATATATATATATATATATATATATATATATATATATATATATATATATATATATATATACTACTGTGTCCAAAAAATAAGGTGACATTGTATTTATTTCGAAAATTCTTTATTTATTTGTCCAAATCAATTTCATCCCCTTCAAAGTAAATCCCTCCCGATGCAATGCACTTATGCCAACGGATTTTCCAATCTTCGAAACACTGATTGTAGTCACTTTCCGGGATGGCCTTCAGTTCCGTCTTCGCTGCGGCTTGAATCTCCTCTATCGTATCAAAACGGTGTCCCCGGAGCGATCTTTTGAGCTTGCTGAACAGCCAGAAGTCGCACGGCGCCAAAAACTCAACCCATATCGTTCCGCAACCACCGTATTCACCTGATCTGGCGCCGTGTGACTTCTGGCTGTTCAGCAAGCTCAAAAGATCGCTCCGGGGACACCGTTTTGATACGATAGAGGAGATTCAAGCCGCAGCGCAGACGGAACTGAAGGCCATCCCGGAAAGTGACTACAATCAGTGTTTCGAAGATTGGAAAATCCGTTGGCATAAGTACATTGCATCGGGAGGGGATTACTTTGAAGGGGATGAAATTGATTTGGAAAATAAATAAAGAATTTTCGAAATAAATACAATGTCACCTTATTTTTTGGACACAGTAGTATATCAGAGATGGGCATACTCGAATATTTTTAGTATTCGAGTAGGAATATAAAACCTAATACATGTCAGATGGATATTCATTGTTTTTTCGATAATTAATCAACCTCGATTCAATATTCGTTCTGAGAATAAATAATGAATCCATTTGGATTCAGTAATCGTTCCGAAAATGAATAATAAATCCTACTGGATTCAGTATTCTTTTCAAAATGCATGATGAATCCAATTGCATTCGCCATTCATTCCAAAATAAATAATGAATCCAACTCAATTCAGTATTAATTTCAACATAAGCAATGAATCCAATTCGATTCAGTATTCATTCCGTATTCGGATATCATCAAATGAATAATCTGGAAAAATTGACAGAAAACATGTTTATTCTATTGAAACATTATCGTCCGATTACATTATATTTACCCAAGGGAAATCGCGCTCTTAGTATCTAGTAACTGAAAAAATGGGGGTAGAAATGGGACATTATATTTGTCCCATTTCCATTGTCCATTTTTCCAGATTATTCAATTTGATGATATCCGAATACGGAATGAATACTGAATCGAGTTGGATTCATTATATACTCGTATGTTGAAATAAATACTGAATTCAGTTGGATTCGTAATTCATTTTTTAATAAATACTGCATCCAGTAGGATTTATTATTCATTTCGAAATGAATACTGAATCCAGTAGGATTCATTATTCATTTTCGGAATGAGTACAGAATCCAATAGGATGCATTATTCATTTTCGGAATGAGTACTGAATCCAGTGAGATTCTTCATCCATTTTCGGAACGAATTTTGAATAAGTTTCTTTATTGTTCGTGAATAAAAAAAATCGAATATGCCCAACCCTGATATATATATATGCACACACACATTCTAACAGCTTGGCATTCATACTAAACAGATGTGTAATTAATTTTATGAGTGAATCACTTTTTTATACGAAGAAAAATTGTTACATTTGCACATGATTCCCGTTACTGTGGCCTAAGGCCTTAAAGCAGCCTCACCGTATATTTGTACAAGCAATCAATGTGCCGCAGCTGCACATTTCTTCAAATTAAAAAAGTATAAAGAAGAGTCATAAAGTTCCCGCAAATGACGCTTGTTCGGCTCAAAACTCGACATTTTCGCCCGAAAAAAATAATGTGATGCTGATACAAAATCGCAAATATTTCAAGGTTAAGGTCTTGCCAGATGGCCAAACTTATGATATGACGTTTTACATCTGACAATTTCAACCATAACCTCCTGGAGGGGCCATCTTTTTTCAAACGGTGGAGACTTATTTATACTCCCAATATATACATACATACATGTATACATATATGGATGCATATATATATTTTGATAATTATACTTTAGATAATTGCAAAATTATATTAGAACGATACAATTTATTTTATAGAGCTATATAGTAGAGGAAAGGAAGGATAATATCCAAATGGAATACTGCTAGTAATTTGGCATAGCAGGGTTTCATCTAAACTAGTAGCGCCATCTCAGTTTTCTGGCCACGAAATGTCAAAAGAAGGCGCCACTTGTCGATATGTTCACATGGTTCGTCCGCAACTTTTCTAAGATGGCGACTGGAGCTCGAATTGTGAAGGTCTGTTTTTGAAAACTTTCGAGGTAGGTGTTCGATGAGTTGAAATCGATAAATTTCCACATGATTATGTTGTTTGGCTTTATGTGTACTGTAAAGTAGACCATAAACATTGTATCTTGCTTTGATTTCAAAGATTTGTATCTTTATAAACACAAAAATTGAGGTTATGCCCGACTACGTCTTTTTGCTAATTTGGAATACCCAATGATGATAATTCGGAATATTCCAAATTACCATCAGTTTTGTAACTAGACGTAGATGTAACTAGATGTAGGTCTATCTACGAAGACTTATTGGAAGAGATGCTGATGACAATGAAAGTTTAGAATCTTCCAATTCTTGTAACAGTCCTAAGTCAAATACGTCAGGTAAACTAGAAACTTCATTTGGTGGAAGACCCCCTGCAGCTGATGCAGAGTATATTTTCTGTAAAGAGAAGTATAGTGACGACAGGAGGAGGGGGGGGGGGGGGGTGCAGTGTTTTATGTGTGAAATTTGAGTGCACGATAAATGTGCCGGTTATGAAGGTGGATATATGTTTGCGATTTGTGCAAATAACCCATTTATTTAATTGTTGAAACTGATTAAAGACTGATTAAAAACTGATTATAGAAATAATCATAAGTCTTACATTTTATTCTAAAACAATGGTCTAATTATAATAGCCTACATAATTAAGTTAAGCACAGTGAATATATTCTGGAATACTCCTATTCTAAAATACCTGCACCCTATATCGAAAACGGAATTGTGCAATTTTGCGTTCAAACTAAAATTTTACCCAGTAGCTATGTTTATTTACTTTTGATACCTCGCAGATTGAGAGTAAATGAATATTGCTTCAATTTCATGAAGGTTTTATTTGTTTAAACCTTACAGAAAAAAAGTCCTAGGCCTAAAACAAAATAGTATTCCATATTACCTTACTTTCCTCTATTTTCGTACAATTAGAAATAAAATAAATCACATTGTTCTAATATAATTTTGCAATTATCCAAAGTGTTCGAAAACTTTTGACCGGTATCGTATATACTTAACAACAATAATACATCTATACTAAATATTCTAAAATTACTACAATATAACATATATTCTCTCTTTAGCATTTTTGGTTCAACGTATATCCTTTAAGGGTGTCCACACAACTATTTCTCGTATACTATTATGTATATACATATAATGAACAAAAACATATTCAACTAACAATGAGTCAACAATGAGAACATTACTGATCAACTTAATTTATTCTAAAACCTCAGCCATTATTTGGGTCAAGCGAATTACGTGTTTTGTATTTGTTAAGTCTTATTATGTTGAAGAATAACATCAACATTTTTTTAAAGATTATTTATTATTTATTATTAGATTTTTTGTTATTAGAAAATATAATCGATACATTTTGAATGAAAAATATTGTATTGCGGATTGTCATTGTTATTCACGACTTTAGGAAATATTGATAAAACTAACGAGGCACAGAGCAGAGCGGATGCGATAGCATACTTGGCAGGCTAGTGAGTTATTTCTCGTCGTAAATTTGGTACGCTATTGCGACAATACAAGAGTACTCGATGCTGTTTCGACCTCGCGTGGTAGATTCTATCGGCTATTGGTTCGCTGGTCGAGAAAAAAGAACGATGTGCCTCCCATTCGCTGGCTGTCTACGAAAGAATTTCTCTGAAAACTGCGAATCACGAGTGATATATCATAAAAGATCGAAAATTATAAATATTGCTTCGAAAAATAATATTCAGGTTCTGAACAGGTAATTGTTCATGGCCACTGTTCATTTCTCTGAAAACTGCGAATCATAAGTGATATATCATAAAAGATAGAAAATTGTTAATATTGCTTAGAAAAATAATATTCACGTTATGAACAGGTAATTGTTCATAGCGACTCAGAAAAGTATTGTTTTTCTTGATCCTAAGACTGTATAATTTATTCAAACCAACTCAATATTTTTTTGTGATTGTGAGCTTGATTAAATAAATTGCTGATATTTTTTTTTGCAGAGTGCCCGATATAGCCTGTTGTCCTTATTTTTTATTCGCTATTTTCCCAACCCCAAAGAACGAGAAATTAATGAAAAACAATCAACGAAATGAACAGATCGAAATAAATCAATACAAATGGGCAAATTCAAATAAATGAATAAAAATACACAATTTAAATCCAGCGAATAAAAGAAAATAAACGAAGACAGGTAAATCGAAATAAATGAATAAAAATACATAAATCAGAATCAGTAAATAAATATAAATTAATAAAATCAAAGAAACTGAAATCAATTAATGAAAGTATAATGCTCGAGTTTGCCCGGTTGAAACGCCACGAAAGTTAATTTTTATTCTACTGTTTACATTTATTTCACCGATTTAGGGTACGAAAATCGCTGAACGGGTTTCACTATCCTCATTGAGGGACCACAAACCGAATTGATAAAAAAAGAAAACTATAAGTAGTCCACACTAAAAATAAGAAAATAAAAAAAAAAAAATAGAAAAAACTTTTGCTGCATTCCAACGATGCAAACTTCACAGCTATATAAAGAGTACATCAAGAGTACACGAATTATGAATGAATTAAAATTAGTAAATAAAAATAAACAAATCACCTCAAAACATAAAGAAATAAATCGAAATAAGCAATAAAACCAGACCACGTGCAAAACCACTTTTTTTTTCTCGATTTTCGGAACTGCGAATGTAGCTTAACGAGAGTGGAGAACGGAGCGTTAATCAAAGATTTATCAGAGGACACCTGCATGGATTAAGGTAGCTGATTCTGCTGTTGGGAATAGCGGAAAAAAAAACGAGGGAGACCAGAAGAACGGATAAGTGAATGAGAGAAGATATAGAGATACGGAGGGTTCGAGCCACCATCCAGCCACCGGACCCATCCACAGTTTCTTTTTCCACATAGCTGTATGTGTACGTAGCACGAGGTGTTGTACCGGGGGTTGACCCAAATTGCGCGGCGGATTGGCACTGGGCCAGTTCTCTGTGTCTACCTACACACTCTCGAAAGCGAAAACCCGCCGCGCGCAAGAGGATCCTTACTTATATTTTTTACCGAGCTCGACGTTTCCATTCCCCCCCCCCCCCCCCCCCCACCTGCCTCCATGCGGCTGGCAGCCTCAGGCCGGATCCAGCACGAGACCGATATCAATTTCAAAAGTCGATAGATTAATCGTTCCAACCCACCTCGGCACATTCATTTTACGGATTCGTATACCAATCCTTCTACCATCTTGAACCCTTGCTACACCACATTTTCCTGATTTCCTTCATCACTTGCGCCAACTTGCTCTGCCAATAAAAATCGATGTTGCAAATAATCGATAATTCAAGAACTAATTATACAAGTCTGTGTACATGTATATGTTATATTTAAAATCGGTTTTCAGTTCGAACGCGTTTTACCTAGAAAAAGTAGTTCTGACGGAACGCCCTCGTTATGACTAGTTTTTCATAGTGAAAACTAGAATTCATGTTCAGTAATCCAAACGAACACAAACGTTGACCTCATTCGGAAATAGTTTCGACTCGTCCATGTCGGTGGAACTAGTTTCTCCTAGTTGAGGCAGTATGGTCCAGAAATTAGAAAAGAAAAATCTCTGAAATTTTATTTTACCAGTCGACAGACCTTTTTGAATACGTATGTGAAAACCGTTTAAGGGCAGATATACACCTAGATGGTCGAGGTCGAGGATTTAGAAGATATGAACGTTGCGTCGACCGTAGAAGACCTACACTACGGGCCTGGTATCGATGATTCCATGCAAGTTGACAAATTTATTGATTTATTCATTCCCAAATTTTCAAACGCGTTTTTCTCAAAACCACGTTTTTCTAATCGGCACCTAAAATTTCTCGAAAACCAATGAACCGATTGCCTTGAGGTTTTTTGTGGTTATTCCATACACCATTATCTAGTACTTGTCATAGGATTTTTTTTCCGTTACTTACAAGGAACATCCCTCAGGTGTCCGCCTCCGATTTTGTTGAAACTCATATATGTGTTAGAGCATCGAAAACTTTGAGACACGTATTTTTTTTTCTCGGCGGAAAAACGGATTTAAGGGGGGAAACCGCCCCTCAAAGAAAGGCACGTCGAGGGGTGATTTTGCAGTTTTACCCAGAAGCAATCCACCGATCTGAACGAAACAAAAACGAAAATTCTTCCAATGAAAAGCGATGAAAAATCCACTATGAAAATGTTAAGAAAAAATTCAATTAGGGGGTAAACCACCCCTCAATTTGCCTTTTCTTCACCCCACACTTAAGAGGGTTGTATGCAAATTAATAAAACAGGTATCATTTTGAAGGGCAATTAAAAATCAAGTTGACGGGTTTTTGCGTTTTGGCGGCATAGCAAATTTAAGGGGGTAAACCACCCCTAACATAAATTTATTTATCATGGTCGTTTTTTCTGTGTTTAAAGTATATCCGCTGATTTTAAATATTTCTATAAGCTACAATTTAATGTTTTATCATATTTCAAAATTATCTTAAGGGGTCTTAAGGCGTCTTAAGGGGTAACTACGCCTCTGACACTGAAACATCATTGAAGTATCCGCTTTCGATTTCGTTGAAACTCATATATGTGGTAAAGCATTGCAAACTATTAAACATGTTTTTTTGTATCGGCAGAAAAACGGTGTTAGGGGATGAAACCACCCCTCAAAGTTTCTCCCACAAGCAGTCCACCGATCTGAATGAAACAAAATCGAAAATTCCTCTAATACTAAGCGATGAAAAATCCACTACAAGACTGTTGATTAGAAATATAATTAAGGGGTAAACCACCCCTCCATTGGCCGTTTTTCACCCCACGCTTAAGAGGGTTGCATGAAAATTAATAAAACAGGTATCATTTTGAAGGGGAATCAATATTCAAGTTGACGCGTTTTTGCGTTTCAGCGGGACAGTAAATTTATGGGGGTAAACCACCCCTAACATAAATTTGTTCATCACCGTCGTGTTTTCTGTGTTTAACATGTATCCGCGGTTTCAAAATATTCTCCCGCGTTTTTAAATTATTACGTTTTTAAATTTTTACATTTTAAGGGTAAACTACCCCCTCTAATTGCTTTTCGTTTGAAGTTTCGCGAAAGGTTTCACGAATTTCGTTTAAACTATTTTCATTTAATCGGTAATATCAATTTTATGTTTGTGTGTGTGCCGCATATTCGTTTTGAGCTTTATGAGCGGTACTTTGGGAGTGGGGACGTGGGGCTACCCTTTACTCACAAGACTCATATTTTCGTGTCGAAACGCTTCCGATTTTAATATGCACGTCCATTAAGCATCTCCATAGGAATAATTATACACTTCTATTATATCATTAAATCTAATAATTTCCAGAATAAGTTATAAGGCTCACTTCGATAATTTAGCCGGCGACGTAGTTTTGTGGAGGAATGTATATTAATGAAACTGAGGGTTTTACAGTAGGTTAGCGAACATGTTTTTAATATATTTTAATATAATTTCATTTGGGAATCATATCAGCTGATTTAATTAATAGTACTTGTGAAAAGTATCGCAGTCATATGCCGTCAAATCATTTTCTTGTGATATATACTTTTTTTCTAGTCTATCAACTATCAACCATCAACAATCATGGCTCGGAATTCCTGAAATAATGATAATCGTCAATAAATGCTTTAAACACAACGACTTTTTTCACCATGCACATCTGATAATGGCCAAATTATTGCAGCCGGGTATTTCACAATGTGTGTTCGATCCACCAAAACCAAAGAAGACAGGATTTTCAAAATCTTCTGGTTTTTTAAATGAATGGAAATGAACAAATTTATGTTAGGGGTGGTTTACCCCCTTAAATTTGCTGTCCCGCTGAAACGCAACAACGCGTCAACTTGAATTTTGATTCTCCTTCAAAATGATACCTGTTTTATTAATTTTCATACAACCCTCTTAAGCGTGGGGTGAAAAACGGCAAATGGAGAGGTGATTTACCCCTTAATTATATTTCTAATCAACACTCTTGTAGTGGATTTTTCATCGCTTAATATTAGAGGAATTTTCGATTTTGTTTCATTCAGATCGGTGAACTGCTTGTAGGAGAAACTTTGAGGGGTAGTTTCATCCCCTAACACCGTTTTTCTGCCGATACAAAAAAAAAACATATTTAATAGTTTGCAATGCTTTACCACATATATGAGTTTCAACGAAATCGAAAGCGGATACTTCAATGATGTTTCTCGTCAGAGGGGTAGTTACCCCTTAAGACGAATGTAATAATTTTGAAATATGATAAAACATTAAATTGTAGCTTATAGAAATATTTAAAATCAGCGGATATACTTTAAGCACAGAAAAAAACGACCATGATAAATAAATTTATGTTAGGGGTGGTTTACCCCCTTAAATTTGCTATGCCGCCAAAACGCAAAAACCCGTCAACTTGATTTTTAATTGCCCTTCAAAATGATACCTGTTTTATTAATTTGCATACAACCCTCTTAAGTGTGGGGTGAAGAAAAGGCAAATTGAGGGGTGGTTTACCCCCTAATTGAATTTTTTCTTAACATTTTCATAGTGGATTTTTCATCGCTTTTCATTAGAAGAATTTTCGTTTTTGTTTCGTTCAGATCGGTGGATTGCTTCTGGGTGAAACTGCAAAATCACCCCTCGACGCGCCTTTCTTTGAGGGGCGGTTTCCCCTCTTAAATCCGTTTTTCCGCCGATAAAAAAAAATACGTGTCTCAAAGTTTTCGATGCTCTATCACATATATGAGTTTCAACAAAATCGGAGGCGGACACCTGAGGGATGTTCCTTGTTAGTTTTTGTTCTATAGGCAAAATAATAACTAATTTTTGGCCCAAGAATCACTATTTATGTTCAAACGTTCGCCATTTTGTCATAAATCGATATTTTCAAAATCGGCTACGACAAATACAAGATTATAGTATCTAATGTAATAATCTTTTTGGTTTTTTTTCAGATGATTTTTTAAGGAACGCCAGTGGGTACTGTATACGTAGATTTTTTTACGATGCTCCAAGGATCATACAATATCCTCGTATATTTTTGATATTTTTAAATAAAGAAAATTAAACATATTTTTGAATGTATATACTTTTAGATAATTAAAAGCCCGATCCGAAATTGCAAATAGTTTTCCTTGAAAAAATTCACAAAAATGACCTTTTTTCCGGCTCCTAGGTGTATATCTCCCCTTAAGGCGGGATATAGATTTAGACAGGAAAAAAATAAGCAATATTGAGGGATTTTTTAAACTAAGAAATAATTATTCTACAATCATCAAACTTTAGGTATACTTTAATAGTATATTTAAGGGGCTATACTAGTGTGACACTTTCAAAAAATCGATTTTTTTGTCTTTTTAGACAGTTTGTACTTTCAAGAATATCATTACCATTTATATAATTTATATCAATATCATTTTATCTTGCAGAAATCGATAGTTAAATCTTTAGACGCTTTTTTCTCGAAATGAGATTTTTCAAAATTGCTGACATTGTAACTCAAAGAGCAATTATCCGATTGACTTGAAATTTGAACTGAGTACTCTTGAATATATTTACTCTGCAATGACGTAGGATATTTTTGATTGGATGAAAATTGACGATTTGGTATTGAAAAAGCGCCATTTTATAGGCTAGAAAACAGACTTTTTTTTTCATAACTACGCCATTTTGTTATATTTTGACATTTTTCGAAAATCCTTCGTCATTGTACAGGAAATACCTTCCAGTTTAGCGATATTTTTTCCTTTTTTCGGTTTCAGCTACTCAATCGGCCGGAATCATGTCAGCAGTGGAGGAACTTTTTTTTGGCGCCTCCGAAGGCAGCGCATAAATCGCTAGGATCTCAATATTTTTATATGAAAAAATTATGTAATATACTCAAGTCCAATATATCCAAATATATTCCTAATTTTTCGAAACATTTAATTGAGTACTTTTCTTCCAAAAAATTCTCGAAAATCACCCAAATTTTCAGCGTTCACACTGGTATAGCCCCTTAACCTTTCGAGTGCACACCTCCGCCGCCAACCTATAAGTGCATCTTGGGTCAATGTGACCCAAGGCGTTTTGCAAATCGTTGTATTCTGGTAAATATGCATTTTTTGTTTTTTTTTTGTGTAGAGACGTTTCTTGTGGTAAATTATCCATATTTTATGGCCCTAAATTTATTTTTTGACAAAAACAAAAATTAAATGCCAAAACATTCGTTCAAAGTGGGGGATACGTTGAAAAATACGTACTTACACAAAAAAAATCACCGGGTCAAAACGACCCAGTGTGCACTCGAAGGGTTACACGTGTTTTTCTCGAAACACTGTTTTCCATGTCGGTGGACATGATATCTCGAGAACCACTCGATGGATTATTTCCAAATTTACGGAAAATACGATGAGAAACATTTAAAGGTCGTTGACGATCTCACTTTTTTAAAATCGATCTCTATTTTTTAATAGTTACGTAAAAGTGACGATTTTTTTCATAGATTTTGTATGTTCATGATTCATTTCGTCTTCGCGTTGTGAAAAAGAATGATTTCAAAAATCGACGATCGTCAATGACTCGTATTTATTGTTAGCTTGAATAATCCGTTCGGTTTTTAGATTTCTGATGGATCGTTTAAGCAAGAGAGTGTCCACCGCCAAACGTCGCGAAAAAATTTCATCTTCTGCCGGCGGCTATTTTTGTGTTGTTTTTCTGTATTTTCGTTCGTATTTTAAAAAAATGCGTTCCTTCTTCACCAATCGATTCCCAGAGAAAAATTCTGCATTTGGCACAATGGAATTGTACAAATTCTGCTTTTTTTCTCTGCGTTTCCATTTCCGAGTGTCTATTGGTAATTTCCTCAATTTTCGTCAAGCCCTCAATATGAGACATTCCCTCAATTCGTCAAGCCCTGAAGTTTCGAAGATTATCGAAAATTCGAATAATCAACATAATGATCGCAACTTGTGCATCAAAAATCAATTTTTATTCAGTGTTGTTCAATAAGCAACGAATGCTGAGGGTTCCCCTTCCAAGCTGAGAACGAGTGTCAGCTGGGTTGTTTTTTTTATGGCTGGGTTGGTATGCAGCGTATATGCGACCTCCCCCCCCCCCCCCCCCCCACCGAAGAATGGAATTGCAATGCACCCGGAGAGTAAAAAAAGGTAGGTCAGGTTGGCTCGATAACGCACGAGATGGTGGCAGAGGGGGTACAAAAATGGTGTAGAAGAATTGGGGCACCCTACATCCGGCCTGCGAATCCTAGAGACCTAGTTGATATTCTCCCGTGCCGTGTACGTTCCTCTCGTTTCTTCGCCACTCTTTGCTATTTCGTAACAAAAAATAAAAAAATAATAAGCACATGCGCCAGCTCTCATATACATATATGAATATAGATGCTTCGTACACAGATATACGCACACGTGCTTTTCTTTCGCCCACTTTTTATTTTACTATTGTGCAGTCGACGCGGCATGGAGACTGCAAACAGCGAGGAAAACCAATATTCTTGGCATAAAAGTGAAAAAACGCTGATCGTTTTGCAATTTTTCTCGGTTTCTCGTACATTATGTATACGAAAAAAAAAAAAAAAAAAATACATGAACGAATGAAACGAAATACAGTAATTAATAGTAGTCGGAGGCGTTCGTCAATGTTTCAGGCGTGAAAATATGAAGTGCGAATAGAGTGCCATTTATGCGAAGGCCTGAGGGGTGCAACTTCAGAGATCTCCACTTTCCAATAGGTGGATGAAAATAGCGCATGAGTTTTAACGTAGCAATTCCACTGCGAGACGCGAAGAGTGAAATTCGCAATGGAGCATTGTATCTCCTATATATATATATACGCATTAAAGTGTAGTCGGGCTGCTCGCGATACTCGTGCGCACCGAATAAAGTGCATGTCTCGGTAAATGAGATCGTCGAACTTCGTGTGCGACTGCAAGTGGAAGAAATAGATTTACACACACACATATACATATACATATATACATATACATATATATATATATATATATATATATATATATATATATATATATATATATATACATACACACACACACACATATAAATATATACAGGGTGTCTTGTTATGAATGAATAATCCTGCGACTGTCGTTAAGGCGTTAGGCCACAGTAACGGTTATAAAATCATACGCGAATTAAACAATTTTTTTTCGTATGAAAAAGTGATTCACTCATAAAATTAATTATACATCTATTTAGTATGAATATCAAGCTGTTAGAAAATATATATTTTTTTCCATGCACAAAAGGTACGACTACTCGAAATTCCTCGAAACAGCTTTTTTCCAATTGACGTGACAAATAACTTCAACAATTTTCACGCGATTTACTTCAAATTTAAAAGTTATGTTCCTAATTGCATTTCGCAGAGACATACGTACGGAATTTCTGATTAATCGAAAACTTTTCATTTTATGAGCAGTTTATGAGCAGTTATAACGAAATTTTTCACTGAAAATTCATTTCTTAAGTTCAAATACCTACAACTTTTGAATAAAACAATATTTTTTAAATTCCGCACGTACTTCTCTAGGTATTCTCATGTCGATTGACGAGAATTTTAGTTTTCTGTTCTAGGTAAAAAATTGTGGATGCTAAATGTCACGCCGCGAAGCGCTTAAAAAAAAGATAACAAAAGAAAATATTAATAGTCGGCCGTTTTGTACATCGAAAAATATATATATATATATTTTCTAACAGCTTCATATTCATACTAAATAGATGTGCAATTAATTTTATGAGCGAATCACTTGTTCATGCGAAAAAATGGTTAAATTCGCACATTTTATACCCGTTACTGTGGCCTAACGCCTTGAGTCAAATCATGTCCTACTATATGCTGAAACTTCAGTTCAGTAAAAGTCCCACGGTTTTCGAGATAAAAATCATTTCCTTTTGTTTTTCGCATGTCATTTCTACAAAGGGTAACTTTTTTCGACACGGTTTAAAAAAAAATACTCTTGGTTATTTGTTTCATATAGAAAAGTCTTCTTTTTAACCTTAAATGTTACGGAAACTTTATGGAAAAAGATCTAATGCAGGATTTCCATTTGATAGCTTGCGGTGTATAAAAAATGTACTACGCATACCGTGCCAATTACTTTAAAAAGTTGCTTAGTTATCGTCGATTCATATCATTTGTAGAAATGTCATGCGAAAAGTCAGAAGCAAATAATTAAAAAAAAAAAAATTACATAAAGCCCGAAATTTCGAAAACCGTGGGACTTTTACTAAACCGAAATTCCAGCATATAGTGACACGATCTGACCTATCGACAGTTGCAGGATTATCCATTCATAACGGGACACCCTGTGTGTATAGATTTATATGAAGTGTTTTTGAAGGCTCGCATCTTCGAGAACCGTCCTGATAGCAACTAATTGTCTTCATATTCAAAATTATGTAAACCCCAGTGTCTTTAGAACCACCATTTGATGGGTGGGGATCCAAATATCGAAGGACCAAATATAGATCGACATATATTTCGAAACGACAGAATTATGAACTCTCAAAATAACGAAGGTTTAATTATTCGAAATGTTATGTTTCGATCGAAGAAAAAATCGAATGACTGTAAAGCAAAGCATCATTTATTCTAGAGCTCATTTATCTGAAAACGTATATTCAGATCGTCTGCAATTTGAGACATACAAATATAGATTGGAACAATCTATAACATCCATATCTCCGAAACAGAAAAAAGCGAGTATCTAATATTCGTAATACCGCCTATAGCGAAAAGCAATATATCGAGACGCAAAATATCGATGGTCCGAAATGGCGAGTGCCAAAATGGCAAACATGGTATGGATGCCGTCCCGGCCGACCGTTAACGATATCTGCCTCGATCACAAGTTTTCGCCATCCGGGCCAATCGAAATTTTGACCCTTCGCTATTTTAACCGCTCGACTTTTTGGCCGTTCGATTTAATGCTTTCTGTTTTTTGACCCGTCGCTATATTTACAATTCGAAGATTCGTATTCTCGAATTATTTGGTGTTATTTATATAAGCAATTCGATATTATGTCTCTCAATATTTTTTAAATCGGTTTTTGTTTTTCGCTATATTTCAACTTCGAGATATTCGTATTCGGAATTTTTATTTACGACTATATAAACCCTCCGAACATTGATCTATCTATATTCAAACATTCGACATTTTTTAATTCGATATTTCAGCCCATCCGAATATTGATCCATCGATATTGCGACTCCCACCCCATTTAATCTACAAAATCGACGATTTCTTTTCGAAATAATGTAAGAGCCGTCCTCGAAATTGCCGGATGTCCTGATATCGACCATTACATGGATATAACGAGCGTTAAATATTCTTTACGACATATATATGTGTGTGTGTGCGCGTGCGTGCGTGCGTGTGTATGTGTGTGTGTGTGTGTGTGTGTGTGTGTGTGTGTGTGTGTGTGTGTGTGTGTGTGTGTGTGTGTGTGTATAGGTGTGTGTGCGCGCGCGTATGTGTGTGTATGCATGTACATGTTTATACAACTATATGAAGAAAAAAAAGAGGAAGTGTATGGGCTAGCTTCCGTGGAGAAAAATGGGTCTTTTAAAGGGTTTCTCTATTTCAACGTTAGACGTTTCTTGATGAACCGCGTCTCGTACCACCTATCGACATCCGTATTGCTTAGGATAGGAACATTTTTCATTCGTATATTTTCAGGCCCTGCAATTGTAGACGTTCTATTCACAGAGCTTTCATTTTCGGTGGCCGTTTCTATCGTCTTCGTAAATGCGAACAGATGACTATTTTTTTTTAATATCCGAAAAAAGCTATCTCCCGGACGCTATTTAAAAAATGACGTTTGGGAGATAGACCAGAATGTGTGTCCTCGTTACGTGTATGTTGAGACATTCCTTTCACGAAACCGAATATTTTACAATTAACTGATTTTCGCCTACAATTTAATAAAAATACATCCCAGTATACTGATAAAAGTTGAAGCCAAGTTATCGAACTTTTCACGAAAAATGACGACTTTAAAAATCTTATTCATAAGGGACTTTATGGAGATTACACGCTGGCCACATTTATATTAAATAATTTATACGATAAATAACTTTAGGTGTCTAATATTCTTAAGAAAATTATAATTATAAAAAATTCTTAAGAATCCCTGTCGACAATAAAAACAGGGAAATAAAAAATCACCGAATGTTTAATGAAAATGTTAATGATAAAACTTGGAAACATGTGACTAGTGGAGGAATTTTTGTAGCCGCGATATTCGGAGGAAATGGAAAAATGTGGAAATGTACTAAATGGGCGCGAATTTTTTTATTCCAGTTTATCGTTGGTTATAATAATTTATCGTGACTTATTTTTTATCAAGCCCCACTGTAATTTACCAACGATTCAGAAGGGCCCCGCTTAAAATACCTTTAATTGACCATGTACATTGTTGCCAGACTTTTTGCCAGGATTTTTTAAATTAAAAAATCCAAGATGCCCGGCAAAAATTATTCAAAGAATTTAAAAAATAATAAAACTAAAATTAGCCTTACTATTAAAATAATAAAACTAATATTAGTTTTATGACTTTTTAAAAATTATTATTTACTATTTTTTATTTATTTTCTTCACTAATATAGTTTTTGTAAAACTAATATTAGTTTTATTATTTTTTCATCGCGAAAGAAAATGCATCTCGTGGAAATATGACTTTGCGAGTGGAAAAGAAATGTTGACGCATTACTCAATTTATAATCAGCTCGACGAAGCATGCTTTTTTCGAAACTCCTCGACGGAGTTTGTAGAATTGTACGAGATTGTGCTCGACAATACTCATGATTAAACGAAGGCTCATAATTACGAGACTGAAAATATATTCAAAATAAAAGAAAAGCGAGAGGAAGACAGAAAGCGAACGGAAAAATCTAGAGAGAGAGAGAGAGAGAGAGAGAGGGAGAGAGAGAGAGAGAGAGGAAGAGAGAGAGGGAGAGAGAGCGAGAGAGAGGGAGAGAGAGCGAGAGAGAGGGAGAGAGAGAGGGGAGAGAGAGGGAGAGAGAGGGAGAGAGAGGGAGAGAGAGCGAGAGAGAGGGAGATAGAGAGAGAGAGAGAGAGAGAGAGAGAGAGAGAGAGAGAGAGAGAGAGAGAGAGGGCGAGAAGAAAAAATAAAAGATTGGTACGAAATAAAACTTGAATAGGAACTTCGACGTTCGCCGGAGCTTGGTATAAAACTAACTTTTCCTATATAACTACAGCTTTCTTATTTCCTGGCAGAGAATGTGAATAGTTAATGTTTAGGCGACGGGATGGGAGGTTAAGGGAAATGGAAAGAAAAATGTGCGGGAGTATTTCCTTGCAGAGAGAGAGAGAGAGAGAGAGAGAGAGAGAGAGAGAGAGAGAGAGAGAGAGAGAGAGAGAGAGAGGGAGAGAGAGAGAGAGAGAGAGGGAGAGAGAGAGAGAGAGAGGGAGAGAGAGAGAGAGAGAGAAATTCGTGAGTAACTTCTCGATTACTGAGTGCGCGCACTAGGTCGCTTTTCTGCAGCAGATCCAGTCAGGAGTAAACCGACAGAGGTCTGGGAGTTTTCTTTTCTCGTTTGCACATCCGTATACTGCGACGGTGACTTTATACATTTCATCTTACGCGCCAAGAATATTTTACATTTTCCATGTATTTGTAAAGTGGAGCAGAGCAATATCTCTCTCTCTCTCTCCCTCTCTCTCTCCCTCCCTCCTCCTCCTCTCCCCGGAGAGAGAGAAAGAGAGAGAGAGAGAGAGAAAGACAGACATACAAAAAAGACCCAAGTACAACTACTGCCCACTATCGCCGTGAGTCGTTCGAAAAGAAATCTCCTGAACATAAAATTATACATGCCCTCCGCGAGTTTTCAATTCCCATTGCTTTTCAATTCCCACAGTTACATTAAACCCCCAATGCGATTTTCAATTAAACATTTTATTTCAATTACACGCGTAGAGCAGTTTGTATCAGACATGTAGAGTATATAGCAGTAGTAAGAAGTTTTATTTGCATTGCCCTTTCGGATTTTTACGAAGCTGTTGCACCCTTAAACATCGCTCTCTTACTCTCTAACTTATATATTTCCTGTTTTATTCTTTTTAATTTCCATTACCACCGTTTCACTTTTGTTACACTCCCTTTTTATTTCCCTAAAGAAAATTGGAAATATTTGCGTTCATCTCCCCTTTCAGCAACCCTATTAATTTATCTTGTACTTCCCTCTTATCCCTTTCCCCCTTTACCCACTTCTCTATATATGTTCTCCCTTCCCCCCTCTTCCTTTTTCACACGTAGTCAGGTGCTCCATTGTTTCTCATTCTCGTTTACATATCCTAGAAGTCCATTCGACTTGCCCCTTTTTTCCATTCCCCTCTATAATTTCACACCTTATCCTCGCCCAGGCTTCCTTATCCTTTCCTTTGATATCTTTTGTCGCCCAATACTTCCACGGTGCTTCGTCGTTTTCTATTATCGCATTGTATAAACTTTTATACGTTGATTTTTCAATCTGTTCTTTTTCTCTCTCTATGGTCATACAGAGTATATTAATTATCAGATGGAAATCTGGCCCGCATGTCATTTCCATAAAGTGCTGTGTCAATTATACGATTTTTAAAGCTGTAATTTTTTGTTAGAAGCTCGGTAATTTGGCTTGAAATTTTGACAGTAAACTGGCATGTATTTTTACTTCATTGTAGAGGAAAATCAGTCAATTGTGCAATAGTCAGGTTCCTGAGAATAATACCTTTAAGGGGTCTTCTCACTTTAGACGCTTAAAAGGCTATTTTCATGATTTTTTTATAGGTTTATGTTATAAATATTGATATAAAAGTTGTTACACTTAATAAATACACTTTGGAAGTAGGTTAAAAACTTTTTTTCTGTATTTATGTAAGCCAAACAAACTTCAAACGCGTTTTTCGACGGCTTGTTGATAAAATCTTCGAAACTACTGAACCGGTCCTGTGAAATTTTAACCACATATTCTTTACGACTATAGCTATATCGCATATGAAGGATTTAAAATTTTTTTATGTTTACTTTTTTTTTGCCAAAAACGGTGGAAAAAACGCGCTTATTGATTTTTTGAAAAAATGTCCGTCATTTTGTTATTTTTGCATATATCAAAAATCGTATAATATGCCATTAACATACTAAATCTGAAGCCGTTAAATTTTTTTTGTTTCGGATGATCCATCTCCGAGATTTCATCAACGGTGCAGACCTACAATATTTTAGGACATTTTTTAACTACCATTTTTGTCTATAAATAAGGACATGAATAAATCATTTTTTTAAATGTATTTTGCAAGTATATTTATTGAGGGGAGGTATCCGAGTAAACGGCGAGAAAAACAGGTAAACTTCGGGAATTTTTATCTCAAAAACTAATGTTTCGATTGGATCCGGTTTTTTCCAAATTGGAAAATATGTACATTGAGGTATGTTTAGGGATTTTTAGAAATAAATTCGTTGACTGGAAACGATTAAAACGCGATTATCTCGAAACATAGTTTTCAAAGTCGGTGCCAGATGTATCTCGAAAACGGCTTGTCCGATTTTATCCAAATTCGGATACAACATTCTTCGATAGTTTTTCTCGTTCGCCACGTAGGATTTTTTTGAAATTTTCATTTTTGACGGAATTGCAACCCTTTTAATTCAACATTCGTTTTTTGTTCGCATTTTCCGACGATTTTGGATTGCATACACATCGCATAAAAAGCAATGGTTAAATCAAATGAAAAACCCCTATGTGGCGAACGAGAAAAACTATCGAAGAATATTGCATCCAAATTTGGACAAAATCGGACAAGTCGTTTTCGAGATACATCTGGCACCGACTTTGAAAACTATGTTTCGAGGTAATCGCGTTTTAATCGCTTCCAGTCAACGAATTTATTTTTAAAAATTCCTAAATATACCTCAACGTACATATTTTCAATTTAAAAAAACCCGGATCCAATCGAAATATTAGTTTTCGAGATAAAAATTCTCGAAGTTTATCTTTTTTTTCTCGCGGTTTACTCAGGTACCTCCCCTTAAATGTAACAATTTTTATATGAATGTCTATAATATAAACCTATAAAAAAATCATGAAAATAGCTTCTTTTATAGCGTCTGGAGTGAGAAGACCCCTTAAAGAATTAATCGCAGTTGCCTTCCAGAGGCGTTACATTTTTTGAAAAAAAATCCATTCGCACGGGCCCTCCCACCACCCCAAAACACGATCTCGATAACTGTTTTTCGTTCTCTCTAATCGACCAACAAGGCTCTACAATTTTCACGTAATTTTAATAAAACTCAACTGGCATCAATTTCGAAAGAAAAGAACAAACCGGAAATTCGTACTTGGCTAAGCTCGGTTTTTGCGCTTGTACTCGGTATACCACGCATACTACACAGGTGGGGTACAATGAATTTGGCTGACGTGAGTGTAACAAGCCTAAGCTCTCAGGGACCTTGGTGTACACCAAGAAGTAATAAGGGCATTGAGCTTGCGGACCAACCGCCGTGAGGTTGGCAAAAGTCGAATACACGCACGAACGCTTGCACACTCTATTTAAACGCAGCTCGTAACTTAGGTTAATTACACAGCCAGCTCTGTACACCTAAACGCTGTAGCTATATTTATAGACATGGGGCATTCCACCCCAAATCGACAATTTTTAGACCCGACCCTTTTTTATTTGGCGAAATGTAAATATCTTGTTGTTTCCTTCTAAAAACGCTAGTGAGATATTTTTTTTAATCAAAATTTTTCCCCCTAAATGCTCATATATTCCTGAAAAAGGTACCAAATGAGATCTTTTTTTTTCAAATTTAATTTATCAAATCGTGCTTTATAAGAAAAATTCTTAAACCTTCAGCCACCTACGGTAGTATTTTTTCGTTTTTTGAAAGAATTTTTTTTTTACGCGCTAGCCGCTGCACGGCTAAGCGGTCACCGCTCCGAGTATTGGCAATGCTGCTAACTCGAAGTACCGCGAAAGCCGAACCTCGACCGCCCATCTACCAGTCTACCGGTCCCTTTGTATATAATATCAACATATTGAAAAAGTTGTCCAATAATTTAAAATCATTTTAGTGGCAAATTCAAATACTATTAGGTTGGCACAAAATTAATGAGCTTTTAAAGTTTCAGACGAATCGCTCACTATTGATGTGCCAATCTAATGCTTGCGAAATTCCTGAGCAAAACATTGATCTACATGAAATAGTACAATGCATTTTTTTTAACCATAGAATTTATTAATTGATATTATTGTATCATAGGAAACAACTAAGTTTTGAAAAAAAAAACAAGAATAGAAAACTGCCAATGAAGGAAAAAAATTAAAAGAAAAATCTTACCACGATGGGTTTTGCAGCAAGAAATGCTAAATTTACGATATGTTTTTACGAAGATAAAATAAAAACCAAAAAGGTCGAACTCGGAAAAATTCGTGTTTTTTTACAATAAAACTAAAAAATGCTATTGAAGATTACATGGAATATTTGTTAATTTGTTTTCTCATAAAGTACATTTCAAAAGAAGAAGATTGAAATAAATATCTTATTTGGTCAATTTTTTAAAAAGTTCTGAGGATTTGAAAAAACAGACGCTGATTTTTTCAAAAATTCACTACATGATCCCGATAATATAGAAAAAAAATTGAGAAAAAACACCAAGCGTTATTTGGAGGAAACAATAACATATTTATATTTGAGCCAAATAAAAAGGGGTCGGGTCTAAAAGTGGTCGAGTTGGCGTGGAATTCCCCCTATATATACTGGAGATTATTTGCCAGTGTGCGTTTCACGAAAAGGTTGGAGGAAATTGTAAGAGAGAGACAGAGATAGAGAGAGAGAGAGAGAGAGAGAGAGAGAGAGAGAGAGAGAGAGAGAGAGAGAGAGAGAGAGAGAGAGAGAGAGAGAGAGAGAGAGAGGGAAAGGGGTGGATGAGAGGAGCGGGAAAAGCAGATTAAATGCTACGAGGTTGCTCATGGGCTGCTGTGCGAGGTTGTCAGTAAATTGTTCGAGACCTTTTGGAAACGAGCCTCGTATTTTGGCAAAGCCAACCCCGTCTCTCGGTATTCACGGACGCCACAGGAAAATGCAAGGGTTCTCGTTTTCTCCTGAGAATATTCGCGCAGTTGTGGCGAAGGCGCGCACGCGGGTCTTGGAAAAAGGAATGCACGTATATCTTACCGTGGTATTACAGGATGAAGGATACGAGATCGGAGTTTTTCGAGAACTTTACACATGCATATACAGGGTGTCCTAGAACTGAATGCATTTTTTGAAATGAAGGGTTGGGGGTGAAATTCTGAGTCGATTGATATAAGCATGTATGGGTCTCAGATCAACCCCTGGATTATTATTAATTTGTTAAGGCGGGCCAAACAGGTGCGCCCGCCTTTAAAAATTAATAAGAATTCAGGGGTTGGTCTGAGACCCACACATGCTTATATCAATCGACTCAGAATTTCACCCCCAACCCTCCATTTCAGGGAACGAATCCAGTTGTGGAACACCCTGTATATATATATATATATATATATATATATATATATATATATATATATAACTATATTTTAACTCCTTTATGTAATTTTGGCTATCAGTATGAACTGGCTGTTGTGAGGAAGGACCCTACTATTTTATTTACGTATGGCTGACTTTAGGGGCTTCAGGGATTCATATGAATATGTTAATGGGTTAACGTAATGTTGAGTGTTGTTAAATTTGGCCATTATGTTAAAATTCCATTTTCTCTATAACTCGTACACATAAAAATGATTTATTGTTATTTGGATAAAGAGTGGAATAAATAAAAAAATGATTAAATTAATATTTTTATTAGACAAAATAATATTGTTCAGTAAATTCATATATGAGATTTACTTTGAATTAATATGTAATTGGATTTCCGACTGGATAGTTATCATCAGTTTGGGTTTGTGTGAGTTAATGTATAAATGCTGGATTGATGTAGTATTGTTGTTTAGAGCGCTGTTTTGGAGATGATTTTTAACATGGAATTACTATTAAACTGGGCCAGTTTTCTATCTGAATTTTTTTAGACATGATTATTGATTTTTTAGGAATATGTACAAATGAAAACAATAATTTATTATCATGTGCTTTTGTACGTTTCTTTACAACGGCGCGCGAAAAAATCGACTGATTGGCGACAAGTGTTGTAGACGTTGCATGATTGTGAAAAAAAAATCAAACATATTCTTAATCTGTATGAGTATTGTGATGTTTGGTACCAGATTTAGCGAAGAAAACAAATAAAAAGTGACGGCATGCTAAATTTTGATTATCGATTCTT
This sequence comes from Ophion obscuratus, assembly GCA_964007375.1. Classification (NCBI taxonomy): domain Eukaryota; kingdom Metazoa; phylum Arthropoda; class Insecta; order Hymenoptera; family Ichneumonidae; genus Ophion; species Ophion obscuratus. The sequence continues at coordinate 27,557,743 of OZ023322.1, read as the reverse complement.
CCTATATTTCTTCCCATTCTACGAGTTATATAAACAAAAGTTATTCGGCTCATTTCAACCTACGTTTAAAAACAGTCTACCGATTTGAAAAACGTAGTTTCGAGGGAAACGCGTTTAAAGCTTGCTCATCAAAGGGTTTTCATTTATGTATCCAAAAAGGTCTGCAGAATACTAAAATAAAATAAAAAAAGATTTAAAAAACTGTCTTAAATATTTTTAAGGGGCCTTAATTATTTTTAAGGGGCTATACCAGAGTGACACTTTTAAAAAATTTGTTTTTTTTTCGACAGTTTATTCTTTCAAGAATATCATTATCATTTATGTCATTTTATCTGGCAAAAATCGATAATTAAATCTTTCAAATTTGCTGACATTGAAACTCAAAGAGCAATTATCCGATTGACTTGAAATTTGAACCGAGTACTCTTGAATACATTTACTCTACAATGACGTAGGATATTTTTGATTGGATGAAAATTGACGATTCGGCATTGAAAAAAAGACCATTTTATGGGCAAAAAAACAGACTTTTTTTTTCATAACTACGCCATTTCGTTAGATTTTGATATTTTTCGAAAGTTCTACGTTATTGTATAGGAAATACCTTCCAGTTTAACGACATTTTTTCCTTTTTCGGTTTCAGCTACTCAATCGGTCGGAATCATGTCAGCAGTGGAGGAACTTTTTTTTTTCGCGCCTCCGAAGGCAGCGCATAAGTCGGTTAGATCTCAATATTTTTCTATGAAAAAATTATGTAATATAGGTCAAATATAGCCAAATTTATTCTTAATTTTCCGAAACATTTAATTGAGTACTTTTCTTCCAAAAAAATCCCCGAAAATCACCCAAATTGTCAGCGTTCACACTGGTATAGCCCCTTAAATGTTGAGTATCGAGAGCGCCTTCGCTTTAAAAAAAATGAATTTGTGATTTTTTTTAAATTATCGATTTGTTTGCTCCATTCTACCAAAAATGTTCTTCATCTCCTTACCAGCCGAATCGCAATGATTGTCGAAGAGGCAGCCACGCTGATTAATCATGTAAAATATAGAGCCGTGCACACGAAGATTCACGTACCATCAAATTCCAAGTGACAGAGAGAATTCCGCGTTTCAAAGCTACGGAAAAAGGTCCATCGAAATCGGATGTCGTTGCGGACCAATGAGTTTATCGCTTTTTTCCTCTCCATTTGACATCAACGAATCAAAAAATCCTGATCGATCGAGCGCACAACGAATATATTCAGCTCGAAACATTGGTATTCGACTTTCGTTTCAATACGTCGGCTGTACCGTTATTCATGTGCATTTTTGTGTGCAAGCATTGACGCGTATTCGATTAGGGCGTTGCGTTTTTTTTTCTTCACGTGCAGATGCACTCGGATTCACTGAGCTGTTTGATATTAGAAGCGAGTGAAAAGACAACACGATAGAAGAAAAATCGGGTAGGCCCGGATAGAGTCTGCATTGAAATGTGGAAACGCGAACGTTCTGATTTTTATACATTTGTGGATATAATATTGTCCACAAGTTTATATTATATTTTTTATAAATATAATATACTATAATTATATAATAGAAAAATTTGTTATTTTTTATAATATTTTTTTTGTTATATATTTTATTTTTTTATAATCATATTATATAAAAATTTGTTAGGTGAAAATTTTTCAAAACTCATTATAGATTTTTGGAAATTGAGTATTTTCGAGAATTAATTGTCAACTTTTGCAAACCAATCGTGCATTTTTGCTATTTTTTTATGAGTTGTAATTTTTTAAGAATTTTTACACATTTGGCACTTAAGGTTCTAAAATTGTTGAACTCACAAGTTGCATGGTACTTTTTCCCTTTTGCTTAAGCTTCCACTGATTAGTAGTGTAAAATAATTACAACCTTAGTTTTCATTACATATTCGATATTATAATATATTATTATAATCTTTATAATATATTAATATTATAACATAATTAATTAATATTATAATATTAATTAATATATAATTATATAATATATTATAATATTATAATATATAATATATTATTATAATATAATATATGATTATTAATATCTCATGACACTTTAGGGCCACTTTCCTTCTTCCTGATCTAATTCCAGTCAATTTTTTTACTGGCACGCTCGCCAATTTTCACAAGTTGTAAAAAAATTCGCACTCAAACACTACGGATGAGTTACTTACGCGAGCATTGTCGCTGCTCGTCGCTTCCGTCGCCACAATCGTCGACGTTATTGCAGACTTTGTTGAGCGTGATGCATCGTCCATTTCCGCATTGAAACTCGCTCAGTTTGCAGCATAAAATACTACCGGCCATGAGGATGGAAGCGCACACTGTCCAACGCATGTCTGCAAAACAATAAGGGGAGAAAACATTTACATTAGTTTTTGGGTTTACACAACTTGCTGCAGTTATCACGAGGCACGTAAAAAAAACTCTTCGTCCCATACAGACAAAAGTACTTGGAGACACCTGTTTGTTTAGGTGACGAATTCATTCACTACCAAGACAGCATACGGATACACTTTGTGCATTTTCCCATCAGGACGAAAAGTTACAGACCTTGGCAAAAATTCTTAGATGGACCTTCGACGTAGAACTTTGAATGTAAAAAAAAGCAAGCTCCATTATGCGTTATTTCAAATGTACTAATGCTTTTCTACTCATCAGGAAACCTGGAATATCGTCGTTTTGTTGCAATTCTTCTACTCCCCTAAAGACTCGAAAAGAATTTAGAAAAGCACTAAAAGTTTGTTCATATTGTCAACAGTAAATATTCAACACTAATTCAGGCACAAAATCGATCTTGATGTCACTTTTTCCCTCTCCTAGCTGCGCTTATCTCCCCATGTCATCCACGCCCGAGCCCTCGGGTTACAAAACGTACTTGGATCCATCGCGACTCGTACTTCCGGACAATGAACAGCACGCAGTCAACGGTAGACGTTGATGAATGAACGGCCATTTGCATGCAGACGCGGAAATGAAAACGACTTTAGATTGCATCTGTGAGTCTGCTCGAAGAGTTTTATGACGATGATGCTCCGACGTGATCTAAGGACAGGCTGGCAACATCGTCGAAACGTGTCGCTTTAGCTGTTTCCTTTTTTCCCTTTAGCCGAGTCATGGCTTATAGAAAACAGGAAACTTGCACTTCAATCGCAATGGTAAAGGGAACGAATCTGCCAAACACAGCTTGTCAATTCCGCCAGCAGATTGCTCGCTAAATCGATTGAGGCAGAATATCCATAAGTCGAAAATCCGTAAATCGAATTTCCATAAGTAAATATCCATAAGTGAATATCGATAAATGAATATCCATAACCAAATATCCATAAGTACGAATATCCACGAGTCGAATATCCATAAGTGCTAATATCCATAAGTAAATATCCTTAAGTGAACATCCATAAGTGAGTACCGAGTAAAAATGAGTGCCAGAAATGGCGGGAAGTAGAGAAAAAGTGAATATAGAGGAACTCAAACAAACCTAAACTAACCCAAACAAACTCACTTATCTCTACCTTCCACCATTTCTGGCACTCATTTCTACTCTATACTCACTCATGGATAGTCGACTTATGAATATTCATACTTATGGATATTCGAGTTATGGATATTCGACTTATGGATATTCGTACTTATGGATATTCATACTTATGGATATTCGTACTTATGGATATAAATCCAAACTAACCCAAACAAACTCACTTGTCTCTACCTCCCACCATTTCTGGCACTCATTTCTACTCTATACTCACTTATGCATAGTCGACTTATGGATATTCATACTTATGGATATTCGACTTATGGATATTTGACTTATGGATATTCGTATTTATGGATATTCGTACTTATGGATATCCGTACTTATGGACATCCGTACTTATGGATATCCGTACTTATGGATATCCGTACTTATGGATATCCGTACTTATGGATATTCGACTTATGAATATTCCATTATGGATATTCGACGACAGTGGCAAAATCACCTATACCTCAGATCTATTGCTTGATGCACTGTTGTCCATTGTCTCCAACATCAATGGAGCAAGATTCACGCAGTACAGTGCAAATGCAATTTACGAACCGCATGGGGACATAATATACTGTTGAAAACGCTCCGCGCACACTACTCCGGAAAGTATGTCATCAAGGAGAGGCATTGGCAAGGAACGTATGTCATCAACGAGGCATACGCATTCATTAATTTGAGCACCTTACACTTGGAGGTTGCTACGCCAGAGTTGTTGATCAGCAGAAGCTAGGAGTCGCGAGATCGAAGCTTCTTTGACGAACTTTAGTTTGATTGAGGCGCAGCTTGGGAAACAGTCGCGATACGTATAGGTTGCTTTTGATCGGGACCGCGACTGGTTATCCAACGAACAGTTTCTAAGGCTTGGTTACGTGCTAATTGGCGCTCAATCCAGAGAATGTGTTGCGAAGCAGTCGCATTGGTTTGATGTTGCCTGCCTACGAGCCGGGGACACCAACCTTCCGCGTACGACTTTATATCGAATTAAGATAAGTCTCGTGGCGAAACGGGGACGTTGGCCGTGGCGAAGCGGAGAGTCAGACGGGGCGACAGAGACATCGGGAAAAATCAATAATACCGTAGCAGTGGTTTGGAAGGAAGGAGGAGGAGGAAACAGTGTATGTACGGCTTGGCTTATGCACGCCATCGAAATTGGTCCGGGTGACAAATGGAATCTAAATATTTCGCATTACCAATGGTGGTGAACGCGCAGCTGCAGTGATCATCCGTGTCGGGGAGCATTGACCCGATACTTGGATGGGTGATCACTCAGTATAGTCGCCTCAATCGACACGGGTTTTCGACAGTTTTCGTGTGCCCTCGTGCAAATGCCATTCAGCTGTGCATTGGAATACGAGTGGGTGTGGGAAACACACCCACTTCGGAGAGTCTCTAGGAAACTGGAACTAGGGAAGTGCCGGGTGTGGGATAGAATGAAAAGGGGCTGGAACGTGAAAGCCCGTGAGGGCATACGAAGAACCGTTGGCGATAAAAACATTTGGGTTTTTTTCTATTCCGGAATGAAGTACCCGTAGCTTCGGGAGAGTACAACAGCAGGGAGTATCATGCCGAAGAGCGGCCAAGTTGGAAGTGTGGACTAGCAGAAATTGCGCCTGGAATTCTGGAATATTACATTACATATTCAGCGATGTAATTCGCGGCTTACTACAGGTACACACGTTCGCGCGAGGTTGAATTTCTTTGATGGGACTCCATATCGCCCTACCGAAGCTATTGCCAGGACCAAGATTAAACCTGCTTCAGTCTGCATAGAAGTGAAACATTGATGACGCATTGGATACACGCGTATATTGAGTTGCCGGACGATGTAAAAGAATGCCATTGATCTTCGCGAGACCGATTGGTTGGGATGATATCGACCTTTGCATCAGTGGAACGCAACGAAAGCACTTCTTTCTGATTGCCAATTTGTTTTGCCAGATCAAAGCTACTGCAAACTCTTTTGAGAGCCTCATTGGAGATCTACAACCTAAATATATTAAAAATGATTTCTTCAACAACCTTCAACAAACGTCAGCAACTTTGGTTGCGATTTATTCGTTACACTTGCACCATTCATCGGAGGATGATGATCAAGTGTTGGCGAATAATGACCTGACTTTGCAGAGATAAAGCTTGTGATGTTGATGCCTTTTTTGGTAGTCATCTGCAGATTTAGATGAAGGATGTTTAAGTAAAATATCTATCAATACTGTCAACAATGAAGCGAGTTTCGAAGCAGCTGCTAAACGGGCAAGCAACGCTAAGATTGTACTTGCTGTTTAACGACATCCGGTTGTTCGTACGAGCCCAAAATACCGATTCATCAGCAAGGAAGATAAAAAATAGGCTGCTCAGCGACTCGACGTTGAGGCCGTTTAGAGTACGATTAAGCGGTTGCCCATCCAAGTCGGAGTACACTGCTGGTTAACTTGGGAAATTGCCAGATTTGCGGTTCGTCGGTGCAGCCACCCTGGTTGACATGACGTACTGTATTGGTACGATCAATCTGCCGTATTCCCCCGAAACGACGATACCTTCTTCTTGTCAATTACTCGGCGTCTACCAATTCGTTTGCTTGCAAAAATGGCGGCCGCTTCTCCTGTCGCAGTTTTCTTTGTTTTCATTCGCAAATAATTTCGGCCAATTTGCATAGCCGGCATATGGAGGCCAAATGGGCATTGCGGTGTCACATCATGTTTCGTACATGTCCCGAATGTTCGCTGTCGCTTTGTCAATGCGAGAAGAAGGGAAAGCGGCGGTGGTTGGTGGATTGTACGCGGCTGCGGGTGTATTCGAGTGATAGAAGGAGCCATAGCGAGGACGTTATCATCATATGGAATCCTTGGAGCGTATGAGAATATTACATTGGGTATTCAGCCGCTTAATGCAAAGAGGCCTGTCGCGTATAGGGGCTGCCTTTAGCACTCGGTGGTGGAAATCCCTTTGCGAATCTTGTCGACGCGTGTGTATGTGTGTGTGTTTTTTCCAGGACTTTTTTTTTGCTCCAGAAATTCTGGTGACGCGAAACGTTGACAGCAAGCCTTAAAACCTTTCACGTCCTAAACCCTCCCTTCGTGTATGCTCTCCTTTGTCCCCGGACACCAATGTGGTATACTCTCTTGTCTATACGACCAAGAACAAGCTAACTTCATCGTACGTCGTCGACGAGATTCCTTTCTCAAGCTTCTCTTCGGAGCTTCGTACGATCGCGTGGAACACATCGCGGCCTGAAGAGCGACGCCTTGTTGTAGAGACTACGAGTCTCTATCGGCCTCATCTCATACTCCATCGGTTTCTCGGCAGCTTTATCCTCTGATCCTTGGCTGAACTCGAATATGTCTCGATTTTTTCAAGGCGGGATATACATTTAGACAGGAGAAAATAAGCAATATTGAGGGATTTTTTAAACTGAGAAATAATTATTCTACAATTATCAAACTTTAGGCGCACTTTAAGGTGGGTTTCTAATCTGGAGAGCGAAAAACGAGCTTATTGTCGAAAACGTTTTTCTCAGCTTCTTTATTAGATATAACAATTAAACTTTTTCGAGGATATACCGTTATCCTTATAGAATAAAAAAAATTGTTTACTTCGTCCAGCGTTTTTTGTCCAATTTTTAGAGGGCGCCAAAGTCAAGTGCTCAAAAAAAATGTATTCCTATGGCGGACAAATAATGTCCGGGTTGGCACGTATGAAACAAAAATAGGTAACGACATTTTAAAGAGGAAGGTTCGCCGCGTGGTAATTTCACGACCGTTTGCCAAAAATCGATAATGGAAAAATATGGCGGCTATTCGAAAAACGTTGTACGAAAATCGACCTATTTTTGCACCGTTTGCGTCCTGTACATTTTTATATTATAATTTTTTTCCCAAAAATGTGGCGAATCACCATACAAAACACCTTAATAAAGAATCGTACAAAGTTTCATCAAAATCGATCGAGCGGTTGCGGACATTGTTTGTCGACCAGTTGTAAAAAGTGATTTCCTGAAAAACGCGTTTAACGGGAGGGTAGGGGTTTCAGCGTAAAAAAAAACACTTTTTTGCAATTTTTTTCATCTATATGGAGAGAGTTAGTTTATTGAAACCTTTTGTATATTGTTAAGTGTCATTTCAAGAACATTCCGTGAAATTTGTACGCGAAAATATCCACAAACAAGCCGGTGACAAAGCTTTTCCAAGAACGCCTTTGGAAAAACACGATTTGCGGTGTTCACTGTATCTCAGCTAGAAATTATCTGAAATCAAGTACCGTTAAAATTTAGTCAACGTATCGTCAAATCCTCCCTCCAACGGTCTTTGATAATCTTTTTTTTCATTTGTAATTTTTTTGTGGTCATGTAAAGTGAAAAGTGCTATTTTTCACGAAAAATTCCGCCATATTGGGGGTGGAAAGAAAAATCCCCCCTCAATGTAAAGAAAAATCTCAAACTAACCGTTGGGGGGAGGTATTTCATATGTAGAAAGTGTGTACCAAGTTTGAAATAAAGCGGTCATGTAGTTTTCAAATGGCAGTGAACACGGACTTTGAAAAAGTGGTTTCGAGAAAAACGCGGCACCGGCTTGTTTGTGGATATTTTTGCGTATAAATTTCACGGAATGTTTTTTAAGTGACACTTAACAATGTACAAAAGGTTTCAATAAATTTACACATTCCACATAGATAAAAAAAAATCGCAAAAAAGTGTTTTTTTTTCACACTGAAAGCCCTTAAAGTTTTGTCCCTACAGACTAGTTTTGTACCCCTTAAAGACTTGTCCCTAGATACACCGCTATAACTTTTTTTCTATTGGGAATTTCGTCACAAAATTTCAGGAGGTGATTCTCGACGCTCGACGTTGAAAAATGAACGAATTTTTTTTCGATTTTTCGAAAGTTACAGACTAGACACCTACCTTAATAGTATATTTAAGTATACGAAACATTTTTTTTTTAAATTAATCCATCATCAAAATGGCGGAGCTGTGGCAGAGTGTTACAGCAAGGTCACCGCGAGAGTTGCGAATCGGCGTGCAGTCTAGCTCCGTAGACTTTGCAAATTGGAGAAAATGGCACGCATTTACGAAAAAAAATCAACATTTCACGCAACATTTCTGTAAAATATGGATTAAAAAAGCAGTTTTTTCCAATTTATCAAAAACAATTTTCGTCAAGTAGAAGGTACCGATATTATCAATATTTCTACCAAGTTTCAACTCAATCGGCTTAATAGTTTTTGCTTTATCCCTACAGCCCTTATTTAAATCGAAGTATTATTTTAACCCCTACAGCCCCATAACTAGTGTTTACGAAGTGCCACGTGCCATGAAGGTTCAACTTAAACCTTCATCCATTTGGTAAATAATACACGTGGCACTTCGTAAACAATAGTTATAGGGCTGTAGGGGTTACAATAATACTTCGATTTAAATTTAAAAAACTGAACAAACTGCGATTATTGTCAGGAATGTCATGTTAAAAAATTTAACGATTTCTCCACTTGGTTCATTAATAATACTCGAACAAAACTCAACTTGAACCTTCAAAATTTCCAAAACTATGTCGTGAAACGGATTAATTTTTGGACAGTTAATGCATCCTAAATTAATCTCTCGGTGATATGAATTTCAATCGTCTACAAGCATAGCGATTTTGGTATCGAAACTCCTTAAAACATCTTCGCCTTAAAGAGTTAAATGGCTTTTGCTTCGCAATTTTGCTTCACTCCAGTTTCTCCAGCAATGGTGCTACACGATTAAGTTCACGTCTGTGATAAGGTGTTAACCAGGTTGATGAAGTTTGTTTATTTAGTTTTCCGAGAGCGTTGCCCTCATCCAATCCTGCCTAATTCACTACCGCATGACATTTGCACGAGGGCACAGGGAAACTGCGCAAAACTCGTAACGACGCAGGCGGCTATACTTTTAGATTAGTTACCGTGGGAAACTGAGCGAATTTCCCCCGCGCTCGGCATTCGTGGCACGAGTCAGTGCGCGACCAAGCGGTCACCCATCCAAGTACTGACCCTGGCTAATTCCGCTTACCACGTTGCCCAATCTTCGACTCTTGCTTCGATATTCAGTTTTTCACAATGTTACTACGTTTTCGATGCACATCGGTTGGAGTAATAAATAATTCTCCAATTTCTCTTCGTTCCATCTCGATGATTTCGTGCGAGATAGGTTTCACTCCGTCACAATTGCACATTACACTCAATATCGAGAGCGCTGAAACTGGCACGAGAAAATAGCGACATAGAGAAAAATTGAGCTCGAATTCAGACCGCATTTTACTCGTAGATTGGTACACGGCACACTCTCGTGTATTACACGAATTCTGAATTCATGAGCTGCCCGTGATCGCGGGACTTCGAAGTCCCGGCGGTGAAATTCGCTTTTTCGCGTTTGTGACTGCCGCTGCGCTGTCCCAGGGCGCCGAGATAAACATTTTTCAAAATTGCCTTCTGACGACCGCAAACTTCGATACTTATGCATTATTCATTGCTTTTCGCGCTGTTAAACAACCATACAAACTGATTGCGTACGAGATTGTAAAAAATGTTTTCTTTTGGAGCTCATTGGAATTTTTTACTACAGACGGATTTTATACTTTCAATATTTGCTGTTCAGTTCTTGATAAAGCATTTCTCTTTAAGTATTTGTCGGTGTAAGAAGCAAATACGTTATAATAATCAAAGGGAAATAATAAATAAATGAATTATACATGTAGACATATGTACATACGTGTATATATAGAAATATATAGAATATATATATATATATATATATATATATATATATATATATATATATATATACAGAAAATAATATTTCGGATAGTAACGAAGGTAAATGGTTAATGGTAAATGGTTAATGGCATTAACAAAGAATTTTCGTCGCATCCCAGCCATGTAATTTTCAATGCCATTATGTATATATGTATATATATATATATATATTGAAAATTACGTGGCTGGGATGTAACGAAAATTCTTTGTTAATGTCATTAACCATTTACCTTCGTTACTGTCCGCAATATTCTTTTCTGATTTAGTTATAGATCTGTAGTGAGGATTCTGAAAAATCGTTCGAGTGATTTCCACACTTTGAATCCGCCAAAAAATGAGCAATTAAAAAATAATCGTTGCGTACCAACGATGCAAGTTTCATTGATATATATATATATATATATATATATATATATATATATATATATATATATATATATATATACTGGTGCAAAATTTCTTTTGCACCAGTCCAATATATATATGGGACTGGTGCAAAAAAAAATTTAATTGAAATTTTTGTTGAAAATGTTGTTGAGAATGACAAAAAATGAGTGCTGACCAAACTTTAGCCTTTTGTATTAATATTTAGAGGTCCTTTATCGCTCATCCCTCCCTCAATAAAATTCGAACCCACTCGTTCGAATTTTATCCAACGTCAAAGTTGAACTTATGATAAATTTCATGATTTTGCGATATTTTTGAACTTTTACGACGAATTTATTGATTTTTTTTGTTTCTCCGATTCATCTTAAAAAGTATTGTATCCTTTTCAAATTATTCCCTAGATAGTTTCTAAAATTCGTAATAGATAAAAATGTATTGTTATTTAAAACTACATTAGTACAAAAATCTGTTGTTAAACTGGATTCAGTTGCCCATAGCATGATTAATAAAGGTCTAGGGAGTAATTTAAAAAAGATACAATACTTTTCAAGATCAATCAGAAAAAAAACACCAACACAAATCGATAATTTTGGCACAAAAGTCCAAAAAGCTCACAAAATCATGAAGTTTATCATGAGTTCAACTGTAATGTTGAATAAAATTTGAACAAGTGAATTTATCGTATATATATATATATATATATATATCGTGTATATATATATATATATATATACGATAAATTCACTTGTTCAAATTTTATTCAACATTATGTTTGTGTATAGCAACAATAAATACGTTGTTTCAACATAAAATTTTCAATTTTATTTCAAATATTCAAATGCCATCAATTCCCATGCTTTTTTGCTTATCCCTTCAACTTTCACGTTATGACTCGATCGAACTCGATGATCCGGGTCCCATAAAGTCGAAGGATTGACGAGACTTCACTTTGCACATTGGAATGAAAGGGTTGAGAATCGAGTGTACCGACTGAGTGCAGTTCAAAGCTTGCAAAACCCATACGGATCTCAAAGAGACACTTTTCTGACTCTTCTGACGTTGTCGTGGACAATCCGAGCTTTTCACATTCGACGCACGAAGCAGAATGATGCTTCCGCTTCATTGCTGCAAGAAATTCAGAGACAGGGAGGGAGAGAAAGAGAGAGGGATAGGGAGAGGGTGGGGGCGACAACACAAAGGGGGTGCGAGCTAAATTGCTCTACTTCAAGTTCAAAGGCAGCTGCTTCAGAAATTTCATGAAAACTATATTTATTCCTCACAGTATCGCAGCCCTGAATGTTAACTCCGACAATTTTATTCCCCAATTCTTCAACCCGTCTCGAAATCAAATTCGAACTTTCCTTTGCCTCGATGCGTGTCTGAAAGCTCAACAGTCGCAATGCACTCGACAACGCTGATGCCAAAATTCTGTATCGATTGATATCCGTGCATCAAAGTAGCGATCGAAAAATAGATCCGGGAAAAATATAGAAAAAAATAGAAGAAAGCTCCGTTAGATAAACACGATATTTTTCCAGCGTTTACTCCCATTGCCTTTATTACTAGCATGGGCCTGGGGAAATTCCCCAGCCAAGCAGCGCAGGCTAGGGCCGTTACTCGGATGGGTGACTGTTCGGCTGTGCACTGACTACTAGGCAGCAGGCGTTTTTAAGGGGCTTTACCAGTGTGAACGCTGAACATTGGGGGATTTTCGGGAAGGTTTTGGAAGAAAAGTACTCAATTAAGGGGAGATATACACCTAGGAGCCGAAAAAAGGTCATTTTTGTGAATTTTTTCAAAGAAAACTATTTGAAATTTCGGATTGGCGTTTTAATTATTTTAAAGTATATACATTCGAAAACATGTTTAATTTTCTTTATTTAAAAATATGAAAAATATACAAGGATATTGTATGATCCTTGGAGCGTCGTGAAAAAATCTGCGTATACGGTACGAACTGGCGTTTCTTCAAAAATCATCTGACAAAAAAAAACCAAAAAGATGATTAAATTGGATACTATAATCTAGTAGTTGTCATAGCCGATTTTAAAAATATCGATTTATGACAAAATGGCGGATGTTTGAACATAAATAGTGATTTTCGGGGCAAAAATTAGTTATTATTTTGCCTATAAAACAAAAACTAAGTGACGGAAAAAAAAATCTATGACAAGTACTAGATAATGGTGTATAGAATAACCACAAAAAACCTCAAGGCAATCGGTTCATTGGTTTTCGAGAAATTTTGGGTAACGATTTGAAAAACGTGGTTTTGAGAAAAACGCGTTTGAAAATTTGGGACAGAATAAATCATGAAAGGCCATAGCCGGGTAAGTAGTGAAAAACTGCCCCTGCATTTTCTCCAGCGAAATGCGGAGTGTATTCTGAGGTATAAAAAAAAACAAATTTTCTGAAAATTTCATCCCGTCAACGCAATGGTTTTGGAAAAATAAAATTTTTTTAAATAAAAAAAAAAAAAATTCCGGAAACGATTCAGTGGATCGATTCGATTTTTGTTGGTACTTGTTACGATCAAACGTGTTACGAGATAAAATTATAGAACATCTTGCGAAAGATTAAGGTTTAAAAAAAATAATGTTCCTTGTTTTATTTTTTTTACTATAATCCACTTGGGGTACAATAACGAAATTTTTTTCATATAATCTTTGGGCACCTTATTAGATTATATAATTTTTTTCAAAATGATCGGTTTGGTACGCCACAGTGAAAAAAAAAGAAACAGACTTTATTGATATATTTTAGTTATATATCTATATAACTAAAATATATCAATAAAGTGTGTTTCTTTTTTTTCACTGTGGCGTACCAAACCGATCATTTTGAAAAAAATTATATAATCTAATAAGGTGCCCAAAGATTATATGAAAAAAATTTCGCTATTTTACCCCAAGTGGATTATAGTAAAAAATAATAAAACAAGGAACATTATTTTTTTTCAAACCTTAATCTTTCGCAAGACGTTTTATAATTTTATTTCGTAGCACGTTTGATCGGAACAAGTAACAAAAAAAAATCAAATCGATCCGCTGTACCGTTTCCGGAATTTTTTATGTTTAAAAAAAATTCATTTTTCCAAAACCATTGCGTTGACGGGCATGAAATTTTCAGAACATTTGTTTTTTTTTTTATACCTCAGAATATACTCCAAATTTCGCTGGAAAAAATGCGGGGGCAATTTTTCCCTACTTACCCGGCTATGACCTTTGTCAACTTACATGGAATCATCGATACCAGGCCCATAGTGTAGGTCTTCTACGGTCGACGGAATGTTCATAGCTTCTAAAACCTCGACCTCAACCATCTAGGTGTATATCTCGCCTTAAATGTTTCGGAAAATTGAAAATATATTTGGCTATATTTGACCTATATTACATAATTTTTCATAGCGATTTATGCGCTGCCTTCGGAGGCGCCAAAAAAAAAGTTCCTTCACTGCTGACATGATTCCGGCCAATTGAGTAGCTGAAACCGAAAAAGGAAAAAATGTCGTTACACTGGAAGGTATTTCCTGTACGTAGGATTTTCGAAAAATATCAAAATCTAACAAAATGGCGTAGTTATGAAAAAACGTCTGTTTCCTTGCCTATAAAATGGTCGTTTTTTTCAATGTCAAATCGTCAATTTTTATCCAATCAAAAACATCCTACGTCATTGTAGAGTAAATATATTCAAGAGTACTCAGTTCAAATTTCAAGTCAATCGGATAATTGCTCTTTGAGTTACAATGTCAGCAAATGTGAAAAATGTCACTTCGAGAAAAACGCGTTTAAAGATTTAACTATCGATTTTTGCAAGATAAAATGATTAGAGATACGGCCTTGAAACTTTAACATCATATTCTTGAAAGTACAAACTGTCGAAAAAGGCAAAAAAATCGATTCTTTGAAAGTGTCACACTGAAAATGATGCCGCCTGTATTGGCACAGGTTTTCGACAGTTGCCCTGTGCCCTCGTGGCAAGTGCACTGGCAGATCGAGAAAGAGTGGAAATGGGCAAGACTCCAGGTGGTTCTGAAAGGAACTGGAAATAGAGAAACCTTGTCAGGTCGTACAAAGGGGCTTAAAAAAGCACCTAATCGCACGTCAGGCTAATTAAAAGCTCTCTGCACATTATGGATGGTATCGAACGGCTGTTATCGGAGCGGATTCGGCATGGACAACGTCATCCTCCCGATAAACCTCAGTTCAAATTTACGCCGTGAAATTTCCTGCGCAAACGTTCATATCGCCCATTGCGCCGACGAGTTTCAGCCCCGAAATGTTCCATTTCTGTGAACGAGGACGATTATTATCCCGTATTATACGTTGAAATTATCTCTCTAGGGAATAGGAAATTCGGAGCTTTTACGTTGGACCAATGAGGTGTTTCCCTCCGCGAGCGCTCATGGCTTGGCGCGAAAACACCGAGGGAGACACGATCGATCCGACCTAACCCGGAAGAGATGGAACGAGAAAAAAAATACATCACAACGCAATAATCGTAAAAGCAAAATGAAAAACACTGTGCGTACGTTTCAGGTTTTTAATGGGAAATAAAGTATTTCGGGGACTTCAGTGGAAGGCGATGATGTCGAGCTGTCCTTCGATCTTGCAACCCTTTTTTATTTTTTTCAATAAAAAGGTTATGCTGATTATTTTTCGCATTTTTTGCGTTCGCTTGGGAAATGATTAATAAATGGAATCCGGGGGCGTGATAAAAAGTGCGTATATATATATATATATATATATATATATATATATATATATACGAGGGTGGGGTGAAAAGTTTCCGGCCTGACCAAGAGATGGTGCCACTAGGCCTAGTTTTGGAGCGGAGCCCTACAGTACCATTCCTACCGAGCTTGTATGTACAGTTTCAGCCCAATCGTTACGTTAGTTTGCGTTTGAGAGCACATTGCGCGAGACGCTTCCGTTGTTTTCGTAAAAATGGAAAAATTGGAAAAACGTGCTGTCATTAAATACTTCCATTTGAAAGGTTTTACACCAAAACAAATAAAAGAAGATATGGATTCAACACTAGGAGACTCCTCCCCATCATATTCAGCTATTAAGCAGTGGGTTTCTGAATTTAAAATGGGTCGTGTGAGCATCTCTGACGAGCCTCGCTCAGGACGGCCCGTTGAAGTCACAACTTCAGAGATGATTGAAAAAATCCATAAAATAGTGTTGGAAGACCGCAGGTTGAAAGTGCATGAGATAGCTGAGACCTGTAGGATGTCAGCTGAACGTGTGTGAAATATTTTGCACAACCATTTGAACATGGAAAAGCTGTGTGGGTGCCGCGTTTGCTAACGCTCGACCAAAAACTGCTTCGAAAAACCATTTCTACCGACAATTTGGCGCTGTATAGGCGTAATCCAAACGAATTTTTGCGTCGATTCATAACTGTTGATGAGACATGGGTCCACCACTACACTCCTGAAAAAGATTTAAGAGCAACGAAGAAGTTATCGAAGCTGTAAATCAGTATTTTGAGGAGCTTGACGAATCTACGTTTAAAACTGGTATAACTAAATTAGAACACCGTTATGAGAAATGTATCAGTGTTGATGGAGATTATGTTGAAAAATAAAGCAAAAAAAAATTTTTAAACATCGTTTTTCTTGGTCAGGCCGGAAACTTTTCACCCCACCCTCGTATATATATATATATATATATATATAATGCTGATTATTGTTTACTTCTTAATCTCATGTGGAAAAATGATGAATGAAATGAAAACGAAAGTAGATTGAAAAAAGGCGTATGCATGTATGTATATATATGTATATATATAACGGATAGAGCGGTTAAGAGTGACTCGGAAGTGTTCAATTGGGATGGGTAATGCGTAAAAACTCGCGAGGATATACTTTGGAACTCAGGAAATATATATATATATATATATATATATATACAGGGTGTCTCAAAAAGACCTGACATTTAAATGTATTAATAAAACGTATTATTCATTTGAAAAGTGCGATTATTTTGATAAGTACGATATTTTCATTTTAATATAAGGATAGGGACACATTCACATCTGTTCGACCGCATGTCATCAGAGTCTCAATCCACTTCTGTGACAGCCAAACATTCGGAAGTTGCAGCTGTGACGTCAGCAGCACTTCCTACAGCGCGCCCGTGCCTGATTCAGCTTATCATGTTTGATAATTATTTTCTGTATGACGGGGGGCGCAAATAAAGATTTTCGGGAGTGTTCCGTATTCGGAATTTTATGAACTTCATTCTCCTGTATGTAAAATGGAATTTTCATTTTTTTTTTCAGAATACGCTATTTCCTTTGGCAAATACTATTCATGACAACAATACGATATATTTTTTTTCAAAGAGAGCTTGAAAAATGATTAAAAATCATATTTTTGTCAGTCGCACAATCACCGCGCAAAACACCGCGTTGAAAAACACATGGCCACCTCATAAAAGTAATCCTGTATATATATATATATATATATATATATATATATATATATATATATACGCGCATTTTTATCTATGGAATATAGATTTATGGAATAAAGATTTTCATTTGTGCCAAAATGTTCTACCAAATCAAAGATTAACTCATAAAGACTGATCGTTTGATAATAAGTACAAAGTTCAAACAATAAACGTTTTGTTTTATTTTATATCAAAATCGTCCCCTAGTATCAAATATAAGAAAAATGGGGCTTGGGCTCTTATATCGGATATCCGATTATAGGCAACTTTTTCGACAAGCATGATTTCTGTCCCTTTTGTAAAACACAATATAACTCAAAATATTAAAATGTAATGTGTAAAATAATTATTAGTATCTTGTTGCATATGACACGTAGATCGGATCGTAGAATTTTAAGGTCTTAGCAATTTTTTTGCTCGTTTTTTTTTTATCTCAACCAAAAGTATCCGATATATGGTTATATGGAATTTTCGTTTTCAACACATTTGGCCGTTTGAGGACTGCCCATGAAGTCGACGTCTTTAAAATCGACTTGCGGTTTATCTCCGCGGTAGCTCGATCGATATTGCGAAAGTGATTCCAAATCCAGCCACTAAATTCAGTTAATGGAAAATACATGCTGGAAAAGAGATGCAAAATAATTTTTTCACGAAAAAAATTATTTCGCCAAAGTATAATATGTTAGGTGGCGAAATTGCAAGGTTAAAAAAGCATGTTCAACGTACATTTCATTTCTGGGCCCAAAATGGATTTACGAGACAGGAAGCCGCGTGCTGAACCACCTTCTCACCAAGATCCACTTTCTTTTTTATTTGCTCGCTCGCGCTGGTGAATTACGCTCTCACGACAGAATGAGAGTACAGTGACAGTGGTTGTGTGTGCGCAGGGGGTAGCGAGAGCCGGGGTGGGGGGGGGGGGGAGGGAAGAGAAAGTAAATGGTGTAACAGGGCTAAGCTGGTTTATTTACCTGGTCGTGGGAAAGTGGGTACTTAAATTTTAAGCTTTCGACTGGCAGTGAGATTCAATTACCGTTTTACGTGCCGTAGAGAACATTAAAGTAGCACTATCAGGCTTCCCCTGCTCTTCGTTCTCTCTTACATACACGTGTGTGCGCGCAGGCTTTAAACGCTTAGCCCTTCGTCCCCGTGAAAAGTTCCGTCTTCAAGTGAATTCGGCGCAATCCAGAAGTGAGAATACATTTTCGCAAGGACGGTGGTTAGTGTGCGGCTCCGAAGATTTCGTCATGTTAAGCAGCGTTGGCCCGGGCCAACACTTGGATGGGTGACCGCTCAGCCACGCACTACCTTGCGCGCCGACTATCGAGTGGGACGCAATTTTTCCCAGCTTCCTACGGTGAACGCAACTGAAGTTATCCCCAGTTTCCCTGTGCCCTCCTGCGAATGCGATACGGTGGAAACGAGCAGCTTTGGACGTCATCGCTGTGTGGGCGTCTTTGGGGCACGGGAAAAAGCGAAGGGACGACACGGGAGGGGTGAGAGTGAAGAGGACGGGGTCGTAAAAGGCCGCTAAGACATACGAGGGAACATTGGCGATAAAAATAAAAAACAAAATTGCTTCGATGTAATGATAACTGAAGGAATAATGGAGAACATTATTACAAGTCGAACCTACCACCCACGTTAAGGGGTTTCATACAGTTAAAATTTGCGAAAAATCGATTTAAAAAAAATCGTTATGTACATATATTTAAGTACACACACAGAAAATGTCTTGTCAATCCGGCGAATATTCTCGAAGTTACACGCACATTAGTAATGACGTGTCAGAGCGTTTGAAAGTGCTTTGAAACTTTAAGGGGTGAGATGTAGTCAGAATTAAAAAAAAATCGATTTTTTAACATTTTCTTGAAGTATGTTTCGAAATATGTTCTTGAAATATGCTTCGAAAATATTCCCTGAAAATTTCAAGTCAATCCGATGAATAGTTTTCGAGATTTACCATAATTAGTGAAGGGACGTTGGGTCCCCATGGCAGGTAGCGGACGGCGGCTGGAGACAAACGATAATACCCGGAAAGGCAGAATGCTTTGAAGACAACAACAAATTGATATTTTGGAAGCTTCCACATCGGCAGACGCCCTATTTTATTGGCCCGGAATTGATGATTCAATGTAAGTAATTTTTAAATTAGTGTTTATATAGATAAATCAAGTGTAAAATTTGAAAACTCTTTCAGAAATTTTCAAAAACTATGAACGTTAGTAAAATTTTATAAAGTATACTTTCGTTTTAAAATTGCCGAAAATGTTTTTTTGTTTTAAATAATTTATCCCGAAAACCTTTATTTTTTTGAAAAATTGTTTTAACAATTGGCTATAAACAATTGAATGCTCGACTTTTCGGCATAAAATTGTGATAATCGGATTCAGCGTATCAAAATACATAAAAAAGTTCAGCTTCATCCATCGAGCTCAACATGTTACGAACATATAATACCGTATCCACATCGAAACATTTTAAACGTGTTTGTCTCTAAACTATGTTTTTCAAATCGGTGACCACTATAATTAAAAAACCACTCGATGGATTTTGATGAAATTTGGTGTACTTATTGATAGCATTAAAAGCTAGTCCTCAATCGAAGGATTTCCATTTTTGTTGAAAATTTCTATTTTTTAACAATAAACGAGCGATTTTTTGGTCGAAAATCGAAAGTTATCTGTCGGAAGCCGCCATTTGGTTAATTTTTGAAAAAAAGCTTCGATTAAGGAATAGATTTATTATTAAACCAATCATGCTTTTGTTGGTTTTTTGATTGCAGATGATCCAGTAAAATTTTATGATGGTCACCGCAAAGCACTACATGCCGAACGGGGTCCGACAAAGATGACGATATTTTTATAAATAATCAATATTTTTCCTTGAATATTTGTACAAGTCAAGTTGAAATATAACATAAAAAGTCTGTGTAACCACTTTTGTAGAACAAACTTAGTTATTATTCAAAAAAAAATATTGAAAATGCGCGTTTTTTCACGCCCCTACGTCACTACATCACTGGGCATCTCACCCCACAAACGCGTTTTTCTCAAAACTGTGTTTTAAAGTCGATGAGCAAGATTTCCCGGAAACGGCTGAACCGATCAGTCTCAAATATTAACACAATCTTTTCAAATATATTTTTTAGTAATTAATCGAAGGTTTTTTTTCACCGACAAATATTTTCCTTTTTATAAGCAATTTAATTTCATGTTAATATTTATATTATATAAGCCTAAATTTTTGTCAAAAATCAATTCTTTTTTGAGCAGTCGCCATCTCGTCAAAAATGATTATTTTGCTTATTCCTTCGATCAGTTACAAGATAATCCATTATATTAACGAAATATTTTTATTTTTATTTTTTTTTATTTTAGATGATCCAGTCCATAGATATCGTGCTCACCGCAAAACGCCTTTTTTAGAAGTGCTTCCGGAGATCAGCTATAGCAGCTTTTAAAATAATTATCTTTACAAACAAAAAATGTTGTATACAGTTAAAAGTTACCATAATATGTGTACAAATTTTTACGTCAATAGATTTAAAGATCTTCTCAAGAAAAATTCTTGAAAAATCGATCTTTTCGGGCCTCCTGACTGTACTCCTCCTCCTTCGGGCCTCCTGACTGCCCTCGGATTACCTCCGACGATGCAAAGTTTCCAAACAGCGCAATGAGCCTTTTTCCATTCAGCTCGGCCCTTTAAACGTAGCTTTACAATTATTGCTCTTCCGAAGCTGCAACGGTATAGGTGAACTTTAATCGGGTTCGCAAGGTGCTCCGAACTTTCGTATCGTCGGTGAACTTTGAAGTAATTACGATTTATCGAATATGAAGGGTAAGAGGAAAGGGGGTCGATCTCAGCCCGGAAGTCCGAGCTCCAAATTCTATTCTTCCCCATCCCTGTTGGATCTGGCAAGCAATGCTCCACGAACCAGGAAGAGCAACAGTACCGAAAGCTCCTTGGGGGTGTGTTGGCTCGCACGCGAGGTCCCCACGGACCAAAATGGCCACGACGACTAGAACCAAGCCACATTCAAATTCAAATGACATTCAAATTATAGGTCTTAACGGTTCCCATTATGCGAGAAACCCCTGCGACAATGGCATTGTCGTCGACTACGTCGTCGTCCTCTTCCTCCTCGTCGTAGGCGTAGGGCGCGAGCTGAGAGACCAAGTTTCAACTTTCCATCTCGCGTATTCGGGTCACATACTTTTTCAGGCATAAAAAACTCCGATTCGACGACTTTGTCCCCAACCACTTTTTGCTCCCTCTATCCCCCCACGTCACTATCGTATATTGCGCTTTTTCTTTTCCTCTATTTTTCCTTTTTGTTCTTCGGGGTTCTTACATGTCGAATTTTATATCCACCGAGTTTTTGTGCCTACGAGCAGACAATACACGATTTTCAGGTCGTAACTTTCATTCCATGGATGAGCTCCGGGTATAGAGTCGCTTCGGAAAGGTTCGTACTGAACTTTATGAAATAGCAGGCAGCTGCTGCACGCGGACTCGAATGGCGACTGATTTTTTGTTTGTTTGGTGTAACAAGTCCACGGATTTTAATTATACGCGGTTAAAACTCCATTGAGGGTAGGATCCGCTCCACTTTCATGGGTCGTTACATCGTTTACCCCCGGGCGTGACCTACTAACGTTACAAATGTCTTTTCACGATTGAAGTTTATCACGCTGCGCTTGGGCTGCATTGAATCACGAGCTTAGCACCACCGGCACTCGATTACCAATTCATATTTGGGCTTAGGCCCTTGAGGACTTTTAACGATTCACATAAACTTCTCGTATTCCCCGAAGAATATGAATTTTCACACTAAAATTAATTTTTGCGATAAAATAGAATCTTGGCCCTATTTACCTTTGGGTGGCCGGAAAACAAGGCTTTTTTGGGATAACAAAAAATAAAATATATATTCAGGGGCTATACCAGTGTGACACTTCAAAAAAAATCGATTTTTTTTGCCTTGTGACAGTTTATACTTTCAAGAATATTCTGTAAAAATTTCAAGGCCGTATCTTCAATCATTTTATCCTGCAACAATCGATAGTTAAATCTTTAAACGTCATCAGTGGAGGAACTCCGAAGGCAGCGCATAAGTCGCTTGGATCTCAATATTTTTCCATGAAAAAATTATGTAATATAGGTCAAATATAGCCAAATATAATCTTAATTTTCTGAAACATTTAATTGAGTACTTTTCTGCCAAAAAAATCCCGAAAATCACCCAAATGTTCAGCGTTCACATTGGTATAGCCTCTTAAATATCTGTAAATACGCAAATCAATTTTTCATTTTCCAAAAAAAAAAAAAAACATAAAATAGCGGCTCAGTTGCCGGTAAAAAGAGAACGCCTTTTTTGGGACTTTTTAAAATAATAATAAAACAATCATAATGAGGTCTAGAGCGTTTCTGGTAAATATCTGTAGGTACGTAAGTCAATTTTTAATTTTCCAAAACAAAAAACAATACAAATTGGCGGCTCTGTGGCCGGTAAAAAACGCCTTTTTGAGGCCTTCTACGGGCGGACTTGTTGGAGGCGCATTAGCACCTAGAAGGAGAAATACATTTTTTTCTCGTAATCTACGTAAATTTGTCTAGCCAAGTACATACTATTATTACAAAATAGTGATTGTTGCCAAATTTAGCACAATTTTTTTTAAATCGCATTTTCAAGGTAAAAAAGGCTTAATTTGTTTATAAAAACCGTAATTGTTGATCGATCGTAAAAAAACGTGTGTACTCCGCTATAAAATCCATGTAACAAAGAAGCTATCCTGTCCAAATTTGAAGTCAATCGGATGAAAATTGTAGGAGCTGCGAGTCCGCCCGATTTTGAAAACATTGATTTAAGGGGTTACGTGGGTTTCGGAGCATATTATGGAAAAAGCATATTGCCACTATTAAAAAAATATAATGTACAAATTATTTTTATCAAAATAATAAGCACATAAAAGAGCAACATTACAACAATATTGAAAAAAAAATGTTATCCAAAAATTTGGGAAATTTAGCCGGTGGGCCTGGTTTCCGGAGATCCTTTAAAAAAACGTTTCCTCGTGGAGGGCAGGATAACTCATGATAGCTTTATCTGGAATTAAAAAACCAAATTTTTTTCTGGTAGTAGACAAGTATAGCTCGTGATTAAACGAAGGATTCAAAAAAATAGAAATTTGAGTTTTTGGTAGAGTTTTATGCAAAATAGTTGAATTTTTGGTACAATTTACACTACGTGTAACCCTGTAAAATTAGTTGTAATCGAAAAATAGTGTTTTAAGAAAAATGCGATTAAAGTTTCAAGTAGAAAGGGGCCGTCCATATATTACGTCATCGATTTTTTGCTGATTTTCGACCCCCCCCCCCTACAATCATCCTATCGTCATTTCCTAATGACCCCCCCCCCTCTCGCAAAATTGACGTCATTACCAGTTTGGCAAAATTAAAACATTTGCGGATTTGAGAAAAATTGGGTAACATTAAAACATTTTGTTATAGAATCATCTTTTATTATTTTGTACTTTGGCAATGTTTATTAATATAATAATATTATTCTTCCCTATTCTTTAGTTTTCTTTGGATAGCTCCCACATTTTGTTATAGAATCATCTTTTATTATTTTGTACTTTGGCAATTTTCATTAATATAATAATATTATTCTTCTCTATTCTTTAGTTTTCTTTGGATAGCTCCCACGGAGTTTTCACCCATTCTTGCAAATCCTGGATCACGGGTAATATCTCCGTATCCTCCCCATATTCATTTTGGCTCGATCGAACTATTTTCATAGGTACGCTGTTATTTGAAGTTCTCGAATATAATGTAGACAAACCTTATGTAATAAATAAATAAATAATGAGTTCAATAATTAATACCATTAGGTACTTGCAAAATATTTTTCATCACTCATGCGGGGAAACCACTCTAGTTGTACAATATACTATTGTACATTTTGAAGTAACTGGTATCACAAGAATGACGTCAATTTCGAAACGCCCCCTCCCCCCTCAACCATCATTTACCGTCATCCGCAGACGAACCCCCCCCCCCCTATTTTAAAATGACGTAATTTATGGACGGCCCCAAATAAAACGAATATTTTTTTTTAATTTGCATAAAATCGTCGCTTCCAGCTCCATAAAGCAAAAATGCAGCTGCGATGTCCTGGGCATACTTTTGTTTCCGTCTTGATTTTTTGAATTTTTCAAACCCTCGTAACTCCTTAAGCAAAGCGCGTTCAAATTTTAAAAATGATTTTCCTTCGGACCATATATTTCTTGGAATGTTTACAATTATCAATCATATTATTCTTGGGGGGCTTATGCATTATTTGAGTCAGTTAAAAAAAAACGATTTTTTTAAAGGTGTATAAGGCCTTAAGGCGGTTATCTCATGTGACAGGTCCAAAAAATCGAAAAACAAATATTCGCACAAAGACCAAAAAATGTGTGCGTGTTATATGGACCCGGCATAGCAGAGTAATAGTGAGTCAACATTTTCTTTCCGTAAACCGTACTCGAACTTTTAAACGCGTTTTTCTCAAAACTGTACTTTTCAAATTGGTTTCCATGATATCTCAAAAACTATTGAACGGATTTCGCTGAAATTTTAATGGTATGGTCAGCACATCTATAGTTCTCACTCGAACTATAATATTTCTGATATCTGCCATACTTTTTTAAGCTAAAAAAAGTTGAAAAAAAAATGACGAAACTTGGCCCTTAATTTTTAAAACAGTGCACAAAAAATCAATTTTCGATATTTTTACTTTGCTCCAGTTTCGGCGATAGCCTCAGGTCTACAAATTAAAATGCCGTTTGATTTTTTTATTTCAGATGATCGAAACCTCCGGAATCATGGCAACCGTCGACCAACTTGTTTTTACACACTAGTGTCTTCCGAATGGCGCTAAGTCGATTCAACTCGCTATTTTATTCTCGAACTCGAATTTTATAGAATATTATCAATAGTTTGATAATATTCTACAAAATTCTGGGACTGTAAAAATGATAATTAATGGGTGGTAAAAATTCATAGTCTGTTTTAATATGTTCATAAAAAAAATCGTAAAAAAGCAAAGAAAATTGCTGTCACATGGGATGACGCCCTTAAAATAAGAAAAAGCGAGACCCCAATGTGAAAGACTCTTTCACAAATTTCCCACGAACTGACCATTTTCCGGTGTCGCGAATCACTATTTTTCCAAAATTATGGGATAAGACAGGAAAAACTCGCCACAGGGGTCGAGAAGATAGGCGAGGGAAAAAAGTTTGTCAGATTTTCTTTGTTCAGGCCGAGGAAGATATCCTTTCTTGCGTCGTCCTTTCTTTCCTTTCTTGTTTCCGTATTTCTGCCTCTTCACTGAAGCCGAGATTTATGACCTCCTTGGGCTCGCGCGTATAACGCGGAGAAAAAAAAAGAAACCCGAATTCCTTGGTCTTCTTGCCGACGGGGTGTAGACCGGGGGGCGCTCGCGGAAGCAACGGGGTAGCAAAAGACTGCCATGTTTTCTTCACTCTGGACGAAAACAAAAGTATCCCCAGTCGTGGCGGTTCTGCTTCTGCTTTTCCGAGTCATGGACCACTACCACTGTACACGCTGAAGATGCAATTTGTCGGTGTGTACAGGGTGGCACGGAAGTACCGGCCGAACAATTAAGAGCAAGTGGATTGTGAATTGAGGCCTCAGGCCACAGTGCCCGGTACAAAATCACGTGCGAATTAAACAATTTTTTTTCCCATGAAAAAGTGATTCACTCATAAAATTAATTACACATCTATTTAGTATGAATATCAAGCTGTGAGAATTTTTTTTTTTTTTTTCGATGTACAAAATGGCCGACTACTCGAAACTTCTCGAAACAGTTTTTTTCCAATTGGCGTGACAAACAACTCCAACAATTTTCACTCGATTTACCTCAAATTTAAAAGTTCTGTTCCCAATTGCATTTCGCAGAGAAGTACGTACGGAATTTCTGATTAATCGAAAACTTTTCATTTTATGAGCAGTTTATGAGCAGTTATAACGAAATTTTTCACTGAAAATTCATTTCTTAAGTTCAAATACCTACAACTTTTGAATAAAACAATATTTTTTTTATTCCGTACGTACTTCTCTAGGTATTCTAATGTAGAGCGACGAGAATTTTTGTTTTTTGTTCTAGGTAAAAAATTGTGGATGCTAAATGTCACGCCGCGGAGCGCCTAAAAAAGATAACAAAAGAAAATATTAGTAGTCGGTCATTGTGTACGTCGAAAAAAAATATTCATATATTTTCTAACAGCTTGATATTCATACTAAATAGATGTGAAATTAATTTTATGAGTGAATCACTTTTTTATATGAAAAAAATTGTTAAATTCGCACATGATTTAATATCCGTTACTGTGGCCTAAAGCCTTAAGGGGAGAGGTACCTTTAGGCAAGGAAAAAAATAACTGATTTTCATGGTTTTTTTTTCAAATAAAATGATTTCTTCACCATTTTTGAGACTTAGTGTGTTCTATCACTATTTGGCTGTTACATGGTATTTTTTAATTAATCTTTAAAAATTGCGGAGGCACGATTTTCTAAACTGCATTTTCAAAACTGGCGTGACGTATAGCTAATAAACTAATCGACCGATTCTGATGAAATTTGGTATAAATCTTTCTAACCTTAGTGTCTAAAACATGGCCCTAAATGTTTATGAAAATTAAAAAGTTTTTTGGATTACAAAGTTTAGCCTTTTTTTTGGAAGATTCAATCTTTTTGTTTCGAAGCGTGCCATTTCATTGATTTTCAACATTTCTCAATTTTTCTTGGTTCATAGTCTGCGTATGAGTGTTAATTAAATAATGTTCTTCAGTAGTTTTTTGTTCAGATTAATCGCGCCGACGTTACGTGTCACGCCGTCTGATGTCATCCGCCGCAACCCGTTTAGAAGACCGTGGTATACCTCCGCCATTTTTAAAGACTAATACATTTTTTAAATACCATGCAATAACCGAAAGTAGTAATAAAACATACCCTACGTCTCAGAAATGGTGAAAAAATCTTACTTAAAAAAAAATCATGAAAATCAACCATTTTTTTCTGGCCTAAGGGTATCGAGTCAAGGGCTTCCCCTTGAGGTATTTCTTTCGCAGAGGGCTCCGGAGGGTAAATTACAGTGGCGCTTGATAAAAATAAGTCACAATCAATTGTTGTACCCAACGATAAATTGGAATAAAAAATTTAGTGTATAAATTATTAGATAGAAATGTGGCCAGCTCGTCATTTCCACAAAGTGCCGTATAAATGAGACGATTTAATTCGACTCGTAAATTTTCGTTTAAAGTTCAGTAACTTGGCTTGAAATTTTACCAGTATACTGGCATGTATTTTTACTTGATTTTAGGCGAAAATCAGTTATTTGCTGAATATTCGGGAATAATGTAAATGGCCGGGAAGCTTTTTTTGGAATTCAATGAAAAAAAATCGAAAAATGAACGTGGAAAAATGGTTTTTGGATCATAATCTTCGGTAATGGAAAACGAAAATATTTCACACCTTTAGTCTGGGTCTGTGGAGCGATTCCTGGCCACTGCGAAATTCTTAAGTTGTGAGAAATAATTTCGTTCACTTTTGTCGTCGTTCGAGGGAAGACAATTAAAATTCGATTAAAAAAAAAATAGAAAAATCGACATTGACGAATTATTTTTGGACTTCTTTAGGTCTTCGATGATTAATTACGAAAAACTTTAACGCCCGAGCGTATCGTGAGGCGCTCGAGCGGATTCCTCGCCGCCGCGGTCACCATCAACGAATTAGTATCTGATTAATTATCGATCGAAGATAAAAATGGAAGAGGATTTTCCTGGTGGAGTGAGAATTTTATTATTCACTTGCTTACTCTTTGACGTGCGATCGATACTTCTGGGACACCCTGTATATACCCGAGCACACGTACGTGGCGCCGAGGCACAAATTTATAATGTCCGAAGAGTCTGCACCAGAGATTTGCTATATCTCGTTTTTCGTGCTTCTTCGTACTTTCCTGTGCGCACACTTACTTCGTATTTTGACGTGTCTTGTGCACTTTCGCGAAAATACCGAAAATCCCCTACCGCAAAAAGAGAAAAATAGCCAGATCTCACAGAATCGAATGTTCCGATGTTTCGGTTCTTCGAAGATAAGCAGCCAAATGTCTATCCAGTTCACTTTTTCATTTTAACCGATTAAAAGTTTCGCGGCCATGCGTGTGTTGATTTTTCGATTGGTTAGGACACAAACTTACAATTTATTTGTGAATGGCGCAATAAAAAGTGTCTAGAATTTTGATAAAATCAATTATTCTTTAAGGGGTTAGGCCACTCTAGAGGCCGAAAAAATAGGCTCTTTGGGGATTTTTTTCAGAAAAACTCAGAAAATAAATCGAGATTTCAAAAAAGGGTGTTCATCCTACATATCAGTGACTGTATACAATAATTTTTTTGAAGCGATTAATTTCAAAATGGCGGCTGTGCAGCGTTTATCTCAAAACTGCATTTTTTAAGTTGGCCGGAAACTCAGACAATTTTCGACCGATTCACTTGAAATGTTGAATATATCTTGAAAAATACATTGTCTATGGAAGTACGCATGATTTTTTTCTTCATATTGCATAGTTAACTCGTTATTAACAATTATCTGACGATTTTTAAGGCAAATTTTTCACTTTCCAAAAATTTCTGTAGTTTTTCTAAAAAAAATCCACAAAAAGCCAATTTTTTCGGCCTCTAGAGTGGCCTGAGGCCTTAATAAATTTCTCCAATTTTGTCTTAAGGGGTCTCACTTTAGAAGCTAAAATGGCTATTTTCATGAATTTTTTTGATAGATTTATATTATAGATATTGATATAAAAGCTGTTACACTTAATAAATACACTCTCGAAATACATTAAAAATAATATATTTATTTCAGTCGGTATTTATAGACGAAAATGGTAGTTAAAAAAATTTCCTAAAAAAAATGTAGTTCTGCGCTTTTGATGAAATCTCGGAGATGATTCAGTTAGTTGATCATTTTAGATTCAGTATGTTGATGGCTATAGCGCATATCATACGATTTTTGATATATGGTCAAAAAAACAAAATGGCGGACATTTTTCGGAAAAAAAAACAAACAAAAACGTGTTTTTCACCGTTTTTGGCAAATGATAGTAAATATGAACATTTTGAAAAAATCTTGATATGCGCTATAGCTATACTTGTAAAGAATATGTGGTTAAAATTTCATAAGGATCGGTTCAGTAGTTTCGAAGATTTTCTCAACAAGCCGTCGAAAAACATTGTTTCGAGAAAAATGCGTTTAAAGTTTGTTTGGGTTATATAGGTACATAAAATTTTTTTCAAATGCATTTCGAAAGTGAATTTATTATGTGTAACAACTTTTATATCAATATCTATAATATAAACCTACCAAAAAAATAATGAAATAGCCTTTTCTTAGTGCCGAAAGTGAGAAGACCCCTCAACAAAATAAATAAATAAAATATTTTTGTGGCAGAATAAGCTGGGCAAATTACCCAAACGTTTTTTAGGAATATCATAAAGTAGATATCTACAAGTTAAAACTGCGAAAAAAGATTTCGAATCATATTTGAAGTAAAATAAAATAAAATAAAATAAAATTGAAGATAATTGAATAAGAAGAAGCAAATAAAAGAAGGTAAAAATAAAAGCTTGGAAAAACAAATGAACCATTTAATGATTTTTCGTAACGCTATAAAGAGCAGAGATGCTTGTTCGCAAGTTATTCAACGTAAGGCAAAACGGTCCATCAAAAAAAGCAAACTGTGCGTTTGCATCTCGTTTTTTAATTTTCAATTGAAGACATAAACTTCCATTTTATTTGTTAAGGATTCAATAAAAAAGTGTATAGATCTTTTATGAAATCAATTATTCTTGAAGAAATTTCTCAACTTTTGTCTTAAAAAAATAAATAAATACAATATTTTTGTGGCAGAATAAGCTGGGAAAAAGATCCAAACGTTTTTTTTTAGGAATATGATGAAGTATAGATCTACGAGTTAAAACTTCGAAAAAAGATTTCGAATTACATTTTAAATAGAAGAAAATAAAGAGAAAATAAAACAAAATTAAAATAAAAACCAATTTTCATAAGAAACAAAGTAAACAATTGAATAATATTTCGTAACGATATAAAGAGCAGAGATGCTTGTTCGCAAGTTATTAAACGTAATACAAGACGACCCATTACAAAAAACTAGAAAACTTTGTGCATGTCATTTGGTTCCCCGCATTACGCGCGTCTTCGATTTTCACGTGGATAAAAAAGTCCTGGCCGGGATATTTCAACGTTCGAACTATTCGACGGTTATTCCCCCCATTTCGGGAGTCTTCACACCCACGTGTGTGGCAAGGAGAAACGGCATTTTCGGTCGTTTCGACGACGAGAAAACTTTTTCATTGCAAAAGTGAATTCCCCGTGTGCCATCTAAGGGAAAAGGACAAATCCGTGAATAACGTTATGGCAAATCTCCAGCTAAAAGAAGCTACTGATGTCTACGTCGGTAGGAACCGAAAAAAAAAAAAATTTATTCTTGACTTTTCAATTTTTCATGCCGTCAATTTTTGCGTTATCGTTCGTCCACTAGTCACACTTCGAAAATGAAAAAAAAGAACAATTATACTTGAAGAGCAAGCGAACGAAGCCAGACTTGTCCACACTACCTTAACATTTTTTTTATTTCAAGCTCACCTTTATTGGCCCTGAAATATTTTCAATCAAATCCGGCTCTAAATACCTCAAAATTTGTTTGAAAAACTGCCTTTCCGCTTGAAAAAGACAGTTTGTCGACAGGAAAGAAAAATTAACGTCGTGTGGACGAGTCTGGTTTTGTTCGCCTGCTTCTTACGTCTGACGGCTTCGTGGGATGGCGGCCCAGGGATACGAAAGCAAAAAACAACTTTGCAGCTAGGTCTCGTATTTTCTACACGTTCGAAAAAAGACCTCTAACGAATGTTTCATTAATGTTTCATGCTTTTTGTTTCTGTCTCGTCGGGCTTTTTTCTTTTTTTTCCACCCTCCCGCGCAATCGGGATGCCAACTTTTTCTACTTCTTTCTTCTGCATTTGAGTATAGTACGAGAGCATTCTCGCGTACAATACATGGAATTCTGATAATTGGAAAGGTGTTCACGCCAATAGTCGAAGAGAAAGAAAAACGTGATCACCGAGAAGAAAAAGAAAACTTCGTTAAACCAAGAAGAGGTATCATGATTGGAGAGAGAGAGAGAGAGAGAGAGAGAGAGAGAGAGAGAGAGAGAGAGAGAGAGAGAGAGAAACGAAGCAAATCGATGGCTTTCGATCGACAATTAGAACAAGCCTGAATTGAGTCAAGCATGAATTTCCACAGGATCTCCCCGATGAGGCTGTTTAATTATAGTACAGTATCGAAATTCACAAGGCTGGAATGCAACAAAAAATTCTTTTTCGATTTATATTTTTTATTTCTCATTTTGTAATGACTTCCAATTTTTTTTTCATGCCGATTTATTCTGTGCATTCCGAAAAAAGGGTCCAAAAAAGTTCAAAGAATTCGCGTAGCTTTGAACAGCCAAAGAATATTGCGCAATCTTCAGGGCTTTGACGATTAAAAAAAAAGTGGCCAAAAGTCATTTTTGTCCACTTTTGTCCACATATTTGTCATTTTTATTTTTACACCATTTCATGTGCCTGTCCGATGGACAACTTTCCGCCGAGTACGAATATCACGGATTTTTTGTTCGGAGCTCAAAATTAGGCTGGCTAAATGCGAAAAACGTTTGTTCGCACATTTCTTACAATTCTTGATAAAAATTGAAGAATTCGAGAGACATTAATCGCGAACTTGTATTTATGGGTTATAAATACGTCGATATGGGGCTACGAAAAATAAATTGGAAATCAACATTTTTTTTCCCACCTCAGCCAAAAAAAGGATTTTCACTTAATCGCCACTCATTAATTTTTCTGTTGGATTTGAAACTTCGGTGCTCGTTCTTTTCGTTATCATTTGCTTTTTGAAATGCCGTTTGATTCATTGACCTCTGGCAATTTTTCGATTTTTAGCAGAATTTCAAAGCCGGACCCTCGATTGTTGCCAATTTTTCTGTACATGTCCTTTTGCCTCTTGTTCAGTCATTTTTCAAGTGCCCTTCCCGAAAAAATAAATCAAGATATCGGTATGAATCCCACGGCATTCTCTACGTTTAACAAAATCCTTTTTTGAGACTCCCGTAAAGTCTCCTTAGCTCAAATAGAACCGCCGCTGCGGTTCTTCAAAATTTCGGGATTTTGGATTCCGGAAAAGTGGCTGGCAGGGTCGAAAAAATACTTTTAACTCTTTCACTATTTTAATGGTCTATCTGATGGAAAATTTTATGCCGATTGCAAATATCACGGAGTTTATAACGAGAGCTCAGAATAACGTTCGCTGAATGTAAAAAGTGCGTTTCACACCCTTTTTACGATTTTTCATAAAAACAAATGGTTTTTATAGCAACGAATGGTGAATTCGTATTTAAAACCATTCCATTTACCAAGCTCCATTTACCATTCCATTTTGCCATTCCATTTACCATTCCATTTTACCAAGCTCATAAAAAAAATACCAAAAAACCAAATATTTTTCGCGTCTCGGTTGAAAAAAATTGCACTCGATCGTCGTTTATTTCTTTACCATTCCAATTGGAAACAGCGCTTTGGGCGCATTCTCTTCGCAACGCTTTGCTGTAAAAACCGCCACTTGATCAGTCTGGCTCCGATTGTTTTTCGATTTTTGGCGGAATTTCCATCGTACCCCTTACATTTGGCACTTTTTTGGCCACCTGTCCACTGCACATTTTGGGAAAACTAATCGAGCTATCGGGATGAACCAAGCGGCATTCTCCAGTTGTAAGCTTCAGTCGCCTTCGCCGTTGGACCTGGGTGAAACTGCGCCGTGCTCAGTGGTCGGGTAACTCGCCGGTGCGCGGCTAAGTGGTCAGTAACCACCCCTCTGATTATTGGCCCGTGGCAACGTTGCTGGTCCAGCCGTCTGCTGCCTTTGAGCACTCATTCTCGAAATACATTTCCAGCCACACGTTCTTCGCCTGACGTGGAGAAGTAGTCAACCTAAGTGCTCTATATCGGGTGCACCAGGCCCGAGTAGAAATTGCGCTAGCCTGTCCGAGTTACGACCTAGTAAC
Source organism: Ophion obscuratus (assembly GCA_964007375.1). Lineage (NCBI taxonomy): Eukaryota > Metazoa > Arthropoda > Insecta > Hymenoptera > Ichneumonidae > Ophion > Ophion obscuratus. Next base: position 27,524,366 of record OZ023322.1, on the reverse strand, counting down.
TGGCTCGCCCAATTATGCTCACACGAACTGACCAGTGGTTGGCTCGCTATGAGCTAGTAATATTGTGAATGTTTTGTTGCGTTTGTTGTGACCAAGTGAGGTTATGTGACCACGTGTAGTAAAAAATTCTCAAGTGGGAATGTCACCATGTGACCTAGCCAACACTAGCTAACTGCGGCTATGCACCCCCTGGCTAGTCATTGCCCAGCCGATCTTGGTAACAAATGACAAAGTGTGGTTATGTGACTACGTGTAGTTCCATCGAGCGATTGGCTCATGGCTGGCTAAGCAGCTTGAGTTAGGGATAACGTTGCGAATGAAAAAAATCCTCAAGTCGGTATCTCGCGATGATCTAGCCAACACTTGCCAACTGCCACCGCGCTAGCCGGAATGAATGATCGGACAAATACCATTTAAGGTTATGTAATTCTATGCGATTATACCTTTGTCAATTCACCAATTCTTCGATAATCCAACATTGTGTGGTATAACAAATGTAGACGATACGAAAATTCGGAAATTAAACAAGTAGAACTGGCTCAGTGGACAACGTCACAACTCATCACTAATAAGAGTACTCATCGTACACACAGATAATTAAAAATTCAACCATTAATATATTTACAGCGCAAATATCATAACCGTAATTAATGAACAACGAAGAATACCGTAAAAGGGTCCAATGATGTAAAGAATGTGCAAAAAAATCACGAAAAATGGCAGCACATTTTAGGGTGGGAGTCGAAATATCGATGGATCAATATTCGGATGGGCTGAAATATCGAATTAAAAAATGTCGAATGTTTGAATATAGATAGATCAATGTTCGGAGGGTTTGTATAGTCATAAATAAAAATTTCGAATACGAATATCTCGAAGTTGAAATATAGCGAAAAACAAAAACCGTTTTAAAAAATATTGAGAGACATAATATCGAATTGCTTATATAAATAACATCAAATAATTCGAGAAGATGAAACTTCGAATTGTAAATATAGCGATGGGTCAAAAAACAGAAAGCATTAAATCGAACGGCCAAAAAGTCGAGTGGTTAAAATAGCGAAGGGTCAAAATGTCGAATGGCCCGGATGGCGAAAACTTGTGATCGAGGCAGATAGCGTTAGCGGTCGGCCGGGACGGCATCCATACCATGTTCGCCATTTTGGCATTCGCCATTTTGGACCATCGATATTTTGCGTCTTGATATATTGCTTTTCGCTATAGGCGGTATTACGAATATTAGATACTCGGTTTTTTCTGTTTCGGAGATATGGATGTTATAGATTGTTCCAATCTATATTTGTAGGTCTCAAATTGCAGACGATCTGAATATACGTTTTCAGATAAATGAGCTCTCGAATAAATGATGCTTTGCTTTATAGTCATTCGATTTTTTCTTCGATCGAAACATAACATTTCGAATAATTAAACCTTCGTTATTTTGAGAGTTCATAATTCTGTCGTTTCGAAATATTTGTCGATCTATATTTGGTCCGTCGATATTTGGATCCCCACCCAAATTTTATAATATAGCATGCGTGTATAGCAGCAAATTTTTTTTTGACTATTCGCCACCAATTTTTTTGTTCCCAGTCACTAGCTGAAAAAACTAGGTCATGGCTAGGTCAGTAGTGTTATACGGCCGTGAGATATTCATTTCTATCTAGTCACCATCTAATTTGTTGTATTCAGCCACTGGAGGACCAAAGCGTTACAAGGCTCGGTAGTCAATACCTAAAACGGCTAGCTAATGGCGATTTGAAACATAACGTTGCTAGCTCGTCGGTAGGTGGTGATGAGTTACGTTTTCCACTCGGGGGTACGCAAGCCCTGTTGGAGCGTGTGTCCCATACGTGGCGCCTGCGTTGGCCACTTTTAGTCCGGGACATTTTCGTTCCGGGGGCGACAAATAACTCCCTTTGATTGGCCTGCCCTTTGTGCATCTCTCTCTCTCTCTGTCTCTCTCTTTCTCTCTGTCTGTCTCTCTCTCTCTCTCTCTCTCTCTCTCTCTCTCTCTTTCTCTCTCTCTCTTTCTCTCTCTCTCTCTCTCTCCCTCTCTCTCTCTCTCTCTCTCTCTCTCTTTCTCTTGGACACTTTCTTGTGCCTGAATGATTCCCTCGAAGGAGAGTTAGGTCAAATGGGGCATGCTTTCACTCTCCGGACTCTTTTCCCTTTGCATCACAGTTGGCCCTCTGATAACATGCCCACCATATCAAGTTTCTGGCGTTTATGCTGCACTCTCCAACTTTCGTCTCAGTCGCATTATCTTCCTCTCTCTCTCTCTCTCTCTCTCTCTCTCTCTCTCTCTCTCTCTCTCTTTCGTTTTCGTCGAGATTCTGGCATAGTCCTTTCTCTTCCTCTCCAAGGTTTCCTTCGCTATCCACCCGGACCACAAGACCGTGACTAACCCTTGCACGAATTTACCCGTTCAATCTTCGAATGGGAACGTTTCCCTGCTCGTTCAACCGAACACGGATTCTCCTCTTGTCCGACTGACCCGGCGATCAGTGAGCTGTTCAGGTGCGCGACCACCGATCAGGAAGAATTTGCTCGAAGGAGTTTTGAAAACAAAATAAACTGCAAAATCCTATCCGATGGCGGTCCCCGAGAAAGCGTTTAAGCGTGTATAATTATGCTCGGGGAAACTAGACAAGAAACATTTTAAGAGAAAGCAAATTATCCAGGGAAGCGTTCATCGATTTACTTGGAAATTTACCATAAAAGAAATAGTTAACATTAGGCGTCGGCGCACGGAAGCCATTATAGAAATTAATTCGAATTGTAAATTGACCGCCGATCAAATATATTGGCGACTAAATATTATTTTCGATGAGTAAAAAGACGACTACATATGAAATTATCTGTTCTGTAGATATAAATGAGTGAAAAATCTTTTAAAAAATATTTGTATTCATTTATATATACAGCAAATATCAACTTTATATTTACTTACATAGAAACGCACATACATAACCAAAAAACTTTCCAAATATATATATATATATATATGGGGCATTCCATGCCGATTCGACCTGGGTCTGACCCGTCACCTCTCCGATTTCACCCGCAATTTTTCATGTTATTGTACTATCTCTGAAAGGCACTCGAGAATTTTTTCAGATTTTTTTGAATCGATTTGACTTCACAATATTTTTTTATAAACAAAAAATTAACGCCCAAATTAAAAAATCTGAAAAAAATCACGAAAATCCTGTGTCACATATCAAACACTATGAGCGTTTAGAAAAAGTGGGCGCGCGTTTCGTTTGGCCTACAATGCGCTTTTTTCGCAAAAAAAATTTTTTTTAATAAAAAAAATCGAATCACTCGCCCACCCAGTCGTTAAAGAGGAAAAAAATGACATGACATTATGTAGAATTGACCAGATTTTTTTCATACAATTGACTGCGTGGGATATTGGTGCTATATTTTTTAATTAAAAAAAAAAACATTTTTTTTTGCGAAAAAAGCGCATTGTATGCCAAACGAAACGCGCGCCTACTTTTTCTCAACGCTCATAGTGTTTGATATGTGACACAGGAATTTTATGTTTTTTTTTCAAATTTTTAAATCTGGGCGTTAATTTTTTGTTTATTAAAAATATTGTGAAGTCAAATCGTTCAAAAAAAATCTGAAAAAATTCTCGAGTACCTGTCATAGATAGTACAATAACGTAAAAAATCGCGGGTCAAATCGGAGAGGTGACAGGTCAGACCCAGGTTGAATCGGCATGGAATGCCCCACACACACATATATATATATATATAACGTTGCGTCACAAAAATCGAGACTACCCGAGAAGTGTATGGTAAGCGGGCTGGCGTAGCTCAGTGGTCAGAGCAGTCGACCGGCAATCGAAAGTTCCTGGGATCGAATCCCGGCTCAGAAGCGGGCCACATAGTTCTCTTGGAGATTTGTTCGGGGGGATTACAGTATATATTTGCAAGTTTTTACATATCACCCTTCCCAATGGAACCCTTTCCTATCACTCCCCACTCGTTCTTGGCTAATCTAACCTAGCTTTCGTTGCGTCCACAGCCGTCTTCAGCTACACTATATTCGATGTACTGTGGGTACCCCATATATATGGTGACTCCATATTCCTTTGATTCTCTGGTGCACAGACTTTTCACTCAGGTATCTAAATCAAGGTCTCAGAAGTATCTTCCTTTCGGTCACTGGTTGACGCGCCAGCCAGTGCACGGCTTAGCGGCCAGCGCGCCGAGTATCGGCCATGCACAACGCTGCTTAACCCTTTGAAGCATGCATTTTTCTTTACGGGCACGTTTTTTTTCACTTTCGTTATTGACGACACCCGCTACGTGGAAAATAAAAATTAATAGACATGTTTTAGTAGTTATTGAAGTTCTAGGAACCTTGGAACGCATTTGCAACCGCTATATTTGAGGGGGTGGGGGGGTTGCACTTTTGAAAAATCGATTTTTTTGTCTTTTCTTATAGTTAAACATTTCAAGAATATAATCCTAAAATTACAAGTCAATCAGAGCAAAACTCTCGAAGTAATTGACTATTTAGTCCCGCTTTTCTAACACTGTAGCTCCGACTTCTCTAAACTTCAAACGCGTTTTTCTCGAAACCACTTTTTCAAAGTCCGTGTTCACTGCCTAATGAAAACTACATGACCGATTTATTTCAAAGTTGGTACACACTTTCTATATATAAAATACCTCCCTCCAACGGTTAGTTTGATTTTTTTTTACATTGAGGGGGTTTTCCACCCTCGAAATGGCGGAATTTTTCGTGAAAAATAGCACTTTTCACTTTACATGATCACCAAAAATTTAGAAATGAAAAAAAAATTATCGAAGACCGTTGGGGGAGGATTTGATGATACATTGTCTAAATTTGAATGGTACTTGATTTCAGATCATTTCCACCTGAGATGGAGTGAACACCGCAAATCGTGTTTTTCCAAATGCGTTTTTGGAAAAGCTTCGTCACCGGCTTGTTTGTGGATATTTTCGCGTACAAATTTCACGGAATGTTCTTGAAATGACACTTAACAATGTACAAAACATTTAAATAAATTTATTCTATCCATAGGGATGAAAAAAATTTGCAAAAAGGTGTTTTTTTCACGCTGAAACCCCTACCCTCCCCTTAATGAAAAAAACACACTTTTGAATAGTCAAAATCTGAATTGAATTAGGTGTAATACCACTGTTACACTATGTCGCAAAGGATTGACTCGAAGGACCGCCGGAGCCGAAACCCGACTGCCCATCCACCAGTGTCCATTAACTTTTCACAATTATATCTTTCAACATGATGCTCTACATTTTAATGGTTTCGAACTGACTGCACGCTGCATTGCCGAGCCATTTTACAATTGCAGCTACGTCGTTTTATTCTTGCGTAATTTACGCATTTTTGCAACCAACAGCTAAAATATTATTGTTGGCAACTGTGTTTATGCGGTTGGCTGCGAGCGCAGATTAGCGGAGCAATTAGGTCGTGAACCTTCGTGTAATTGCAGCTATTAGAGTTGCCATTGGTAAGGGACGATTTTGGGGGTCGAAATATATGTAGATGCAATAACAGCCCACGCGTTTGTACATATATGTGTCTACAGGGTGTCCTGTAATTAATGGATAATCCTGCAACTGTCCATAGGTCAGATCATGTCCTACTGTATGCTGGAATTTTAGTTCAGTAAAAGTCCCACTGCCACCGAGATTTTGGGCTTTATGGTATGAAAAAAATCTGCGTTTGGTTTTTCGCATGCCATTTCTACAGATGATATAAATCGACAATAACTGAACATTTTTTTGACACCGCAGGCTATCAAAGTCAGATGTTCGAATTGGTTTGTATGAAAATCTTGCATAAGATCTTTTTTCATAAAGTTTCCTTAACATTTAAGGTTAAAAAAATACTTTTCTAGATAAAACAAATAATCAAGAGTATTTTTTTAAAAGCCGGGTCAATATAAATGATTATTTGTAGAAATGGCATGCGAAAAAGCAAAGGCAGATGATTTTTATCTAAAAAACCGTGGGACTTTTACTAAACTGAAATTTTAGCATATAGTAGGATATGATCTGACCTATCGACAGTTGCAGGATTATGCATTCATTACAGGTCACCCTGTATATAGACAGCTGCGAATAAATAAATAAATAAATAAATAAATAAATAAATATATATTTATTCGCAGTTTTCTGCGCAACACGAGACTGGTCCAAATCTGTGAATGAACATGTTTCCCAGGTCATTTGAAATCCTCGGCGAATAATTTTGCCAAATGCAATGCGAGAACGAGCCTAGTAATGCGTATACATCGTGGCAGAAGTGCATTATACGGGCTCAGGCTGTAGTAGCTTTGCTCGCGACACACGTCGTGTGTATCCTAGCAGCCAATGTTATCTATAAGCGCACCGTTGAATAAACTTCTCGCACGGGTATGCGAGACGATTCTACTGGCCTTCTCGTACGTGGCGAAACAGTTTTGGGATTATCCCGACCGTGTATCCTGAAATATTGTGGATATACGTGTCTATCGCCACTCATACGAGACGTTTCGTTCTCAATTGATCGCTGCTGACCAGTGTCTTGGAGCGCGTGATTTTCGAAATTTTACTCGAGCCTCGCGATTTTTTTTTATAAATGATCCACAAGTCATTTATGAAAAAATAATTTTTTGATACGGGCTGACCGAATTGATTGAAAGCTTGGAAAACTATTTGTTTTTAAATTTAAGTAGGTATATACGAATGTTTGAAATATTATTTTTATACAGTTAACAAAAAAAGCTTATTAACAACGATAGGTTGGATTTTTCTCTCTGGTTATTTGTTTGGAATATTATTTTTGTGGGGTTAACAAAAGAAGATCACTAACAACCATATGTTGGATCTTTCTCCCTTGTTATTTATTCACGAGGAAGCTTACTTCGAAAAATAATGGCGACAACAGAGATTTTTGATAAATTGGGGTGCTTACAACAACAAAAAAGTCAGAATAATTACTGTATAGTAATTATTCGCATTTTTAGTAGATACTTGAAATTATGAATAATTCTTATTTGTAGTTTTTATTGTTTTGCTTAACAAATGTTTGGGATATTATTTTTGTGGAGTTAACACAAGAAGCTTATTAACAACAAAAGGTTGGATCTTTCTCCCATTTTATTTATTTGGAAAGAAGCTTATTTTGAAAAATAATTTTGACAGCAGTGATTCTCGATCGAGAAAAATATTTACAACAACATAAAAGTCAGAGTAATTACAAGTAATAGTAATTATTCCCATTTTTCGTAGATACTCGAAATTATCAATAGTTATTATTTGTGGCGTCTATTGTTTTGGTTAACAGGCTATTTTTTTTTAATAAGAAAATAACAAAAAATCGAATATTTGCAAAAAAGCTACATTGTAAAATACACACAGATGATTAATTAAATGAATGCTAGTCGAAATTCCTGAAACGTTATATTTTTATTTTATTTAACAAATTTTTTAACCTTTATAGTTCCATCGTACCGAACCCTTCCCCTTTTACGTGCCCGCCTTATTCCATTTCCGTTTTTCCCGCGAACGCTATATAATGCACATGTCAATTGCTTCAACGATTGATCTTACGTCTATAAATATACTCTCGAATAATTGTATCACATTTTGTCCACTGTGTCGATTAATTCACATAACATTAAGGGGATGGAAAATGAATCCGGACTCTGATAAGTCACCAAAAATAAATTCGATGAATATCGATCATGCTTATTCGTATGCTGATAGAAATATACACATCGAAAAGCAAGAATTACAGAAATCACGATCTTCAAATATCCGACTGTTTATTTCGCGTTGGAATGCCCTGTATACCGCGATGACCGGAAACAGTAATTCCCAGTCACGCAATAATTTTGGTTGGAGTATTTACAACGTGGTTAACGAGCTTCGAACAATTCGCATTTGGACCGAATACCAGTTAAACCTGACAGGTAAAACCATCGAGCATACACACGTACACATCTATACATATATATATATAAATACGTGCATCGTCGACAGTTTTGTCGGCTTCGAGAATCCTCGCGAGGTTGAAACACACATACATATACATGACTTCTTGTATGGCTCCTGCTTTGCCCAGTATTAATGGGCTTCCTCTCGGCTTAGAGGCGAACAACGGGAAAACCGATGACCCTCATCCCATATTTCACGCGATTCCTTCGAGAGACCGGAAGCGTTTCCTCGATTCTTTTTATCGCTGAAAAATATCCGCCCCCTGACTTATTGTAGATGGAAGATCTTGCAGTCATCGCTTTCCAAGGATTTAAAAAGCAATGAACAGTTCAACAATCAATCCAAGCAGAAACTATTTAACGTGTCGTCGGTTACGTGGTTTACGTACGAATAATGGAATTGCGAAGTTGCTGAAAGTTCCTTCTTCGAAAAAGTGACTTCGTGAAGATACGTCGCAATAAGAAATGCTTCGTTACTCAGGCGATAAATTCGTTTAGCAGTTTTCCTGAATCGTAAGGACGCCTAAGTTTTTTGTTTTAATTTCGGAACCAAATTAGGGTACATTGGTTGGTATTTCGTACGTATTATTGCGTACTTTTATTTTTATTCGAAATCATTTACTACAATAAGAGTTTTCACGTACGGATGATATGGCGTCATGGAATTCATGAAATGAAATGCAATGAAATGAATTCATAAAATGAAATATAATGAAATGAATTCATAAAATGAAATACAATGAAATGAATTCATAACATGAAATACAATGAAATGATTCATAAAACGCAATAAAATAGAATGAAATAAACTGCATTGCTGCAATCGAATGACATTCGTACATGAAATGGAATGAAATAAAATGAAACGGGTTCATAAAATGAAATTAAATATTTAAGGCACTATTCTAGTCTCGAGGACTAAATTTTGGGTCTTTTTCGGAAAAAAATATATAGATATTTTTATTATCCATTTTTTACAGTCTTTTTATTGATGTTTCGAAAACTTACGAAGAAAAATTTGTCCGAAAAAAATAAAAATAAAAAACGGCATGGACCTCTAAATATGGCCGTGTAAAAAAGGACGAGGCGGTTGACATAATTCCAAAGCTTAAAATTCATTTGAAACAGAAATGAAACCAATTTTCTTGATTAATAATAATGTCATTTTGGCAAGCACGGGAGAGAATTTTTTTTTAATGGCGACTCTCTGAAAAAAGTTAATTCTTCGCCCTATTTTTTCCACAGTTTGAATTTTTTTAAATAGTGATAATGATATCCCAGTACCCGAGGCAGGGACGATAAAAGGATATATACTAAAGGGTTATACCAAATTTGAAGTCATTCGGTTAAATGGGACTCGAGATTTTGTGTAAACCAGGTTTAAAAAAGTAGTTTCGAGAAAAATGCGTTTAAGGGCGGGATAAAGTATTAAAAATTTTTTTCCTCATTTTTTAAAATTTTTTTAAATGAATGCATAATATATCAAGAATATTGTGTTAAAATTTCAAGTCGATCGGAGTAAAATTGACGAAGTTATGAGTATTTGAGCGTCTATTGCTCCATGCCGTTCTCTTCTCTACTGCGTTTTTCAAACCGTTTTTCTGAGACTTGTCATATTTGAAGTCCGTGTGCACGATAACTCAAAATCTACTGGACCAATCGCTTTGAAATTTTGCACAGTACTTCTTCACGTAATTCACCAAGTATTGTCGAGAGCTTTTTTGTTTTTTCTAATAATTACTAATTTTTCAACAACAAATTAGCCGATTTTGTTTAGCGAAAATCGGGTTTTTGGCTCCCAAGTACTACGAAAAATCGAAAAATCGAAAGAAAAAAAAATCCTCCTGTTATTACCTCGAAAAACATCTCCTTTAACAAATGCATTTTGATTTTTTTGTTTCAAATGATTCTGCTGCGAGTTATGGTGCACACCGCAAACCAACTTTTTTTCGAGGCGCCTTCGGGGTTTAATTTTCACTCGCTCAATTTTGAATATTTTGCAATGCAAATTTAGGAGAATGTTGTTCAAATGTTACTTTATTATATGTAAATTTTTCAATAAACGAACACTATTCGTTACGCCAAAAAAAAATCTTAAAAACATGCCTTTTTTTCGCCGAATTAACTTTACCCGTTAAAGTTTTAGTTTAAGTTAAAGTTTTGAGTACAATTTCAGAAAACCGCCACTATCTAAGCAGTATAGTGGCATGTTATACTCACGTTATATGAATCGGCCAGTCCTGCCTCGTAAAGTGTACCTTCCTCGACCTCGAAATTATGATTTTCTGAAGGTCTCTCTGCCTGCTAGCAGTTCGAGCTTCCTTAGAAGCTTCTGAAGTTCGTAGCTCTGACCGGTCGACCCTAGTGTCGTCTCGTTTGTTGACGTAAATATTGGGAATTTCTGTTTTTGAATTGCTAGCCTAGAATACTTCTTCAAATAAAATAAAATGAAATGATATGAAATAATATGAAATGAGTTTATGAAATGAGTTTATGAAATGCGTTTATGAAATGAGATTATGAAATGATTTTACGAAATGAGTTTATGAAATCAGATGAAAGGATATAAAATTCTTATCATCATGTTTATCTGGAGTATACTAAAACCCGCGTTCACAGGAATTCATATATTTTTTTGACCCAATTTTGATTTTTTTTGCAAGATTTTCCAGAAAAATGCGAAATGATACAGCGCCTTCTCATTTCCCCTACTGGCTTTTTATTCGTCGATATTACCCCTTGACCCTGGCGCAAGTACGCGAGACTCTATAAGAAAGGCAGCGAGGCTTCTCGAGGGAATTTTCTCTCTCGACCACCTTTTATCCGACCCCTTCGTCGCGGCCAAACCCTTGACCATTCAACGCGTCCAGACTCCCGTTTCCCTATTCACCTTCACCCCGCGAACGCACGTTTACCCTTGGCCATAGGAGCGTCGCGTACACGTCATCGTTGTTCCTTGACTTGACCGGAAAAGTTCCGACAGAGTGGGATGTGCCACTTTTGAAAAGCAACGAATCTTCTCTTCTCTGATATATATATAGCTCCCCATTTCTTTTTTCCGTTGATAAGTTGCGCAGGTTCGTAGAAAAAAAAACTTTGGCGCTTCGTTGGGCACCGGTAGAAATTGAAGGGCTCAATAAAAAATTCATATTAGAAAATGAGAAATTGAGATATTAAAGTATGCCTTTCGCGAAAGGCCGTATTTTGTGGGGGGCTAAGCAGGGCCCTTCTGTATTGTTGTTAAATTACAGTGGCGTTCAATAAAAATAAGTCACAATCAATTATCATATTCAACGATAAAGTGGAATAAAAAAAATCGCGCAAATTTAGTAGATTTAGATATTTTAACATTTCTTTGTAAAGTCACGGCTACGAAAATCCTCCTGCTGGTCACATTTTTCTAAATTTCATTATTAATATTTACATCAAACATTCGGTGATCCCGTGTTTTTATTGTCGTTACGGAATCTTTAGAATTTTTTTCCACGCGCTGAGTAGTTTATATCAGGCGTATAAATTAATTAAGTGTATACATTATTAGACAGAAATTTGGCCGGCGGATCATCTCCATAAAATTCTGTATAAATGAGACGATTTTGCGAGTCGTAAATTTTCGTTAAAAGTTCGGTAACTTGGCTTGAAGTTTTTACTTGATTATAGACGAAAAAGAGTTAATTGTTAAATATACGGGTTCGTGAAAGGAAAACCTTGAAGAAGAGAAAAGGATTTTCGTTGCATTCCGACTGTGTGGATATTAAAGATATCGTTATATTGCGGGCGGTCGTAAAATGTTAGGATTTTAGAAAAAGTCTTGGTAATTTTTTCGTAAATTGTGCAAAAATTGATGATCGTTCACAGATATATTGTTGGACTGCAAAGCAAAATTTAAAAAATTAAAAATATTGGAGATATGTATATATCTCCAATGTTTTTCATTTTTTAAATTTTATATATATATATATATTTAAAGACACAAAATGTTCGAAACCAATTTGACATGTCCATAACCCTCGTACGAGTCAATTCAAAAACTGTTTATGTAAGCGTACAAGCGGTACAATTTTTCGATGAAGTATAGCAGGTACCGACTCTGAAATAATTATATTTTAAAAATTTTGTTTTTCATTCCCACAATCTATTTATCAACGATCATCAATTTTTATATATTTATCTAATATATATATATATATATATATATATACACATATAGTGACATATATTATGTAATAGGGAGAGGGATCTTATTTCCGGTTCTGGAGGGAATCACCAAGCCCGATTTCATTTAAAGTCGCGAAGAAGGTATCGACAGGTTACAGAAGAGATATCTCCACTCGGAAGGAGCTCCTCGTGCTCTTGCTTGCCTCGTTCTCTCACACCGAATTCACTATCGACATTCTGATGGTTTGATATTACGAAACTTCGGTGACTTGCGGGCGCGTTTCATTCTCGTTACACTCGACGAGACTGACGCGCATTTATCTCAGATCGGAATATTCTCGTATACGAAAATGCGTGTTATATATATTGGCTCAGCGATGAGAATTACATTTTTTCGCTGTACCTAAATCATTCGTAAATAACTTTTTGTTCATACATGAAACGTAAGGTTAGGTCGAATCATGAGAATGAAATTTTGGTTGGAAAAAGTTTAGTTCAATAGAATAAGAATGAATGTCGTAAAAACAATTGCTCGGAAGTTAAAAACGATTGGAACTTGATGGCAAGTAATTAGTGTATTACTCGTGAGGAAATTATACTCGAGAAATATTCGATACCAAATATTCGATGCCGAGAGAAAGGTAAGAATTTCGTGACTGGCAGCACGCGATGCTGGCCAGCGCGCCCCACCGAGATTGAACACTGACGAAAATTTTCAATATTGCCGGAGATATTTGCGGAATTTGTGTTAGCGTAGAGCGCAAGAATTCGTCGTTGCTTCGAGGGCCTGGGATTTGAGGAAAAAAGAGCAGTGCGACAGCAGGCGCGGAGGTCGAAGGGGCAAGGAGAGAATCGCGTTGGTGATATGTGACAGTCTAGTGTGACAAGTCAAGGAATTTAAAGTCAACGTAACAGGGTCCCGAGGAATTCGTGTCAGGGTTTTCGATGTGTACAGTAGCTGTGAGCGAAAAAAGAAATGATTTTACGTCAATTTTGAAATTTGTGTAGACAATGTTATACGTTTTGTATCATTTACAGGCAACTGTGTAGACTTTCGGTGGCATGATTTTGACGAACCTTGTAATTTCGGAACATTAAAATTAGGAGTTTAAAACCGCCGGCGCATGGGGTGGGGATCCAAATATCGAAGGACCAAATATAGATCGACTAATATTTCGAAACGACAGAATTACGAACTCTCAAAATAACGAAGGTTTAATTATTCGAAATGTTATGTTTCGATCGAAGAAAAAATCGAATGACTATAAAGCAAAGCATCATTTATTCGAGAGCTGATTTATCTGAAAACGTATATTCAGATCGTCTGCAATTTGAGACATACAAATATAGATTGGAACAATCTATAACATCCGTATCTCCGAAACAGAAAAAAGCGAGTATCTAATATTCGTAATACCGCCTATAGCGAAAAGCAATATATCAAGACGCAAAATATCGATAGTCCGAAATGGCGAATGCCAAAATGGCGAACATGGTATGGATGCCGTCCCGGCCGACCGCTAACGCTATCTGCCTCGATCACAAGTTTTCGCCATCCGGGCCATTCGACATTTTGACACTTCGCTATTTTAACCACTCAACTTCTTGACCGTTCGATTTAATGCTTTCTGTTTTTTGACCCGTCGCTATATTTACAATTCGAAGATTCGTATTCTCGAATTATTTGGTGTTATTTATATAAGCAATTCGATATTATGTCTCTCAATATTTTTAAAATCGATTTTTGTTTTTCGCTATATTTCAACTTCGAAATATTCGTATTCGGAATTTTTATTTACGACTATATAAACCCTCCGAACATTGATCTATCTATATTCAAACATTCGACATTTTTTAATACGATATTTCAGCCCATCCGAATATTGATCCATCGATATTTCGACTCCCACCCGGCGCATGGAACGTTCAGAATTTCAACCCGGCCCACATGTCATAATCATGCCAGCGAAAGTCTACACAGTTGACTGTAAATGTTGTCGAACGTATAACGTTGTCTAGACAAATTTCAAAATTGACGCAAAATCAATCCTTAAGGAGCCAGTGCACTTTGAAAATTTCAAAAAATCGAAAGCAAGCAAGACTTGAAGAAATCGTCGATGATGAGAAATCAGAAGGGATTTTGTACGGTGCAGGAATTGCCAATTGCGTTTAGGTAAGAGTTTTTCATAGTATAAACTTCAGACGCGTTTTTCTCGAAACAACGTTTTCAAAATCTAGCTCTATCGTATCTCGAAAACCAATAAACCGATTCTTTTGAAATTTCAACCACATATTGTAAACATGATTCACAATAAGATGACCCTCGATGGTTTTAAAATTTTGATTTTTACTCTTTTTTTTGCGAAAAACTGCGAAAAAAACGCGCTTTTTAAAACTTTTTTCGTTTTTCATCTGCCATTTTTTATTTTTTGATAAAACTTCATATCCGAGGATCATTTTGTAGCTGGTGTCATACTGAGTCTAATGGACTTTGATTTTTTTGTTTCAGACAAGCCGTTGCCGAGTTGTAAATTGTATCTGCTACGGCGAACGCTGCGCCAATTTTTAGCTTCCATGTACAGGGATTTTCCCCCTTTTTACATTTCCCTCCATTTTCTCCAATCCACATCCCTAATCGATCCCCACCTTGCGGCCGCAGCCGACTTCCCCCTCTGTATCGCATTCACCATGACTTTTTTTTTTAATTTTTATTTTTTTTTTATTTTTTTTTTTAATTTAAAAAAAAAAAATTTTTATTTTTTTTTTGTCATGGGTATAGGGAAACTGCGGAAAACCTATACCAATACAGCCGGTCACGAGTTCGCTTCCCAGCCTCGGAGCTAGTCGCGTTTCGTCGAGAAATAACTCACAGGCTACAGCCATACACATCCGACACACACACGGACCGGTCCGTGTGCGCGGCATCTGTGTAGAACTGGAGCTACGTCACGCCTGTGTTTTTATTTCTCGCCGAAACTACGAGACGGTGATTCGAACCCGCGACCTCCCGATGTGTTGATTTCAGAGGCAGGTACGCTAACCACTAGACCAACACATCGGTTCCGTTGCCGAGTTGTATTTTTGTGCTTAAAAATCAATAAAAATGTTTTTTTTTTGTTTTATGTATTTCAAGACTTTATTTATCAAGCCCAACAACTTTTATATTCATATCTTTTATGAAATCCTCAAAAAAAAAAAAAAAATCGCGAAAAAAGCCTTTTTTCGTGGCTCCAAAGTGGACTGGCCCCTTGAATCGGTGGAGCATTCAAAGTTCGAAATTTCAATACGGCCACAATAGTTCCAAAACAGCACCGTGCTTTGGTATTACTAGGATTAGTTATGAATGTTTGTACGAAGGCGTAAAGAGCGGGGGAGTGAAGAGAGGACGATGACAGAAGAAAAACACATCTCCGATGCAATAGCACGGAATCGCCGATCATTGTCAAGCACGAACGTTGACAATGAGTAAAATGAAGAAAAAAAACGATAAACACGCGACAAGACGCACTTCGTCCGACGGCTATATGCTCATTTATCGAAACAAATCTTTTCACGGCCGCACGTGTCGCGGCAATCGTTTCTTCTCTTCTCTATTGCGCGTTTCTTAGGAAAGGAAAAAAAAATCTTCCAGCAAGTCGACAACATTATAATAAATGGTGTAAAAAACACTTTTTTTTTCGTCTCCTCGTTGAACGCATACATTTGTAACAAGCTGATCAAAAAAATTTATCATTACCGCTATTGAAAAATCACGCGCCCTCGACCTATTTTATGTAGGGTAATTCCGGGGGAGTTGGAAAAAATAAGGACAAAGCTAGTTTTTTGACGCATGGTTTTGTAGGTGCCGCGGGTACTAAATCCAAGTTCGCACAAAAATCGGGGTGTAGGGTTTTTTTAGGGGATGAACGGGGATGGAGGTCGATTAATGCCAAACTACAATCTCCACGAGATCGGCGCCGGGAGACAAAATGTTCATAAAAATCCGGGCTTTATTTTCGTCCACAGCGCCGTAGTCGTGGAAGTTCATTTTAGGGGTGAAAAAGAGCGTTGAAATTTTGAAAAATCAGTTGTAATTCGATAACTCTTGAGGAAAAATTCATAATTTTTTTTTTCAAATAGGACCGTTGTTGCCCTCGGAAAGACGGGTCGGTAGACTATTTGATCATATCTCTCCGATAATATCTTCACCCCCAAAAGAGTTGTAGAATTATTTAAAAAAATGGGTTATTGAATAACTCAAAAACAATCGTCTTTTTCGGGGAAGGTTTAGAGATACGAAATGTAAAGAATAATTTTCTCTATATTTTCGTTTCTATGGACCACCCTTTAGTTTTGCCTTTTCCAATCCCCTTCAGGGGTTGAAAATTCAAAACGAAATTCTGGGGAAACTGTTGACCGAAAATAAAGAGATACGAGTTTGGCGCTGTGGACAAAAATGTAGGTGAGGGTTCAAGCTACAAATTGTTCCACGGCGGTGAATTCGTACGGTCAATAGGTTTCACAGAATGTCATTTTTTATTTTCAACCTCCGAGAGGGGTTGGAAAATCAAAATTCAAGGGTGGTCCATAGCAACGAAAATATAGAGAACATTATTATCTACATTTCGTACATTTAAACTACACGCGAAAAATCGATTGTTTTTTAGTTATTCAATAAACAATTTTTTTTGGTATTTAGAAAAAAAATTTGAGGGTGAAGATATTATCGGAGGGTGATGATTAAATACTCGATCGACATGTTTTTTCAAGGGCTACAACATTCCTACTCGAACAAAAAATATACGAATTTTCCCTAAAGACTCATTGAATTAAAACTAATTTATCAAAATTTCACCCCAAAATGAACTTCCATGACTTCGGCGCTATGGACAAAACTAAAGCCCGGATTTTTCTGAACATTTGGTCTCATGGCGCCAACCTTGCAGCGGTTGTAGTTTGGCATCAATCCACCCCCATCCCCCTTCATCCCCTTAAAAAACCCTGCACCCCGATTTTTAGGCAAACTTGGAATGAGCAACCACGTCACCTACAGAACCCCCTGTCAAAAAACTGGCCTTCTAATTTTTTTCGATTACGAGATTTTTCAGCGACAGCACGACTGTACTAATAAGGGAGAGATGGCCAATAGAAATGTTTCATAGAACCGCGCACTAGATTTCACCTGCTATTGCTTAATTCGCTTCGCGTCGTGCGCAGGTGTAAGTATACGAGCAAAAGTTTGGCGAAAACAAGGGGTCTTCTCACTTTAGACGCTAAAAAAGGCTACTTTCATTAATTGTTTTGATAGGCTTATATTATAGATATTGATATAAAAGTTGTTACATTTAAGGGGTTACCCCCACTTGCGATTTTGAAAAAATCGATTTTTTCATTGCATTTTTTTGAAGTACAAGTATCTGAGAATATGTCCTGAAAATTTCAAGTCGATCCGACCAAAATTGACTGAGATATGAGCGTTGAAAGAGAAGAATCCGTTGTGTAAACGACCGGCTAATTGAAACTTTAAACGCGTTTTTCTCAAAGTGGCATTTCTGAAGTCGGTGACCAAGATTTCTCGAACACTAATGAACCGATCTTCTTGAAATTTTGCAGGCTTATTTAATACATAAAAATGTAGTCTTTAATCGTTCGATTTTTTTCGTTAAAATCAAACCATTAACTTTGACTGTCCGCCATTTTGTGAAAAATGAATATTTTTTAAAATCCTTCGATTAAAGACTAGTTTATACTTATATTCGACTAAATCCATCCGCATTTTTTTTTCAGATGATCCACTTTGCCGCAATGTTGGTCACCGCAAACCGTGTATATAAAAACATTATTTCATTGACGGCCATTTGCCACTAAACAATATAATATTTTTCAATAAAAAAATTACTGAAAGTTCTTCAAGATGTGTTCTTTAAGATGGTATATTGATCGATTAAAAAAGTTTTGTAGTTTTCTTTAAAAAAATTCATGAAAAAGGCCTTTTTTTGCGCTACAAGTGGGGGTAAGGCCTTAATGAATACATATTCGAAATACATTTAAAAAAAAAATCTCTCCGGGAAGATCAGGAGAGATGGCCACAGTCGGTGTATGAAGGCCATAGTAGTAGTTGTAATGTGTCGAAATAATTCATTTTTTTCTACATTTGGTTTAGATGCGTGATGAGTACAAGTGAAATGCCATTGCTCTACGAGGGAACTGGACTCAAGAATCATTAAAAGCAGCTATTAGTGCTGTAAAAAATGATGAATTATCGGTTCATGCGGCCGCTATGACCTACGAAACACCTAGGAAGACGTTAGAAAGACGACATAAGAACAATGACAAACAATGTTGCAAAGCAAATTATTATCAAACTCGTCTCATCGGAGATTGGCTTCAGTGGACAGTGTGCCAACTTTGGGTACACAAAAATTATACTGATTTCGATTATATACAAAGAGAAAACCGAGAGCATAATGCTGGGTAACCTACCATCTTACCTCTACTCCTATCGCCATTACACCCGGATACTCCGGGCGAGATAGCCAATCGTGATTTTAAACAAATAGTAATATTACGGTTGATCTGATTGGAGTTTTTCTAAATTTAGTCAATTATCTTAAAATATTCAAAGTCTAATTACAAATGAAGATAAGTTAAGAAACGTCTGTACTTTTATTTTGACGGATCCTTGAAAAAACTGTGGCCAACTACTCCGCACTTACCCTAGTCAATTTTTTCGTCAGTTTTTTGTCGTATCGCAATGTACGGAAAATGTTAACGCGTCAAACTTTTCGCCACGAGTGTATCCACAATGTATCCCATGCGCGGGCTACGGAGTTCGAAAAAATAGATAACAACTTGGAAAACATAACGTGCGAGTCATCTTCAAACCTCAGAAGAAACTAGCACAAGTGATTCCGAGTGCAAAAGACCAAAGACCACCATTAAGTGCACCAGGAGTATACAAGATACCCTGCTCATGCGGTAAAGTGTACATAGGAGAAACCGGGAGGAAGATCAGTACACGGATCAAAGAACATCAACGGTGTATCAAATATGGCCATATTACACAATCAGCGCTGGCCGAACATTGGATGGAGACTGGTCATGCCATCCAGTTCGACAAAGCCCAAAGCCTGGCCCCATCAAACAGCTATTTTTCCAGCAAACACCGAGAAGGCTTGGAAATCCGAAAACATCCGGACAATCTAAACAGAGATGGAGGATATCACGTCAATCCTATTTGGCACACCGTCCTCCCGGTTTTTTTTAATTGACCAGCTGATCAATTAAAACATCTGATTGGCTGGTGCAGCGATCCAGAACGATGACTGCAACTATATAAGGAATGCCTGAGACACGAGAGCTTCAGTATCGGAGCTCTCAGCCCTGATGATGCAGACTGTAACGTTTGCGAAACGTCGGCACAACGCTGATCCTCAACACGGCCTCCATCCGGAAGCCACATACTCTTCTCATTACATAAAGAGCCGTGAAAGCCTTAAAACTAAAAAAAGATAACAACTTGTAATCAAGTTTTCTTTGTGTAAAAGACGCGTATGCTTTTTCGCCGGTATGAGCTGTCATCTGCGAAAGAAAATATGTGTTTATTTTTAATTGAAAATGCTTCGCTAATCGTCTATTCTGTCAAAACACGCGCAAGGAGATGTGAGTTATACCTAGAGCATGTGGTGACCGCTCGTCTCCATCAACTGAGAACAAGAGGAAGTAGCATTTAAATACGGCAAGAGAGACCTGCCATCGTTCAGTTTGCCAATAAGACTCCGATCGGATTATCCTCACTGTTTCACCTGACCCTCAAACATCTTACATTTTCCAACTCGGGTAAAAACGTCCAATAAGACTACAACATAAACTCGATACGTATTTGTAACCGTGATTCGATTGAAAAAGGGGGCGAAAAATCGTCGGCGACATCGGTATGACTGCAAACATGAGGCAGCGGACGGACATCGGGTGAGTTTTTCAACGTTTTCATCGATCTGCCATTGACTGAAGCGTAAGATAACTTTCAAACCTCTTTCTATTGGACCGTGGGTGGTAGGGCACAACGTCCATCGGGCATTGACGATGAACGTGTCAGACATTCGGTCTAGCCGTTATTTTAGGCGAAATTCCAAAAACTTATAATTCGGATGTACAGTAGCGTGCAAAAGTTTCGGGCCACCCTATTTTTCGTGGATATCGTATAGAAATACGATGGTACGCAAAATACAAACGAGTGATGACACTTATAATTGGCGTCGAGATGCTTGATATTAATAAAAAATGTGGTATAAACAGTAACATCACTCTTCAACAATTAATTATCCATCGGTTTTTATTTAATGGCTGTGTAAAAGTATTGGGCCATATACTATTGCGTATGCAAACAAAACATTATAAAAATAACAAAACATGGTTTAGTTTTCTCTCTAGAGTCAATACTTCGTTGCCATGCCCTTGGCAGCGATTACAGCAGCACATCGTCGGGGTATAGACGCAATTAATTGCGAGATGCGATCTTGTGGCTCATATTGCAAATGATCCCATAATTCCGTCTTGTTGGAGTGATTCTTCGTTTCAACGCGAACCTTGAGCTCTTGCCACAAATGTTCAATCGGATTCAAATCCGGTGACTGCGAGGGTCAGTCATGGAGGCGCACTTTTCGTCTTTCAAGGAAATTCTTCACAAGACGCCAAGCATATTTGGGATCATTGTCGTGTTGAAATATCCACCAATTCGTCATATTTTTCCTTTGCAAATGGGAACATATGGTCTTGCAATATATTTCGATACATTATAGCGTCCATATTGCCTTGGATGTCTATTAGCGGACCAACACCGTTATCAGAAAATGGTCTCCAAACTTTAACATTTTCGCCACCGTGTTTCACAGTTGGAATTTGATATCGTATATCGTATCTGGTACCTGTTGGACGTCTTACGTACTTGCGACCATCACTTCCGAACAATTGGAATTTGGATTCGTCGGAAAAAAGAACTTTCCGCCAATTCGATACTGTCCAATGTTGATATTTTTTGGCAAAATTCAATCTAGCCTTCTTATTCTTTGTGCTAACGAGTGGTTTCTTTACACCGACGCGCCCAATCAATCCCACAGCCTTCAGACGTCGGGATACCGTACTCCGACTGATATCAGCAAGATTTTCACTGCGCAATTCTCGCGAAATTATTGCTGTAGTTTTTCGCGGATCTATGACGCATTTTCTTTTGATGATTGTGTCCACGCGTTTTGAAGTTTTTCGTGGTCTACCGCTTCGACTTTTATCACACAACGAATTTGTTGATTTATATTTCGCATTAATACGGTTTACTGTGCTTTTTCCAATAGACAGAGTATTTGCAATATCACGAGAACTCTTTCCTTTTTCAAATAGTTTTAACACAACTTCGCGGACCTCAATTTGTGTGTGTTTCGCGAATGCGGCAGAAATAGAACTGATTTTTTCATGGTTCTTTATGTTTCGAACTAACGCGGAAGAAAACGTAAACAAACCGTGTGGCCGGAGAAGGTGAGACAGCGGCCCAATATTTTTGCACACTGACCGAACGCGTTCGACGCCGTACACAAACCATACACTATACAAACAAACTAATATACCGCGCTGTTATGCGTATCATAGCTCCCTCAAATATTTGAAATGATGGTTAGGTTCAGGCATTAAATATTTTATCGAATAACGGAGAAAAAAAGGTTGGCCCGAAACTTTTGCACGCCACTGTGTGTTCAGCCTGGCAGACATGTGTGTAGCTTCGCTTTGAGGGGTCTTCTCACTTTAGACGTTGAAAAAGGCAATTTTCATGAATTTTTTTGCTAAGTTTATACTATAGATATTGATATAAAAGTTGTTACATTTAATAAATATACTTTCGAAAGACATTTTAAAAAAATCTTTATTTAAGTCACTATCTATAGACGAAAAAGGTTGTTAAAAAAGCGTCATAAAGGAATTGTAGGTCTGCGCTGTTGATGAAATCTCGGAGATGGATCACCCGAAAGAAAAAAATCAAACTCTTTTACATTCCGTATGTCTATAGCGCATATCATATGGTTTTTGATATATGCGAAAATAATAAAATGGCGGACATTTTTCGAACAAACAAAAAAAAACGTGTTTTTTTCGCGGTTATTGGCAAAAAAATAGTAAATATCAAAATTTAAAAAAAAATCTCGATAAGCGCTATAGCTATAGTTGTAAAGAATATGTGGTTAAAATTTCATAAGGATCGGTTCAGTTGTTTCGAGAAAAACGCGTTTAAAGTTTGTTTGGGTTACATAAATACATTTAAAAAAATGTTAATGTATTTCGATAGTTTTTTTTATTAAGTGTACCAACTTTTATATCAATATCTATGATATAAACCTATCAAAAAATTGATAAAAACAGCCTTTTCTAGCGTCTAAAGTGAGAAGACTTCTTAAGGCGGGATATGTTAGACGGGAAAAAGTTAAGCAATTTTGAGGGACTTTTTAAACGAAGAAATAATTATTCTACATTTATTAAACTCTAGGTATACTATAGAAGTATATTTAAGTATACAAAACAACTTTTTGCAATTCATTTATCCAAATGGCGGAGCTGTGGCAGCGTTTTACAGCAAGGTTGCCACGGGAGTTGCGAATGAGCGTGTAGTCTAGCTTCCCGTAGACTTTGGTTGGCAAAAAAATTCAATAATGTTTTTGGTTAGAACATGCATAGTTACTACTTGACGGTATTTGAAGTGATGAAAACGCAAATTTAAGGGAATAGCACGCATTTACATTTAAAAAATCAACATTTCACGCATAGGTTCTATAATATTTGATTTAAAAGAGTAGTTTTCTTTTTAAAAAAATTCAAAAACCATTCTCATAAAGTAGAAGGTAGCAATATTATCAATATTTCTACCAAGTTCAACTCAATCGGCTTAATAGATTTTGAGGAGTCCTGCACGCGAATTTCAAAAAGCGGTTCTGAAAACAAACGCGTTTAAAAGTTACCACATTAAAGGGCTGTAACGTTTGAAGTATTTCGTAATACGCTTTGAAACTATGAGAAAATATTCTAAATATATAGTTCTATGGTTTCAAGAAGAAAAAAAATCGATTTTTGATCGTTGTAAATGTATATCCCGCCTTGAGGTAAAACGAGCGCGCGCTCTTGATTTCTATATACAGTACTACCGCTCTAAGAGAGCCCTCGCTAAGAGAGAATTTCCCCGCCGTTCCGCTTGAGCGCATTTTATGGCTTCCCCCACCTAGCTCGAGCTGTCCAGTGTACCCGAGGCCTCTCGAGTTTGTCGCGGACAACTCGATAAGAGATCGCGAGCGATTTCAGAGAATCGCACGTCACACGATTGTCAAATGGATAATATTCCTTTGTATAATAATATATACGTTTAAGCCGTAAAGTCGGAGAAAAAACATGCACCATAATTAAATTTCAAGTAGTAATTTAATGCAAGTAAAATATATTTTAATAGACATTAACACAGCATAGAATATTATTGATATTGATAAAAATTATCGAGGCTACATTATACTAGAGATATGTTTATGAGTAGTAGTAATAAATGCAAATATCGTACAGCATATCTAAAAATGAAATATTTATACATATATATACATTGTATATTTCAACTTGAAGTATATACACAAGATAAATTGTTAGTTACATTTTTTTGTACACTATATATTTTCGAGTTTCGATAACGAATATACTACGTATATTTTTGCGAACAATAAGATAATTCAACAATTATTGAAAGTCTTACAAATGTTTCCTTCATATGTGTTATGATATTGCAACAACAAAATATACCAAACAGCAGAATAAAAAAAACGCGAAGAAAAAGAAAGATTTACACATCAATATTCAATGAGATATATTTACGCATGAAACGACGAAACGCCAGTACACTTTCCGCAACTCGTTGACAGTTTTCTCAACACTTTCGTTCGCGCTCTCTTATCGAGTTCGAGTGGAGAAACACATACACGCTACCACATGTGCGATTTTCGAGCGCGCTAACCTAGCGGTGGGGGAAGGCTTCGGCGACGAATTTCTCGAGAATTTCTTCCCCTAACCGCCCTAGACCGCTCTCTTAGAGAGGTAATACTGTAATTTGTTCAAATTGTAACCAAACATTGTTCATATCATTATGCATGTTTGAGTGAAATTTCAGAACGCTCGACTATTTAGGTTGGGAGACAATAGGTTTTGAAATTTCAACTTTCAACACTGCAGGATCTGTATCGAGCGGAAGTCAGGTCACATAATTCGTCGTACCATTCTATTGCGTTTATAAATTTTGAAAAAAATATGTATAGATAGCAAACTTGTTAGGAAAAGAGTGAACCGACCGTTCCTTCGCTTTAATGAATTTGAAGTCCAAAGTCCAACGTGACAAATCGAAGTCCAAAGTCCAACCGGACTTTGAAAACTTTCAAAGGATTTTATCCTTTAAAAGTTTGGATTGCCTTTACTATTCAGTTTTGCGAAAAACGTTCCGTAAAGACAGAATAATTGTCCATAAAAAATATCTGTTCCCTATAATAAGAAGACGTATGGCAATACCGCAGAACAATCTTGTTCAATATTTCGAGAAAAAAAAATTTATCACACTCCCAAAGTTCAAAACTTTTATCATAAAAAAAATATTTGCGTTATGAATAGTAATATTTTATATTGATAATGTTATTTTCATTAACAAATAAGAGTGTTGCTTAGTTCATAACTAATTGAAAACTGAGTTCGATTAAAAATTACTTCCAAATAAAAATGTTTGTTGCAGTATTATTTTAAATATGATACGCAAACTTACGTCATTGGATACGTGGAACGATGCGGTGTTGCCATATGTCTATTTATTATAAGGGACAATTATTTTTTACGAAAAATTATTCTGCCTAAATTTCAATGCAGACCCTGCAGTGTTAAAAGTTGCAATATTAAAAACCATTATTTCGCAATCTAAACAGTCGACCGTTCTGATATTTCACTCAAACATGCATAATCATGTGAACAATGTCTGGTTAACATTTGAACAAAATCTATAGGAACGGAGAGCGCGCGCTCGTTATACCTCAAGGAAAAACTTTGGGTTTTAACTTTCGTAAAAGCTCGAGACCTCATTAATCGTATGGTGTTGAAGTTTGCATCGTTGGAACGCAACGAAAGTTTCGTTTTACATTTTATTTTCCATATTTTTATTGTTACAGGCGAGCTTTTTTGATAGATTCATAATATAGATCGCTAAATAAATATCTCGAAAAATAATTGAAGAAATTTTGTTGGTGAAATGTGCAAAATGAAATTAAATTCGTTGCAGTCCAACGATGCAAACGAAATATGTCACTAAAGTATCCGGACATATTTCCGTTAAAGAATAACGACAGGATGGAAGCGCCGCAGTCCAGGCCTGGAGCGGGAATTAACGGCAACCGCGGCTTACTTCATTCTGTTATCCATAGCCCCCGCCGTGAGCATAGCGGAGCTCCTACCAAAATCGAGTTCGTGCATTGGCGAAGACTGCGCAGCGGCCGGTTCGTACGAATAAATTAGCACACAATAAAGGGTGGGGGTCAAAATGTCGAATGTCAAACATTTCGAAACGACAGAATTATGAACTCTCAAAATAACCAAGGTTAAATTATTCGAAAATGTATTCTTTGACCGATGATGATATCGAGTAACTATTACACCAAAGGGTTATTTATTCGAGAACTCATTTATTCTAGAACGTATATTCAGATAGTCCGCAGTTTGAGTCATATAAATACAGATTCGAACTATCTACACATTCATATCTCCGAAATAGAAAAAAAGTGAGTATCTAATAATCGTAATACCGTCTATGGCAAAAAGCCATATATCGAGACTAGAAACTTCGAATGTGTAGATCTTAGAAACGCAAATGATCGATGGTCCGAAATGGCGAATACCTCAATGGCGAATATGGCTGCCTTACCCGACGGACCACTAACGCCATCTGCCAGCTTCATTCCGAAGTGCAAGTAGTATTGCTCGATCCCAAGTTTTCGCTATCCGGACCATTCGCCATTTTGGCCCATCGCTATTTTAACTGATCGATTTTTTTTGTCCTAGAGATATCATATCCGAATCGATATTATATCTCTCATTATTTTGTTAAATCGGGTGAGAGTCCAAATATCGATGGATCAATATTCGGATGGGCTGAAATATCGAATTAAAAAATGTCGAATGTTTGAATATAGATAGATCAATGTTCGGAGGGTTTATATAGTCGTAAATAAAAATTCCGAATACGAATATCTCGAAGTTGAAATATAGCGAAAAACAAAAACCGATTTTAAAAATATTGAGAGACATAATATCGAATTGCTTATATAAATAACACCAAATAATTCGAGAAGATGAATCTTCGAATTGTAAATATAGCGACGGGTCAAAAAACAGAAAGCATTAAATCGAACGGCCAAAAAGTCGAGTGGTTAAAATAGCGAAGGGTCAAAATGTCGATTGGCCCGGATGGCGAAAACTTGTGATCGAGGCAGATAGCGTTAGCGGTCGGCCGGGACGGCATCCATACCATTTTCGCCATTTTGGCATTCGCCATTTCGGACCATCGATATTTTGCGTCTCGATATATTGCTTTTCGCTATAGGCGTTATTACGAATATTAGATACTCGCTTTTTTCTGTTTCGGAGATATGGATGTTATAGATTGTTCCAATCTATATTTGTATGTCTCAAATTGCAGACGATCTGAATATACGTTTTCAGATAAATGAGCTCTCGAATAAATGATGCTTTGCTTTATAGTCATTCGATTTTTTCTTCGATCGAAACATAACATTTCGAATAATTAAACCTTCGTTATTTTGAGAGTTCGTAATTCTGTCGTTTCGAAATATTTGTCGATCTATATTTGGTCCTTCGATATTTGGATCCCCACCCGTTAAATCTGATATTTGATTTCATCATAAATCAACTTCAAATTTTTTGTATTCACAATTTCGACTAACTATTTTACAGGCTATCATAAGATTGATCTATCTATATTGAAACGTTCGTCATTATTGAATTCGAAATTTTGGTCCTTCTGAATATCGTTCGTTCGAATTTCCGATCCCCACCTGTAATGAAGAATAAAAATATAAGTAAAATTGGTAACGTAATCTAGGTGCGGGAGGGAGTAATGCCCGAAGCCAGGAGGTACCCAAAGTTTCTGAGCACGCCCAAGTAGAAATTGTGTTTGGAATCCTATAGGATTCCCCTACTTCTCCCTACTCCCTGATAGGGATCCAACGGGACACCCCATTGGATCCCTATCAGGAAACGTCACGCTCGTACATTGGATTCCAAGAGGGACTCCCCATCGGGATCCAAAAGGGATTCCCATCGGGATCCAAAAGGGATTCCCATCGGGATCCAGTAGGGATTCCTATCGGGATTCCATAGGGATTCCATAGGGATTCCCTATTAGGATCCAATAGGGATTTCCCATCGGAATCCAATGTAAGAATCTTAATGCTTCCCCACAGTATTGAACGGAATCCAATACGATGCTTGATCGATCATATCGCATTCTGTAAGCCCAAAATGCTACAAAAAATAAAAGCATCGATACACTAAAGAGATCAATTTATTGTTTACAAAGGAGTACATATCGAATACCACAATATACTTATTTTGTTTTTTTTTTTAATTGTTTACCCATACTGAATATTTATAGTGCTTTGTATAGTATTCTTCGAATACTTATATCTTATATCTATATCTTCGAGTACTTTTTATACTTTATGAACTTTTTAAAAATACTTTAAATACTTTTTATGCTGTAACGTAGTTTTTATACACTTTTTATACTATTATTAAGCAAAAATACTTGTGCAGTTATGGGCGGGATATTCTTTGAATACTTTTCATACTATATAAAATTTAAACACTTTAATAAGGTTGATGCTTGCATCATTGGAATGCAACAAACATTAATGCGTGTTTGGAGTAAATAAATTTTACGATCGCGATTGTGCAGTAACTCGATCGTCGCGCGCTTTTCAACGACGACACGAATATATATATGTACCCTGCGCCGCTTATGTTCTATCGCCCGACGTCTTTCTTTTGTCGGAAGCGATTTTCTGAATCCTTATTGGATGCCGGATAGGGAATTCCTATTGGCTCCCGACAAGGAATCCCTGTTAGATCCCGATGAGGAATCCCTATTGGATCCCGATGAAAAATCCACCGGGTCGGGTGGAAATTGCTGTTACGGGCTACAAACTTAAGCGAATGTGTAATAGATATCATGTTTATAAAAATATGATTTCATACTTACATTTAATTTTCTTTTAAAACCTCATTTAAGCCGCTCTAACAAAAGTCCACGCCCACAGCGATAAACCGCAGACGCAATCGTAACCCGATTGCCGTCACGTCCAAAACAAATTTTTATGCGCACAAGTATTAAAAATTCAAAAAGTGTGCATATTAAAATTTATAATAAGTTTTTTTATTCGTATAAAAAATACTAGCCCATAACAAACTATAAATATACAATATGGGTAAGCACTAAAGTAAAGAAGTTACTAAAGAATATAATTATATATTGTAGTGTTCGATATCCTAACAAATTCCTAGAAACACGTGGGTGCATCTTGAAACTCCCAAGCAAATCTGTGCACGGGACCATCAAAAGAATAATTTTTTACAGAGCGTCGCGAAATCCCATTTTATATAATTTCTAGTAAAAAATTCTCAAACCACGTTAATCTGGAAACAGCCCAGGATCTATTTGGATTCCAATGTGGTCTCCCTACCTGGGGTGTCCATATCAAATCCCCATAAGGATCTGGTAGAACCTGGGGAGTCCCCAACAAATACATTTGGATTCCAATGTGGACTCCCTACCTGGGCCGTCCCTATCAAATCCCCATAAGGATCTGGTAGAATCTGGGGAATCCCCAACAAATCTATTTGGATTCCAGTGTGGACTCCTTACTTGGGGCGTCCCTATCAAATCCCCATAGGGATCTGGTAGGATCTGGGGAGTCCCCAAAAAATTTCTGCATGGGCGAGGGCAACGGGAATACTTGTTTGACAGCCGTATGCAACGATACGGGTACGTGAACAGCCCACCTTACCAATTTCCAAAGGTCAAAAGTGTAAAAAATTAGTCACTTTTACTCGACTAGGTATAGCAGTTAAAAAAAAGTATTTTCATCTCTAGCTACCATGATCTTGAACAACATGGATCGTAGCGTCGAGCCTTGCGACAATTTCTACAGGTACGTGTGCGGCGGATATATAAATTCGACAAAGCTATCTGCCGGTCAAAACACGATAAGATTATTCCACACCGTTCAAATCCAACTGCACGCGCAACTTAGAGCTATCGTCAAGGCCGAAATCGAACCCAACGAGCCCAGAGCTTACCGGCTAGTGAAAAAATATTACAAGTCGTGCATGAACGAGAGTGAGTAATGGACAGTGCCGTTTTTCCGTTTACAAAACATAATCACGATCATACAGTAGTTTGCCAGCATTTCATTTCGGTGTCAATCAATTAGTACAACCAATGAGTTTTCGCATCGACTGTTGCCAGCACCTCTTCCATCGGTCGAAAATGTGTTTTCCTGAATACAATTTGATTTCTATCGTAACAAAGGACGCGGCCCTTTCTACCAACGAGGAAACTCAAAGACAAAGTTCTTTTTCCCGAATCGCTGAAAGGGGCTTCGATTATATTTTTAATGAAGAATATATGAGACATATTGTAACGAAAGAAGAAACGAAACTTACTTCCCGCCGATAAATGCAATATTTGTATAGTCGCGATCGAGGCGAGAGGGGTGCAACCACTTCTCGCGACTTTGCGGAGGATCGGTGGATGGCCGATGATCGAGGGTCCTTCATGGAATGAACGTAACTTTGATTGGACAAAAGCTATCGATGAATTACGCGAATCCGCCCACCATGTCCAAGTTTTTATGACCATCAAAGGAGCTCAAAACATATTTGACCGTTCAAAAAACGCCATCTGGGTACGTATTCGCGTTTTTGTGAAACCCAGCAATCGCACGGAACAAACAACACAATGGAATATTTTCATAGATAAGCCCACCGGATAGGGTACGTTTTGATGATTCCCTCACGAACGTTATTGACAATGTAACCTTGGCCGCGAACGTTGACTTCACCCTAGATCTCGTTATGAGTCTTGGCGCTCAGAATAACACCGGCATTCAAGAAGAAATTGAAGAGGTCTGGAAGTTCGCATTCAACCTGGAAAGAGTAAGTGCCTATCTTCGAAACACACGATAGAAGATAAAGTGACCATGATCAAATACCGAGTCTGAATTTCAGAGTACGTTCTTCGCATTCGGTGAAAGTATCGATTCGTACGAGAAACGTATTTCCATTGATGCCTGATAACGAAATTTTACGAACTCATTAAAATTAAGTACAGTACTGCCTCCCTAAGAGAGCCCTCCCTAAGAGAGAATTTCCCCGCCGTTCCGCTTGAGCGCATTTTATGGCTTCCCCCACCTAGCTCGAGCTGTCCAGTGTACCCGAGGCCTCCCGAGTTTGTCGCGGACAACTCCATAAGAGATCGCGAGCGATTTCAGAAAATCGCACGTCGCACGATTGTCAAATGGATTATATTCCTTTGCATAATAATATATACGTTTAAGCCGTAAAGTCGGAGAAAAAAACATGCACCATAATTAAATTTCAAGTAGTAATTTAATGCAAGTAAAATATATTTTCGATTCAGCCATCCCGTTTTATCTAAAAATGAAATATTTATACATATATATACATTGTATATTTCAACTTGAAGTATATACACAAGATAAATTGTTAGTTACATTTTTTTGTACACTGTACAGTAGAACCTCAATTATCCGAACGATGACTTAGTTTATCCGAACTCTCAATTATCCGAACGTTGGCGCGAAAGATACATTGTTGTTCGCTGCCACCGCCGTGAGCAACAATGAGCAACCCAACGCAATCTCTCCTTCCCAAACGGCTGCGAGACTTAGCCGCTCAAAAACGCGTTACAGCCGTTCGTCAATTAAAAATGGACGATTTTATTTTTAAAAAATATAAAAAAAGCATTCAACTTTTTTCAGGTATTTCAAATACATTATATATATATATATATTTCAACGTTAACATATATGTCAAATTATAATATATATGTATGTACTGTTTTTATATAAAAAGGTGTTGTCTATGATCTCGTCCCAAAAAACCCACGTTTCGATTATCCGAACTTTTGATTATCCGAACTAGTCTCGGTCCCAATTGGTTCGGATAATCGAGGTTCTACTGTATATGTTCGAGTTTCGATAACGAATATACTACGTATATTTTTGCGAACAATAAGATAATTCAACAATTATTGAAAGTTTTACAAATGTTTCCTTCATATGTGTTATAATATTCCAACAACAAAATATACCAAACAGCAGAATAAAAAAAACGCGAAGAAAAAGAAAGATTTACACATCAATATTCAATGAGATATACTTACGCATGAAACGACGAAACGCCAGTACACTTTCCGCAACTTGTTTACAGTTTTCTCAACACTTTCGTTCGCGCTCTCTCATAGAGGTCGAGTGGAGAAACACATACACGCTACCACATGCGCGATTTTCGAGCGCGCTAACCTAGCGGTGGGGGAAGGCTTCGGCGACGAATTTCTCGAGAATTACTTCCCCTAACCGCCCTAGACCGCTCTCTTAGGGAGGTAGTACTGTAAAAGCACGAAGCCCAATACGTTTGAGCAATATGAGAATTGGAAGAAACGGAGAGGCGATTTTTTTTATATGCAACGTGTGCTTTATAATAGTAACGGAATTGCCAATATCTTTGCACATGAGAAATATTTTGGTGACGGCATCAATTGAATACTGTTCTTTTTGCTATTTTCCAGCTTCCGTCGTCGCGCAACAATAAGAAACGGACACTTACGCAATTGAAAAGATACTACCCACGTATACCGTGGCAAGAATACATTTACAAAAGGCTGCCGTCGACGGTCTCCACCCCGATAAAAGAAGTCATAATCGTTAAGAGACCAACCTACTTCACCCAATTAAACAA
The DNA here is from genome assembly GCA_964007375.1 of Ophion obscuratus. Taxonomy (NCBI): domain Eukaryota; kingdom Metazoa; phylum Arthropoda; class Insecta; order Hymenoptera; family Ichneumonidae; genus Ophion; species Ophion obscuratus. The sequence continues at coordinate 27,492,139 of OZ023322.1, read as the reverse complement.
ACTATTGTCCAATACACCGAAGAGAGTTCTCGCCAATTACATAGCGCTGACTACCGCGTTGGAATCTATGCAATATCTCAACGAAGCAATGCTCGAAAAAGTACAGCAATCATCTACAACCGTGGCTACGTCAAGACAGAAAATGTGCATGCAGAGCGTTTTCAGTCTATCATTCGTCATCGAATCTATGTATGTGAGTCGACACTTCAGCGCCGATACCAAAAGAGACGTTACCTCAATAATGGAGGATGTAAGGAAAGGTGTTAGGGAACTGTTGGAAACGGTACGTACAGATTAATTCGCGGATTCGTCCGTATTAAGGAAGACTTTGTCCTTGGAGTGCCATATTTCAGGTGTTTACATTTTATTTTTTTTAAAGGAAACGAGTAAAGCTTTTTGAGTGCGGTTTTTTCTTGCTTTTATTCATGATATACAAAACGTTAAAAAAATTTTTTTTTTTTAAAAAAAACCAAAATGGCGACCGTTGCAGCTCTGCGAAAACAGGTCCTCAAATCGCGGGAGGTAAACGGCTGACATCACTGCCCCCTCTTTGTTGATCTGAAACACAAATTCAAAGTATATTATCAATCTGTGACCCTTTGGTCATGGAATGACGGATGGGTTTTTCGTTTAGTACAAATTTCGGAAAATGGCGGCAATTTAAAAAAAATCGAATTTTCGCGTTTTTTTTCGCATAAAAAGATAAATAATAAATGCAAAAATGTATCTATCGAAAAAACGATCCGTCATTCCGTGAAGACATATTTTCCGAGTATGCTCTCCAAATTTCAGGTCGATATGTTAATTACAGCGGTCAGGAGAATGTCAGCCATTTTTAAAAACGTGTTTTCGAGAAAAACGCGTTCAAAGATTTGTAATGTGTTTACACAAATGTGTTTGTAATTACCGCGGGTGGGGATCCAAATATCGAAGGACCAAATATAGATCGACAAATATTTCGAAACGACAGAATTATGAACTCTCAAAATAACGAAGGTTTAATTATTCGAAATGTTATGTTTCGATCGAAGAAAAAATCGAATGACTATAAAGCAAAGCATCATTTATTCGAGAGCTCATTTATCTGAAAACGTATATTAAAATCGTCTGCAATTTGAGACATACAAATATAGATTGGAACAATCTATAACATTCATATCTCCGAAACAGAAAAAAGCGAGTATCTAATATTCGTAATACCGCCTATAGCGAAAAGCAATATATCGAGACGCAAAATATCGATGGTCCGAAATGGCGAATGCCAAAATGGCGAACATGGTATGGATGCCGTCCCGGCCGACCGCTAACGCTATCTGCCTCGATCACAAGTTTTCGCCATCCGGGCCATTCGACATTTTGACCCTTCGCTATTTTAACCACTCGACTTTTTGGCCGTTCGATTTAATGCTTTCTGTTTTTTGACCCGTCGCTATATTTACAATTCGAAGATTCGTCTTCTCGAATTATTTGGTGTTATTTATATAAGCAATTCGATATTATGTCTCTCAATATTTTTTAAATCGGTTTTTGTTTTTCGCTATATTTCAACTTCGAGATATTCGTATTCGGAATTTTTATTTACGACTATATAAACCCTCCGAACATTGATCTATCTATATTCAAACATTCGACATTTTTTAATTCGATATTTCAGCCCATCCGAATATTGATCCATCGATATTTCGACTCCCACCCCATCTTCCGCTAAATTTCAAGGACAAACTCTCCGTTAGTAATTCAATGTTTGCATTAACGGGAGTGGGACTGCCGCAGACTATAATTTGTTCGAACTCGACCGTGTCACAACATTTACGTTTTTGACTGATCAATTAACCAATGGAATTCATCATCGATATAAAATTCTATTTGCCCGCACTTGTCGGTCTTCGATGATCGTGCATTCAAATATGCCTCGAATACCGAACGCTTACGTACTGTTGTATGGATTTTTATTTCCGTTATTGGATGCCGACATGGAACAGGCCAGCTGGCTGGACAGAATTACAAAATCACGGGCACTGCAAAAATTGGATGCGATGGGCAGCTATATCGCCTACGCCGATCAACCTTCAAACGACACCCTCGACAAGATTTACGAAAGCCTTGACATAGACGAGGATCATTATTACGAAAATACACACAAAGTCTCGCGATTTAATGTGGATTATTCGTTACGCAACTTGCGGCAACCCGTCGAGAAACTGGGCCCGAGTTTTGAAATCACCGAAGCGATGGCGAGGTACAGGAAGAAAACAAACATTTTCGGTAAATGACTTTGTATTTAAGGTTGTTATGGGATTTAGCCGTCGGGGGTGAAGTAGGAGGGGAGCGCCCTATGCTTATGCACGGAGCCGATTGACTGTTGCCAATTTTCAAATAATCGTCATATTAAACGTGCGATACTGAGCTATTTTTCTACATCTATTTGTAAAAATATGCATTTTTGAACATTCGGTGACTACATCAAGTGTTTTCATGACATTGTATAATTATTTTCTAGAATTTTTTCTCGTTCAATTAACGTTAAACGAATTGGCAACGTCGTAAATCGTGGTATATCATAATGCCCAGGTTGGCAGAAGTGTCGCGAAGTTAGGGACATGTGCGCCCCGTTCGTAACCTCAATATCGGCCCAATGAGCTGCCAAAAATGAATATCGGTCCGAGTCAAAATAAAAGCTGGAAAGAAAAAGTGTGTACTAAAGCTGTCTATAATCTCGATGAAATAACATTTTTTTAATCATTTTCCGATATTATAAAAAAAATGTATGTATGAAAAAAAATCCGCGTTATTTTGTCTTTACCTAGAAAGTCCAGAAATGTATAATTTCTGAACATAGTTATCAAATTAATATTAAGTGATCATTACTAATTAAGAGAATAACTACCAATGATATTCGTTGTTAATTATCCTAACCGAGTAGTTTGACGTTCCCGGGCATAATTATCGAATACTGATAAGATAGGTTGCATTTGTGCCGTCTACAACGTCGCCACGATTGCACAATCTAATATTTTGTGTGCTTGATTTTTGCACAAATTCCCTATCAAAAACATTAATAATCTTATAACGGCACTGTGAATCCTCATTTTCACGGTACCAAGGGTCCGATAAATAGTCGAAAATAGTCCGATAAATAGTCGAAACGTATTTATTTTTTCAACTCCGTGGTAACATTCATTTAGCAGATATTACTGTACTGAAAAATGATCGATAGCTCTCCATAAGCGTAACGTAATTAGCCTACGAAATACGTTGAGTTTCCGATTTTTTCCTTTAAAAACGGCACTGTAGAGCGTATTCAAACTGCACAGGAGGGATTCTCCGTCAATTCAGCCACTCTTTTTTTCGACCATCTCGGATCTGCCCCATAATTGGTTATATCAAAGTCCTACTAAAAGGCATTCTATGTGAATTTTTTCAGATTTTTTAATCCAACAATTTAGAAAATGCCGTTTTTTTCCAAATGAATATATCTCGGAAACTTGAAGTAACTGAAAAAAAATGTTTCTACATAAAAGTTGTAGTTTTGTGTTAGCTTTCGAGCGGATGACTTGAAATAATTTTTACGTTCCGATAACGCTGATTTTTGACCAAAAAGAGGGAAATTATTATTTCATTCAAAAACGTCCATTTTTTTTGGCTGAAAAAATTACAGAGTCTTCCAGTATGTCTGACGATATCGCCAAAAAATCGCTAGAGTGGCACGGATCGAGGTTCTAGAGTAAACAAATTAAACAACACAAATTAATTTTTTCATACCAAAACCTCGCTCCGTGCCACTCTGGCGATTTTTCTGCGATATCGTCAGACATACGGGAAGACTCTGTAATTTTTTCAGCCAAAAAACGGCTGTTTTTTTAATAAAAAAAAATGATTTACTCCTTTTTTGGTAAAAAAATCAGCGTTACCGGAACGTAAAAATTATTTCAAGTCGTCCGATCGAAAGCTAACACAAAACTGCAACTTTTATGTAGAAACATTTTTTTTTCAGTTACTTCTAGTTTCCGATATATATTCATTTGGAAAAAAACGGCATTTTCTAAAATGTTGAATTAAAAAATCTGAAAAAATTCACATAGAATGCCTTTTAGTATTACTTTGGTATAACCAATTACGGGGCAGATCTGAGATGGTCGAAAAAGGTGGCTGAATTGACGGATAATCCCTCACAGAATGATGAGCAAAGAGGTTGTGAAGGTCCAGAAAAAATTTCAGCTCCGTCGTAACATGTTGACTTAACCCCATAACAACTTTTAATTCAACAGTGGATTAGAATATATATTGAATAACGGCAACATTTGTCGGTATGTGGCAGCATTGACGCCTGGTCTACTGCGAGATAATTACTACGGCAAAGATCGGCCGCGGTTCATGAATTACGGGGCCATTGGGACTCTCATCGGTCACGAAATAACCCACGCTTTTGACAGTTCCGGACGACGATTCGATGAAAGGGGCAAAGAAGTCAACTGGTGGCAACCGAGCAGCGCAAAAGAATTTTCGAAACGTGCGCAATGCATAGTTGATCAGTACAACAATTACACCGTCCCAGAGGTCGGCGTTCACGTAAGTACATTTCCGTATCGATATAGGTGATATATTTTCACACCCCTTGATGTTTTTTATCCGACCCCTTTGTTACACGCAGGGATTATTGTGCCATAGAGGCCCTACGTTTCCTCCCTCCTATGCACAACAGTTAAGGCGTTACCCCCACTTGTAGCGCAAAAAAGGGCTTTTTCATGAATTTTTTTAAAGAAAACTACAAAACTTTTTTAATCGATCAATATACCATCTTAAAGAACACATCTTGAAGAACTTTCAATAATTTTTTTATTGAAAAATATTACATTGTTTAGTGGCAAATGGCCGTCAATGAAATAATGTTTTTATATACATGGTTTGCGGTGATCAACATTGCGGCGAAGTGGATCATCTGAAAAAAAAATGCGGATGGATTTAGTCAAATATAAGTATAAACTAGTCTTTAATCGAAGGATTTTAAAAAATATTCATTTTTCACAAAATGGCGGACAGTCAAAGTTAATGGTTCGATTTTAACGAAAAGAAACGGCCGTTTTTTGGCTATAAAACGGCCATTTTTCGACAAAAAAAAATCGAACGATTAAAGACTACATTTTAATGTATTAAATAAGCCTGCAAAATTTCAAGAAGATCGGTTCATTAGTGTTCGAGTAATCTTGGTCACCGACTTCAGAAACGCCATTTTGAGAAAAACGCGTTTAAAGTTTCAATTTCCGGTCGTTTACACAACGGATTCTTCTCTTTCAACGCTCATATCTCAGTCAATATTGTTCGGATCGACTTGAAATTTTCAGGACATATTTTCAGATAATTATACTTCAAAAAAATGCACCAAAAAAATCGATGTTTTCAAAATCGCAAGTGAACCCCTTAATTGTTCTTTACGTTTGGCTTTTTTGCAGATAAACGGTGCGCTAACACTTGATGAAAATATAGCCGACAACGGTGGTCTGAGAGGGGCGTATCTCGCGTACAATAACTGGGTTACGAAGAGCGGGGAAGAGCCAAAATTGCCCGGAATTGATATGACGCCGTATCAACTATTTTGGATAAGCACGGCAACTAGACAGTGCACGAAAGCACGAACGGATTATTTACTTCGGCGTATTCGTAAGGAAGAACACGGTCTGCCTGAGTTTCGGATCGTGGGAGCGATGTCGAACATTCCGGAATTCGCCAGAGATTTCAAATGCCCGGTCGGCTCCAATATGAATCCCTCAAAAAAGTGTCGCCTTTGGTAATGCATCGCAAAATGACGAAAACCGAGGACGCTGGCCGGTGATGACATTTCTTCCTCGACGTTCGGCGGTTGACACTCTTCAGCTTAAGGGGAGGGTAGGGGTTTCAGCGTGAAAAAAAATACTTTTTTGCGATTTTTTTTCATCTATTAGGTGTACAAATAAGTTTTAGGACACTTCGATTTTGTATCATAACAGCTATTCTAAATTAATTCAAAGGTCCCGCTCACTTATCATAGATGGCGCTTGATATGTAGTATCGAAACGTAAAGGAGTCATAAACATAACCTATAAATTCTGTAAATTAAACATGCAGACCGATAAGCTATTTATTAGACACTGCATTCGCTATGAATTCCATCAAGGAAAAAGTGTTAGGAAAGCGTGTGAATCGATATGTTCTGTTCTTGGAGACAACATTGTATCTAAAAGTACATGTGAGTATTGGTATAAGCGATTCAAAGAAGGTGATTTCGACGTTAGTGACCGTGAACGCACGGGGCCTCCTGTAAAGGTGGACGATCAGGAATTGCAAGCGTTGCTGGATGAAAACTCTTGTCAGACGGAGAAACAACTTTCGGAACAGTTTGGAGTAACTCAACAAACTGTTTCTTATCGTTTAAAAGCAATGGGTAAGATTCGAAAAGGAACAAAGTGGGTACCACACTTTCTGACTCAAGAAAATAAAAACAGCCGTCTTAACATTTGTGTGAGTCTTTACAACAAGCAACATAGAAAGTCTTTCTTGTGGAAAATTGTGACCGGCGATGAAAAGTGGATTTATTTTGATAATCCGAAACGCAAATATCATTGGGTTGACCCCGGCGAGCCGACAACATCCACGCCAAAGCGCAATGTTCATTGTAACAAAGTCATGCTGTGCATATGGTGGGATATGAAAAGCGTACTGTATTATGAACTTCTCAAACCTGGTCAAACAGTTACTACCGATCGCTATTGTCATCAATTGATGCAAGTGAATCAAGAAATTGAGAAGAAACGTCCATTTTCTGGTAAACGAAAACGTCCAGTAAAACTGCTCCATGACAACGCGCGGCCTCATGTGGGTAAACCGGTCAAGGATACGTTACTAGCGCTTGGATGGGAAGCTGTACCACACCCGGCGTATTCACCAGACTTAGCCCCATCCGATTATCATTTATTCCGGAAAATGCAGAACGATTTGTCTGACGTGCGATTCAAAACATTTGAAGAAGTGGAAAAATGGGTCGCTAAAGTTCTCACCTCGCAAGACGAAAGTTTCTTTGCGAAAGGCATCCGCGAGTTACCTGAGAGATGGCTGAAGGTCATTCAGTGCGATGGAGATTACTTCGATGAATAACTGTGTTTTACTTCTTTTTTAATAAATCTTTAATTTTTTGAAAACTGTCCTAAAACTTATTTGTACACCTAATATATGGATAGAGTACATTTATTGAAACCTTTTGTACATTGTTAAGTATCATTTCAAAAACATTACGTGAAATTTGTACGCGAAAATATCCACAAGCAAGCCGGTGCCGCGTTTTTCTCGAAACCACTTTTTCAAAGTCCGTGTTCACTGCCGTTTGAAAACTACGTGACCGATTTATTTCAAACTTGGTACACACCACATATAAAATACCTCCTCCCAACGGTTAGTTTGAGATTTTTTTTACATTGAGGGGGTTTTCTACCCCCAAAATGGCGGAATTTTTCGTGAAAAATATCACTTTTCACTTTACGTGACCACCAAAAATGTAGAAATTAAAAAAAAGTATCAAAGACCGTTGGGGGAAGGATTTGATGATACTTTGACTAAATTTGAATGGTACTTGATTTCAGATAATTCCTAGCTGAGATACAGTGAACACCGCAAATCGTGTTTTTCTAAAGGCGATCTTGGTAAAGCTTCGTCACCGGCTTGTTTGTGGATATTTTCGCGTGCAAACTTCACGGAATGTTCTTGAAATGACACTTAACAATGTACAAAAGGTTTCAATAAATTTACTCTATTCATATAGATGACAAAAATTCGCAAAAAAGTGTTGTTTTTTTCACGCTGAAACCCCTACCCACCCCTCAAACGGTCCATCTGAAATCTATAAACCCAACGGGCTATTCAAGTTAACAACAAATACGAGTCGTTGACGATCGTCGATTATCAAAATAAATTTTTCAACAATATGGTTTGTCCTTAGGCAAATTTATGGTGCTGCTATGTTTAAGGAGTAAGGCCACTGTAACGGCCCAAAAAAAAAGGTTTTTTCACTAATTTTTTGCTCCCGAAATTGAAGGTATTTGAAAAAAAAACTTTTAATGGTTTTATCGGGCATACATTAAACTTTATTATAAAATTTTTTTACAGTAAAAAAAAAACAAAATGGCCGTTCCACAGCTATCTTCCCGGGACATGTTTTGCTTCCAGGGCTCCGCGGCACGCAGCACCACTGGTGCACTTTTGAATCTGGAACAAAAAAAAAACCATTAATCTAGAGGGCTATAGCTAGAGAATGTCGATCGGATTTTAAAAAGTATCAATTTTTGTGGATTTGGCGTGAGTTTGAAAAAAAAAATTGATTTTTGACGAAAAAAACGGCAAGTTTTTTGTTAATAAAAAATCAATAAATAAAGTTCTTGAAAATTCCGATCGACATTCTCAAGATAATGTAAATGTTCACATCTGGTTAAAATTTCAAGTAAAAAAAATGAAAATTGTTCGAGTTATGCTGCGTGCCATTTTGAAAAACCATGTTTCGAGAAAAACGCGTTTAAAGTTTTGCGAATAGTTTTTTATTGGAAAAAATTAAAAGAAGAAGAAAGAAGAAGCCTTTTTTTTCTTATTCTAGAGGGTTTAAACTATTTTTTAAGCCAATAAAAAAAAATCGATTTTTCAAAAAATTTACAGTGGCCTTACCCCTTAAGTGGAGAATTTTTAACCTTTCCTCTAGGCTTCAATTTCGGCTAGAGAGATGCGCTCACGGTCTCGGATTTCGCAGTATGCAGCGCAATTTTGTCCAATGCAGATATCCAATTAATACATTATCAGCGAATACGCTGTTACACCTTCGTCAAAAGTGCATGCGTCTATATTCGCAGGAAATTTTACAATTGATACACCGCTGTTATAGACTTTCGGAGCTATTTGCCGAATATTGTCGTCTGTATCTCCGTTTGCATTTTGGGTAAATCCTCCGACACATCTCTGCAATGAATTTTCATCGGAAAGTTTTTCATATATTGGACGAATTGCTTTGATGACACGAGCACAATGATTCCGATCCTGGAGGGCAATGATCATGTCCATGCCCTTTGTCCGTCGAACACTTATTGTAAAATGTAAACCACATGGCATCCTTTATTTTCGTCACTGAATCGCAATTCCTTTGAATGGCGAGGCCGTAATAAAGTGTGAGTTCATCGGTCAGTCTTTCGGTCTATTTTTTTTTACCACCAAGGCCCGGCGTTTTTTTGGCAAACGCGAAGTCTCGTACTCATTCGTTTTTGTACGTGATCTAGACATTATTTTTTTTTTTTTTCATGACAACAGAAGGACCGCACGGAAATGCATGCACGATTCCTTTATACGTTTTCGAGTCACCGTCGCCTACATAATTTATATATTTTACTCTGTAACTGGATTCAGATCAATTGAACATTTCACAGATTTCGTCCACATCCATTTTTCTGCAGGTAGAAAAAGGGGACTCTGGTGTTGTGATCAACAGCACCGAAAGAGCGCTGTCCTTTGATATTAGTTGGATTAGTTATGAAAATTTGTACGAAGGCGCAAAGAGCGGGGGAGTGAAGAGAGGACGATGGCAGAAGAATAACGCATCTCCGATGCAATAGCAGGGAAGGGTGGGAGTCGAAATATCGATGGATCAATATCCGGATGGGCTGAAATATCGAATTAAAAAATGTCGAATGTTTGAATATAGATAGATCAATGTTCGGAGGGTTTATATAGTCGTAAATAAAAATTCCGAATACGAATATCTCGAAGTTGAAATATAGCGAAAAACAAAAACCGATTTTAAAAATATTGAGAGACATAATATCGAATTGCTTATATAAATAACACCAAATAATTCGAGAAGACGAATCTTCGAATTGTAAATATAGCGACGGGTCAAAAAACAGAAAGCATCAAATCGAACGGCCAAAAAGTCGAGTGGTTAAAATAGCGAAGGGTCAAAATGTCGATTGGCCCGGATGGCGAAAACTTGTGATCGAGGCAGATAGCGTTAGCGGTCGGCCGGGACGGCATCCATACCATGTTCGCCATTTTGGCATTCGCCATTTCGGACCATCGATATTTTGCGTCTTGATATATTGCTTTTCGCTATAGGCGGTATTACGAATATTAGATACTCGCTTTTTTCTGTTTCGTAGATATGGATTTTATAGATTGTTCCAATCTATATTTGTATGTCTCAAATTGCAGACGATCTGAATATACGTTTTCAGATAAATCAGCTCTCGAATAAATGATGCTTTGCTTTATAGTCATTCGATTTTTTCTTCGATCGAAACATAACATTTCGAATAATTAAACCTTCGTTATTTTGAGAGTTCATAATTCTGTCGTTTCGAAATATTTGTCGATCTATATTTGGTCCTTCGATATTTCGATCCCCACCCGAATGTGTGGTTAACATTTCATAAGGATCGGTTCATTAGTTTCGAAGATTTTATCAATAAGCTGTCGAAAAACGCTTTCAAAGTTTGTTTTTGTTACATAAAAACATTTTTTTTTAATTTCATGTATTTCGAAAGTGTATTTATTAAGTGTAACAACTTTTATATCAATATCTATAATATAAACCTACCAAAATAATCATGAAAATAGCCTTTTTTAGCGTCTAAAGTAAGAAGACCCCTTAAGTGTCCGCCTTCGATTTCAATGGGTAAAACCACCCCTAAAAGAAAGGCGTGTCGAGGGGCTTTTTGCAGTTTCACTCACAAGCAGACCAATGAAATTTCCAAAGAAATCCGAATCTGAATGAAACAAAAACCAACATTCTTCTAATGCAAAGCGCTGAAGAATCCACTATAGAAGCATTGCAAAAATGAAGGGGTGACACGCCTTTGAAGGGTGGTTTTCCCCTCTTAAACGTTTCTCCGCCGATCAAAAAAATACGCCTCTCATAGTTTTCAATGCATTATCACATATATGAGTTTCGAAAAAATCAAAGGCTGGCACTTGAGTGATGTTCCTTACACGTGTAAAAATGGATATTCGATGCTGGACCATACGAGTGCTTCAGGGAACATCTGGAATCGCAGTAGTGCAGACTGATCCGCCAAAGTGCCATGTCGTCCCGACTGGTTCTGCTTGCACAGTTCCGGGTCATGTTACTTTCCTCATACATATCTCGCGTATTGCAGTACATGCAGCGCTGATTCGGAATCTGTGTATTCGTATAACGGTGCATCGAGGTTAGACTAGCACGTATCGAGGGTAGGAAATCGTATATACGTTGTACGTTCTCGTCCCGGTTCAACGTTGACTCGGTTCTCCTCGCCTCCTTATCAGCGAAACACCTGTTTCCATGAGATTACAGGTATACTATGAGCCCACGTATAATCCACCCGCTGGGCCACTTACCCTCTTGACTTCCCTAGAGCTGCCTGTGTTTAACATTTCTCTTCTCTTTCCCCGTCTCCGTTCTTCTTCCTTTCTCTGCCTCTTTGTCTTCTTGACTCGCCTCGGTCTTCGCTCTGTACACTTTGCCGTTAATCTACAATTGAACGAAGAGGTTCTCCCGGCTTTTCCACTTCGCGCTGGCGGAAATAAATTTTTTCTTCCTCTGTTGTTGCCACTGCTTGAACGTTCCGTGCTCATTCCGCATCAGTCGTCGATCGGAAAGACAAATAGGGTCAAAAGTCGAGAGCTTCAGCATCTGGAATTGTATATTTGAGCTGGAGACGTGGCTGGATTGAGGTATCGTTGTGCGGTAGGGAAAATGTTAAGATGAATGAACCACGAGGCAAATGCAGCCCAACAGATGAGTTAGCTGATGAAGACAAAGTCAAGTGATCTTTGCATGATGGACCAACGAATCGGCTAGACTCTGGATGGTAGCTGAGCAGTCGGAAACATTCAAGTGACAAGAGTTGGGTAAAAGGGATAAGATCGTAAGAGCCCGCCAGGTGATATAATGGAGTTTTTGAATTGATGATCTCCAGCCCGCCAGGTGATACAATGGAGTTCTCATTGATGATCTGCAGCCCGCCAGGTGATGCAATGGAGTTTTTTTTCATTGATGATTCATTGGATCTGACTGAACATAGGGTGAACCTCATTACTGACGAACAAATTCATGCTTCCTGGAATGGTCTTTGCGCAAACATGACAGAGTTTCTCAAGTCGAAATGGCGAGCAGATCAAACACTGGAACGTTTTTATAGGGAAGAACAGTTTTACGGGGATCTTCTTTTCTGTTCGTTCCGATATTCCAACGGCGAAGGTTTTTTTCTTGAGAAACTTGGCACTTGTTCGATTCAACTCGACTATTTACTTATCTCACGGTGTTGGCGGGGTTCATGGAACGGGGGTTGCGCACGAGTCTTCCTCGATCTTGCAGCCCAGACACTTGGCAAAACTCTAGTATCCATTTTAAAGTCCAAAGTACCGAAGTGGTTTGCTATGGAGATCGCTAGCGCCATCGCCAACGAGTTTAAGGCTCAACTCAACCTTTTCTTGGCCCGAAGAAATCCTAGTTATTCGCTTCCAACCTCTCCCCTCTCCCTCTCGCGTTTCTTATTCTGAAGGATACTTTGTTTCAGCAAGGCTAACATTCAGTAGACCAAAATATTCAAGTGCCGTTGATAGAAAGAGACTTTGAACGCGCTTTATACGCGAATGGAAAAAAAATATGGTAGAAATCTCAATGACTCGTCATTTTTTTCGAGATATAATTTTTTCGAATAAATGGTATTGCGGGAATAATTTGGAATCAAATATACCTGCAATCTCTGCATTCGACTTTGCTCCGGAATTAAATCCGGATTTGTGGCGCCATGCCAAATTCTATTAGGTTTCATTTGCTCGTTGATAATTTTTTTGGGTTAACATTTTCATGAGTAGGGCTTTTTATTTTCATTCCCGCATTGCCAGGGACGGTAAAATTTCCTCTCGTCAACATAATTGTACGACCTGCCATTGACCTTAGATTAAACTAAACAAAGGCTAATCTTTTCCTATTGCAATATCGCGTACAAAATGGCTGAAATTTACGGAATTTGGAATCTTGACGAATTTTGTTTTTGACAGAATCACTGAAACGTCTTTTAGCATCCTCATGAGAGATCCACCACCGCAATCGGCGGAAGAAGATTTCAGATAATCGAAATATTCGTCCATTGCTATCACCACAATTCGAACTTAAGATTGAGAGTGCCGAGTTTCCGAAAATTGTTTAAAAAATTCCGAAACAATTGGCGAAATGTTACCATTCGATTCAAATGTGTACAGTAAATTCCTTGTCATATACTCAATGCACTCTCCAAATTTTTGATTGATCGTCTACACTGTTTTTATAAAATTTATAATAAATAAAAACAATTTGACATAGTTAAACAGTTTGACCTAGGGAGGTGACTACGCTCATTGCTGAATAGCAGTTTTACGCACGAAATAGCGTGAAAATATGTTTAAGATATTGGGAAAAACGGTCACATCACTCACAAGAAAAGGTGGCGGGGTCGAACTCTCCGATTTCGACGAAATTTGACATGTTTGTAGAATGGGTTAAAATAGGCGACACGTATTTTCTTATATCTGCATAATCCGATTTTTAAGGGGTGAAATGCGCCCTCGGAAATAGGGGTGTTTTTCGTTTTTCGTTGATAATGTCTTAACGGTACGAAATACGAAAAAAAAAATCAAATTGCAACAACGTTTATTTTTCCGTGTACTATACATTGAAGATGAGAATGATGCAGATAACAACAAATTTCAAACGAAAAACAACCCTATTTTCGAGGGTGCGTTTCACCCCTTAAAAATCGGGTTCCGCAGATATAAAAAATACGAGTGGCCTATTTTTACTCATTCTACAAACATGCCAAATTTCATCGGGACCGGAGAGTGCGACCTCGCACCTTTCCTTGTATTTAACACATCAAAATCATGGTTTTTAAAGCGCCTAAACCAATCTCTGCACGTTGTTTCCGACAAAGCGTGGTGGCCGTAAGTCTCAACAAGAATTCTGGGTGCTTCAGCTACACATTAAAAAAAAAAAAATGAGTGCGTAAAATTCTCCGCAAACACTCTTTTTTTGGCACGGAATTTGACATGTCTTATATGATGAAAAAAAGTTGTTTACACTTCGGCGAAATGACGTACACTGAATTACAAGCTTGCTTATAGTACTTTTTTATAGTTGCGTTACCATCTTGGACTCCACGCACGCAGCTCTGGTAACGCCATCTGTTGGAAAACAGCAAGAACTTATTCAACGTCCTAATAGAAAAAGTGTACACAATCGATTCCAAATTTGGAGGGTGCACTCAGTACATGACAAAGAATTTACCGTATGAATTTCAATCAAATGGTAACATTTCGTCAATTCTTCCAAAACTCCTTAAGGCCTTAGACCACAGTTACGAGTACAAAATCATGTGCGAATTTAACAATTTTTTTTGTATAAAAAGTGATTCACTCTGACATTAATTACACATCTATTTATTATGAATATCAAGCTGTTAGAAATTATATATTTTTTTCGATGTACAAAATGGCCGACTACTCGAAACTTCTCGAAACAGCTTTTTTTCCAATTGGCGGGACAAGTAACTTCAACAATTTTCACTCGATTTACTTCAAATTTAATCGAAAACTTTTCATTTTATGAGCAGTTTATGTGCAGTTATAACGAAATTTTTCACTGAAAATTCATTTCTCAATTCCAAATACCTACAACTTTTGAATGAAACAATATCTTTAAAATTCCGTACCTACTTCTCTAGGTATTCTAATGTAGATTGACGAGAATTTTTGTTTTTTGTTCTAGGGAAAAAATTGTGGATGCTAAATGACACGCCGCGGAGCGCCGAAAAAAAAGATAAAAGAAAATATTAGTAGTCGGCCATTTTCTACATCGAAAAAAAAATATATGTATATTTTCTAAGAGCTTGATACTCATACTAAATAGATGTGTAATTAATTTCATGAGTGAATCACTTTTTCATACGAAAAAAAATTGTTAAATTCACACATGATTTTACACCCGATACTGTAGCCCAAGGCCTTAATAGAGACACGTTAGTGATCGTATGGACAAGGGGTTGAATCTAATTTTTCATCGTTACGTAGACGTGGTCAATATGTGAGCACGTTCTGTTAGAAGAACCAGAGCACGTTGGTGGATTCGATGATCCGTGTTTAGTTGCGGAACGGTACAATGCTCCGACTATTGGTGATCGATTGGAACTAGCCTGGTTGATGGTTCCCGAAGTCTCGGCGGGTGTGCTCGCTCGGCGGACGATGAAATTGTTCTGTCAGCAACCGTGAGCTCGAGGGTTTTAAAGTTCACTCGCTTTCTCTTCTGCTCTTCCTTGTTTTCTTATTACTATTCTCTGTCTCTCCCTTCTCTCTCTCACTCTCTCTCTCTCTCTTTCTCGCCTTCGCACTCTTGGCTTCCCCTTTCAGCTTGGTTGGCTTATTAGGTTCTCGCCCGAGAGGGTACCGCGCTTCTGTATTCCATATCGGCGAGTATGAAAGACGATCGATTCTCTCTTATAGCCACCGGCCCTTAATTACTCCTGGCGTTGCTTGCCCAAGACATCGACCTCGGCGTCCGAACGATTTCTCTCCTCGGCTCTACCATCCATTTTCTTGCATCGCTCCTCAACACGATGCCCAGCAAAGTAACGTCAATCATAAACTCACCGATCTGAGCATCAAGCTTGTCCTGTCATGTTCGACGAGCATCCCAAAAGAGCGCGCTTACTATTTCAAGCGTCACGAGTGGCAGAGTAATCTCCATTGTTTCCGGAACAGATAGCTGAGTGACATTCGTTGTTGACAGTTCGGTTTGGCTAAGAGACATACTCAGTTGACAGGGGAGCTGGATGATAGTCGTTCGTTGTTTACAGTTTGAATGAATGTTAAATGTTGACAGATTGAATGAATGTTGAATGTTGACAGTTTGAATGAATGTTGAATGTTGACAGTTTGAATGACAGTTGAATGACCCCCATTATTGCATGGGGGTCATTCAACTTTGACAGTTCCAATTGGCAGTGAGTCATCCGTTGTTGACAGTTCGGTTTCGCTAAGACATACCCAGTTGACAGGTGGAGCTGGATGATAGTCGATCGTAGTTGACAGTTGGAGTTGCATGGGGGTCATTCGACTTTGACAGTTCCAATTGGCAGCGAGTTATCCGTTGTTGACAGTTCGGTTTGGCTAAAAGACATACCCAATTGACAGGTGGAGCTGGATGATAGTCGTTCGTAGTTAACAGTGGGAGTTGCATGGGGGTCATTCGACTTTGACAGTTCCAATTGGCAGCGAGTCATCCGTTGTTGACAGTTCGGTTTGGCTGAGAGACATACTCAGTTGACAGCCCGAGCTGGATGATAGTCGTTCGTAGTTGACAGTGGGAGTTGCATGGGGGTCATTCGACTTTGACAGTTCCAATTGGCAGCGAGTCATCCGTTGTTGACAGTTCGATTTGGCTAAGAGACATACTCAGTTGACAGCTCGAGCTGGATGATAGTCGTTCGGAGTTGACAGTGGGAGTTGCATGGGGGCCATTCGACTTTGACAGTTCCAATTGGCAGCGAGTCATCCGTTGTTGACAGTTCGGTTTGGCTGAGAGACATACTCAGTTGACAGCTCGAGCTGGATGATAGTCGTTCGTTGTTGATAGTGGGAGTTGCATGGGGGTCATTCGACTTTGACAGTTCCAATTGGCAGCGAGTCATCCGTTGTTGATAGTTGGAGTTGAATAGAAGACATTCATTGACAGTTCCAAGCCCCACACAGACTTTGCTATTCTCACTTACAATTGGCTGATCGACATTCGTGAATGACACTTCATTGACATTTCCAGTCGGTTGTCATTTTGTCCATTTGTCCGGAAATGTCACTTTTGGAAACGGGAGGGATTTTGGAACAAGGCTTCTTCCTAATGCATTCGTTTGTACTTGCAAAGAAGGTATTTTTCACATCGCTCTCATGCCAGATCGCCGGTTGCGACTCTATTTGACTACAAAATTGTCCCTCAGGCAAAAAGTACCCCTTTGCCTCGTCGAGTCTTTTTCTACTGTTGAAGTGGAAAAGGACGATAAATTGTCAGACACGACTTTTGTATAGCTTTATGTGCATTTCATATGTGAACATGGACCAACACACACACACACACACATACACACATACACACACCCACACACACACACACACATATGTGTACTTCACAAGCAAGCGACAGAAGATGCACAGTCAAACGATGCAAAACAACCGAATTGATATTGCCAGCCAATTGTATGCCTGTATGGTGAAATATCAGGTAAATTTGATTCTCCGCTTGGACGATACACTGAAGATTCCGATGCCTTGAGAGTGCCCGATTCGATAAGGCGAGCCTGCATGGCCAATGGGAACCTGCAGCTCCTTTTTCCATTGCGATAAACTTGTCTCGTATAAATTTTATACACAATACAAAATAGGTCATTGAGAATCAAATTTTCTTCCATTCCTATTCAGATGTGTCTATAAATCTATTTCTAATATTTTTCAATCCTAAACATCGTTGAAATCATTCTACATGCAAACAACCATTGGAACGACTTCATAATGACTTCTACTTTTTCGGATTGTTTCGAAAGGTGTCCGATGTTTCTTTAGATTTAAAAAAGGTATTTCCAGCGCTTGCGAATCTCGACCCTTTCGAATTTTCTACCCCTCCGCGTGCCCAAGAGGATACTCCGAAATAGTCGGCCTGCTCTCCCTCGCACGTTTTATTCTTGAGGGTTGACCGAAGCGACAATTTTTTGCCCGCATTTTTCACAGGGAGGGCTCAAACCGTTGACCGAAGCACTTTTTTTTCTCGAGAAGGAGAGTCCAAGGACTCGCTATATGTTGTGGTCGGAGGGAAAATTTGGACCTTCGGAAAGATGCAATGGCGCTCTTTCCTCCTTGGTGGAGCTTCGAGCGCTTTCTCGTTGAACGAAAGAAAAAAAGCAAAACGAGAGAAACGACTGGGGAAAAAAATGAGAGGCGAAATAGGGCCACGAGCCAATGATACACGTGCTCAACTGACTCAGTTCATATATATATATATATATATATATATATATATATATATATATATATATATATATATATATCACAATTACTGGATCCTATAGATTGTCAGATCTAGCTGACGTCGTCTTGATACGTGTATGTATGGTGCCTTCAATTTCAGCGAGTCGATCATTATTCAACAACAATTCAAGCGTCTATATAAATACATGCGTGAATTTTCCAATATGGTTAAAAAAACATCAATATAACAAATTTTGAATGATTTTTGGCTAAATATTTGAATGATTTTTTGCTTAATATTTGCATAAATTGTTGCTTAATATTTGCATGAAATTTTGGTAAATATTTGCATGAATTTTTTCTAAATATTTGCATGAACTTTTGCTAAATATTTGCATAAACTTTTACTATGTATTTGCATAAACTTCTGCTATACATTCGTATAGAGGAATATTTACCAAAAAATAATGCCTGATTAAGAAAAACTTCATCGTAAAAAAATAACGAGGTGCTGCGGGGGTGAGATTTAAAAAAACTCCTAAGCTGATGTCCTCCCGTAGCTTTTATTTGAACAAGAATCATTCACGGGATTAATGTGGATCAATTTAAGAATGTTCAGCGGCACACGGAATGTTCTGTATATATATATATATATATATATATATATATATATATATAAACATACACATAGCTTGTATATAGTGCAGGAGTATCTTCTTGGCGGGAGGGCAGGGGTGGAGAAAAGCTTGACGTCGCATTCCCGAGTGTATTTTTCTCCCCTGGCAGAGAGTACGGAATGGCGTAGGAATTGGGGTATAGAAGGTACAAATTCAACGAGCTTACGCGAACGTAACACGCCATTCTGGAATCCGAAGGAATCGATTCGCATTTTGTTTTGGCGATCGTATATACGAAACTTTGTTTTTACTATATATCCTTCCTGAAGGAGTAATATATATATATATATATATATATATATATATATATATATATATATAAGCAAAGCAGGTGAACAAAAGGACGCAGTTTTTTACGACGTAACGCGCAGCATGATCCGGGCCACTCTCTTTTGTTTCCTAGCAGGCCCCATATACGTCTAAGTTTGTTCTCGTTTATCACCCCGGCTTCGTTGGACTATTGCTCGATCGTTGTATAAATCCGTTTTCTCCTGGGCATAAATCGTATTCGACTACGTTTCGGCGAGGATAAATCTATCGTGAATTATTTCCCATTGGATATTTCGGAATTGTCTTCAACCACAACTGCATTGAATTGTGTATATAATATATAGGGCTACCGGTCACTGGTCACGATCCCGTAAAGAGGTTGTGTAAGACATGTTTTCCGCTATCAAATAACCCAGTAAGGCTTTACGCAAAAGTGAACAATTTTCGAGATATTATTATTATTTTTTTTTCAAGTGAGGGGTAGGCAACTATAAAAATGAATTTAAAAAAAACAGTTGTATTGACTCAAACTTTTTTATTATTTGTAGTTTAAGGTTACAGTAACAAAGAATTATCAACAATAAAACAAGAATAATCGGCAAATATTTTATCATTTTTCAGATATTTTTTTAAGTGAGGGGTAGGTAAATAAAAAAATTAATTAAATAAACTTGTTGTATGGGTTTAAACTTTTTCGTTATTTGTAGTTTGAGAACACAGTAACAAAGAATTATCAACAATAAAATAAGAATAATTATTAGACGTGCAGAGTTTTGGCGCCCTAGTTTAAAAAAGGTTGAAAGATTATTCTTATTTTATTGTTAGTTCTTTGTTACTGTGTCTTCAAACGACAAATAATTGAACAGTTTGATTTCATGCAAGAGTTTAAAAAATAATAATTTTCAGAGTTGCCTACACCTGATTAAAAAAATTAATAAAAATAATAATATCTCGAAAATGGTTTACTTTTGCATAAGGCGTTACTGGATTATTTGAGAGCTTTAAATATTCATTGGCCGGCTAGAGCTTTTGCGAGCTTAATTTACAAATTATAAAGCGTATAATTCACGCATTCGTGAGAAGTGAACGGAACAAATTGATATTTTAATGGAATATTTGAATTTTTGGCGGGCTTGAGCGACCTGTGAATATTTTTTTTACGGAACGTAATTCAATTAGATCTAATATCAAATTATCTATTACTATTATTATATATTATAATTATTGTATGTTGTATTTCAAGATTATTTGTGTTATCCACATTTATATCAAATTTTCCCCATGTTTCCTACCAAGGTATGCTATAAATAATCAATCTCTCTCTCTCTCTCTCTCTCTCTCTCTCTCTCTCTCTCTCTCTCTCTCTCTCTCTCTCTCTCTCTCTTTCCTCACCATATATTTATATGTTACTGGCGTCATTGCACGAATTCGCCGGGACTTTCATGTCGAACATTTATTTGGTTCAATGCCGCGTGAAGGGCGAACGTTCGTTAGAGAGAAATTCTCGAATGTTGGACTCCCTTTGAGTTCGATCGCGTACCGATCACGTACGTGGTACCCTACGAGCGACGCAAAATTCTCTCACAGCTCGTTGCTTCGGCCGTCACAAATACGGTTTCTCGTACGATCCGACGTTCACTTTAACCGTAACTGATGGACGAGACTGCTCGAAAATGTCGACCAAAGCGTTCATATTCGGCAAGCATTCGAGATCATTTTTTGCGTCGTCGTAGAAAAAGCTTTGTTATTGGAAGTTTCGTTTTTTCTTCGACATTTCCATGGAATTATGTTCGGAATGTTCCAAAGAGGTGAAAATCGCGTTTATAAAAAAAAAATTTCCTCAGTTATGTGAACGGGCGAATGTTTTTGGCCGTTTTGGAATTCGAACATTTTTTAGATATCGGGATGATATTTTTTTCACACGCAAATAGTTTCACGCAAGCACGATCATGCAGGATTTTGGTGAAATTCGATGGAACGGTTCGAATTTTGGAAATTTTCAAAATTTTCGACTTATTTTGAAAACCCTACGACTTTCTCGATATTTTGAGAAAAAGTTTTTCATACGCGAAATTTTCGCGTATGAAAAATCATTTTCATACGCGAAGAGTTCAAGGAGGGTTGGGTTTGAGTATGGCGGGCATTGAGTAAATCGCTTAAATTTTTTTGTCACCGGAAAAGTTTAAGTTTTATGATAAAAAACGAAATCCTTGAGTAAAAATGAAATCGGTGTCTGCTCTATATCAAACTCGGCTAAGACAAACTTAAGGGGCTTGAGCTTTTTTTTTCATTTAAAAAGCTAACCTTGTACGGAAAAGCTCAAGCTCCCGAGCGCGCTAAAAGCTTTTTAGTATTTTTTCTATTCCACAATTTATTCGTTCAATGGCGAAAGATCGAATAATCGTTTCCATGCTCGGATTTTTCTGGAGACGAAAATATTGCACTTGCGAACTTGCAAGCTCATTCGAGAATTCATTTGTTTGGGTTAGCGCCCAAACTTGACATGTTTACCTTCCACGTGGCTCGTAAACGCGATGTGATGCTCGCTCAGTCGGTAACAAAACCTGTAACCGATTTTTGTAGAAAGTGCTTGTGCTTTGGAGGACGGAGCGAGTTTCATGCCCTGCTCCCTTCGATTCGACAGGCCCTAGAACTCTCTTTCTTTCGAAAAATGCATCAACTTCCGATAATAATTGGATTGGAAGACTCGGAGTAGATCTGAGATGTAAATTGAAGTTTCCTATCACGTGAAGGAGTTATACGTAATTGTAAAAGTCGAAAAATCACTTTTTTACACCAATGTATTTTGACAGTATATCACCTTATAAATGTTGCCCGAAAACCCCAAGGCGATTGGATCAAAATTGACAGATTTATAGACTGTTATGTTGATGCTCGTTGGAAGGCTCGGAGCGTCGTTCGAAACTTTAAACCTTTTTTTTGTACTTCAAAGTCGGTGAGCAAAATATCTAGAAAAATGCGGTATCGATCATTTTGAAAGCTTTCAGAGCTTTTAATAGATGTAAAAATATAGTATTTGATCGCTAATAAGTTCGTAATCATTTGAGATTCATAATAAATTTTATCGAAGGATCTTTCCCGATGTATACTTTCGATTTGATAAATGTAAAATGGCAATTTATTGCAAAAATCAAGAGTCACTTTGAACACATGCAATTTTTTTTTATTTGATATTTCGGAAATTCCTCTGATTAATCATAGGATCAAGTAATATACTAACGGAATCTGTTCAATTTTTTTATATTAGATAATCCGGTTCACAAGGGCATTGCTTACAGCCAAAAACGTTTTTGAGAAGTGCTTTTTTCACTTTTTAGCCAAATTTTTTACTTTCCCAAAATTTGCCTAAAAGTCGTCAGATAATTTTTAATAACAAATGAACTATGCAATATAAAAAAAAATCCTTCGTACTTCCATAGACAATGTATTTTTCAAGATATATTCAACATTTCAAGTGAATCGGTTGAAAATTGTCTGAGTTACGTATCCGGTCTACTTGAAAAATGCAGTTTTGAGATAAACGCTGCACAGCCGCCACTTTGAAATTAATCGCTTCAAAAAAAAATTATTGTATACAGTCGCTGATATGTATGATAAACACCCTTTTTGTAATCTGGATTTATTTTGTAGTTTTTCTGAAAAAAAAATCCCCAAAAATCCTATTTTTTCGGCCTCTAGAGTGGCCTAAGGCCTTAAATTCGGACACATTAAAACCCTATTTTGGCGCTCTTTCAAAGTAGCCCCAAAAACTGCCAAAGTTCCTCTTAATGTTAATTTAACCCCGTTTTACCTCTCGTATCGCAACGTCTTAAGGGGAGGGTAGGGGTTTCAGCGTGAAAAAAAACACTTTTTTGCGAATTTTTTTCATCTATATGGATAGAGTAAATTCATTGAAACCTTTTGTACATTGTTAAGTGTCATTTCAAGAACATTCCGTGAAATTTGTACGCGAAAATATCCACAAACAAGCCGGTGACGGGTTTTTCTCGAAACCACTTTCTCAAAGTCCGTGTTCACTGCTATTTGAAAACTACATGACCGATTTATTTCAAATTTAGTACACACTTTCGACATATAAAATACCTCCCTCCAACGGTCTTTGATCATTTTTTTTCATCTCCAAATTTTTGGTGGCCATGTAAAGTAAAAGGTGTTATTTTTCACGAAAAATTCCGCCATTTTGGGGGTGGAAAGCCCCCTTAATGTAAAAAAATCTCAAACTAACCGTTGGGGGGAGGTATTTCATATGTAGAAAGTGTGTACCAAGTTTGAAATAAATCGGTCATGTAGTTTTCAAATTGCAGTGAACACGGACTTTGAAAAAGTGGTTTTGAGAAAAACGCGTCACCGGCTTGTTTGTGGATATTTACGCATACAAATTTCACGGAATATTTCTAAAATGACACTTAACAATGTACAAAATGTTTCAATAAATTGACTCTATCCATATAAATGAAAAAAAAAATCGCAAAAAAGTGTTTTTTTTCACGCTGAAATCCCTACCCTCCCCTTAAAACACGAGAATTCGCTGCTCGAAATAAAAAGAAAATCGATCCTAAAATCTCGAGAAGGTATATCTCGCAGCATATAATTTCTCTAATACACGAGCTTTTTGCCGAACTTACTCATTCCACAAAATACTCTCAAGCGACAGCTGCCAAAGTTAGTCGAGCGTACATAGCCCGTACCGTTCGTTTTTCTTTCTCTTTTCGTCTATTTCTCTTTGCGTGCCTCTTTTTCGCTCTTGCTTCCAGTTTGAAGAAAAGTTTTTCACGAGTCGTGCACGAGCGGCGGTGGTGGCGGCGAGCATAGCGCATCGAGGGTTTGAAAAAGCGAGGAACTCGCGTGCACGCCTCGCCGGCTAAGACCCACGAGTTTTCCAGTCTCCTTTTCTTATTCCCACGTCTTTTCTCGCCACGGCCGAGAACCCGCGTACTCTCGCGACGCCGCGAGAGCTTTTTTTTTAGTAATAAACGGAGCGCCGATGGCCAGTCGAATTTACAGCGCAAGCTCATAGATTCGTTTGACTTTTTATCTTGCTTCTCACTTGTTTTCTTTACGTGTATTGCCATTCCGAGGGGAGATTTGGGCAGGGTTGAAATTCCGAACTTCGAATGCTCCGACGGTTTAAAATTCCGAATTTGAATGTTCCGAAATTCAAGATGCGGCCGGGTTGAAATTCCGAACTTTGAATGATCAGAACACTCAGAACTCCGAAAGAATACTACCGTGAAAGATCAAAGCTCCGAAAGAATTTTACACGAAAAATCAAAACTCCGAAAATCTGAACACCGTCAAAATAATTCGGCTATGGAAGTTTTAAGGGGCTATACCAGTGTGAACGCTGAAAATTTGGGGTCATTTTCGGGAATTTTTTGGAAGAAAAGTACTCAATTAAATATTTCGGAAAATTTAGAATATATTTGGCTATATTTGACCTATATTACATAATTTTTTCATAAAAAAATATTGAGATCCAAGCGACTTATGCGCTGCCTTCGGAGGCGCCAAAAAAAGTTCCTCCACTGCTGACATGATTCCGGCCGATTTAGTAGCTGAAACCGGAAAAGGAAAAAATGCCGTTAAACTGGAAGGTATTTCCTGTACAATGACGTAGGATTTTCGAAAAATATCAATATCTAACAAAATGGCGTAGTTATGAAAAAAAATCTGTTTTCTTGCCTATAAAATGGTCGTTTTTTTTTCAATGCCAAATCGTCAATTTTCATTCAATCAAAAATTTCTTACGTTATTGTAGAGTAAATATATTCAAGATTACTGAGTTCAAATTTCAAGTCAATCGGACAATTGCTCTTTGAGTTACAATTTCAGCAAATTTGAAAAAACTCATTTCGAGAAAAACGCGTTCAAAGATTTAACTATCGATTTTTGCAAGATAAAATGATATTTACCATAAAAACTGCTAATCAGCTATACGTCTTGAAAGTACAAACTGCACTGAAAAAAAAATTCAGTTGGTTTAACAAAATGTATCTTTAAATACGTTCAACTTGATTTTTGATTGGCATAACAAACATTTTGTTAATCTAACGATAGTTTTAGTGGTGTGAACTGTAGCTTATTTAGTACAGTTCACACCACTAAAACTATCGTTAGATTAACAAAATGTTTGTTATGCCAACCAAAAATCAAGTTGAACGTATTTAAAGATACATTTTGTTAAACCAACTGAATTTTTTTTTCAGTGTGTCAAAAAAGGCGAAAAAATCGACTTTTTGAACGTGTTACACTGGTATATCCCCTTAAAAGTTTCAACATTTTCAATAAATCGCCGAATTATTTGAAGATTTAAAAAAAAATGAAAACTGATTTTGCGTCAATTTTGAAATTTGTCTAGACAATGTTATACGTTCATTACTTACAGTCAACTGTGTAGACTTTCGCTGGCATGATCTTGACATGGGGGCTAGGTTGAAATTCCGAACTTTGGATGCGCCGACGGTTTGAAATTCCTAATTTTAATGTTCCGAAATTACAAGGTTCGTCAAGATCATGCCAGCGAAAGTCTACACAGTTGATTGTAAATGATGCAGAACGTATAACATTGTCTAGACAAATTTCAAAATTGACGTAAAATCGCTTCTTGATAAAAACAAAATTCATGAAATAATTCGTCGATTTATTAAAAATTTTGAAACTTTTAAAACTTTCATAGCCGAATTATGTCGATGGTGTTCAGATTTTCGGAGTTTTGGTTTTTCGTGTAAAATTTTGCCAGAGTTTTGATCATTTGGGGTAGTATTCTTTCGGAGTTTTGAAAGTTCTGATCATTCCAAGTTTGGAATTTCAACCCGGCCCCGGAGACTTTAATCTCACAGATTTTAATCAACGTGCTTGCACCGAATCGAGCTGAATTTACATTAGACCTCTCCCAATTTGTTTTTTTTTTTCAATTTTCTTACATGGGCACCATTTTCTTACCAAAACAAACCCAAAGAAAGCCAAACAAACCCTAAGAAATTTCTACGCTCCGTCATCTACGAATGGCTGCGTTTTTAAATATTCGCATCACTATCGACTAGAGTGACATGTAAATTAGAAATATATATTTTTAATCGCTGATCCTGACAGTGTTTCAGTCGAATTTGGAGTTGCACGCTCTCGTGAATTCAATCACATATGCACTCAATGACGAAAGTACGTCGCAGTCGAGGGTTTTTTGTTTTTTGAAAAAGGATAATTGTCGTTCCACCTTTCATCTTTGCAACACGTTTGCTCTTTGAACTCGAGGGTCGTTCAGCCCGGAGAACCCTCGATCGCTCCCGTTAATTTCTGGCTGGAAATAATTTCAATCGTACTCGATAAAAGAGTGCGCGCGGAGTAATCCTGACCCGAAATCCAAATACACATGAAACAGAATACTTTTCATCATTCACTTTTATGAACATTCAAATGCGACGAAACTGACTGAGAAATGTGAATTAAAATTGATTTGGATTCAAAGTCCACAAACAAGATTTGCTGAAAATTATATTGACGTCTCCATCGGGATGGACTGCATTTTTAGAAACATACAACATTTCTGAATTAAACAGATTAATAGTGGGTTTTTTTAAACTGAAAAATTATCGATTAGTTTTTTTTTAATAAAACAAAAAATGAGAGGATTTTGGAAACTGCAAAAAAATTACTCGTAGATTCTTTCAATTAAATAAATCCGTGGTAGGCTTTTTCAATAAAAAAAAAAAACTGATAGGCATGATTATCGAAAGAAAAATAAAACGTCTGCGAGTCCCCAAAATCTAGTGTTGAAGTTTGCATCATTGGAACGCAACGAAAATTTCTCTTAATTTTTTCAATTAACTATTTTGATTCTTTTTCAAATTTGTTTTTGTAGGTTTGAGTAATTGATCTCTAGTGAGAATATTTAAAAAAGTTTCAGTGATTTTTGTAGGCTATGTAGGCATGATTGTAGGCATGATTATTGAAGAAAAAAAAGAACATTTGCAAGTCTCCAATATCATAGTGTTGAAGTTTGCATCGTTGGAACGCAACCAAAATTCCTCTTTATTTAAAAAATTTTTTTAATTATAATTTTTTAACTCTTTTTTTCAGGTTTAAGTTATGGATCTCTATTGAGGATATTTAAAAAAGTTTCAGTGATTTTTGTAGGCTAAATGTGTCGTAAAAAAATTGGACAGTGCGGAAAAAAATATTTTCGTTGCAGTCCAACGATGTAAACTTCGATACCATCCAAAATCTACTGCCAACAAGTCATTCGTTACAAAACATTCGGAACAATAGGGGCGACTGTATATCCAACATGACGAATATTTTGCTGGAGACGGTGCAACAATATCGGTGTATAGCGCGCATGAAGTTGAAAAATTCTATCCAGTTTTCCGGGTGAAAATATCGTATGCTTCATTGCTCGCATAATAGCGGTATTTCTCTCGCGTCAAGGAGAAACGTGACACACGGTCTCGTTGGGCAAATATTTTTCTCGCGTGCAGTTTCAGCTGTTTTAGACGAGAAACTTTTGCGTCGGGTATTACGTTTCCATTGCGAAACCGACGGCCAATTTACTTGTAAATACCGGCCATCCGTATTGGAATATCGGAATAAGGACAGAAATAAAACTCGAGACCGTACGTAAACGAATAGCATTAAAAATCTTTGTGGAAAAACAAAGCACGCAGGAATAGGAAAAGCCCGCTGACTTTGAACGTAAATGCCGTAAATTATTAAAGATGCGTGGCGAAGTTGACATTTTTATATTGTGATAATTGTTGTTCGATGTTTATGGTAATTTTGTTAATTAATCCTTCAACAGCACACTGGGTCGTTTTGACCTCGTTCTTTTCAATTGACTGTATCGCTAAATAATTAATCTATAGGGGTATAATTAATATAGGGGTAATCTATTCGGCCGCAGTGTCGCGCTCGCATGCACTCCTACTCTATAGGTGGACACTCGGCCCCCCTCCTACATCCTGCCAGTGTACTGAGGACAGCAGTCGAAAAACGACCTGGGGTCGAATCGACCCCGTTTATGCAGTACTGCGGTGAAAGTGAAAACATTTTTTTCGATGATATTTAGTGCTTTATTACTTCATGCGAGTTACGATGGACAATACTCATGGATATTTCTTATTTTGCGCTACTTTAGTAAATTATTTATTTAGAATGCCGATCATAAAAGTAAAAGCAAGTGTTCGTTATGCAGGAGGGCTACGTGCAACGAGCACCGAATATACTTATGCGTCGATTGCGGTACATGTCAATAATAATAAGTCGTTGAAGTAAAAAAAATGCTGAAAATACATGTTTTCAGCAATTAATTTGCCGAAGGAGTCGATTTTTTCCATTTTTCTCGATCCCAAAGATGCTCAAATTCAAACTTCCGAATAAATATGCTCCTTGGAAAGACGGTCGACACTGCCTTTCTTTTCGTATCTACAAACCTTTGTTTTTAAAAACCTCAAAGGATTTTTTTTTTATATTTTGAACAAAATTATGATCTTTTTCATGCAAGTACGTATTTTTTAACGCATCTCCCACTTTGAACGATTGTTTGGGCACTTAATTTTTTATTTTCGTAAAAAATAAAATTTTAGGCCATAAAATAAGGATCATGTACTCCGAAAACGTTTGTACAAAAATAAATGCATATTCACCAAAATAACGCGATTTGAAAAACGTCTGGGGTCACACCGACCCCATATGCAGTCAGAGATTCGTGGCGGAAGTGTGCAGTCAAAGGGTTAATTGTTGTTCGTTATTAATATAGGTTATTGTGAAATGGTAGAAAATATAAATAAGAATGAAGATGTATTGATGATTATATGCATTTTCAATTGTCTATCAATTTTATAATAATAGCGATTGCTTCTTGACAAAATGTTCCTCCTACGAGTATTTTTATTATTATAACATTCGTATTTTGTTCTGTTCTAATGCGCTTTTCCAGGTAGCAAAGCTACCCTGGGATTGCTAATGGGAATTAGCGTCATGAAGCCCTGAAGAAGGGGGTGTCCGGACTATTTCTTTGCATTTTATCGCTTGTCTGCTTAACGAGCTACATCTGCCTAGGTGGGTCAAAAAATTGTAATTTCCGGAAATATTTTTATTCGATAGTATCACCTTTTAAGTATATTCCCTGAAAATTTCAATGAAATAGTCCCAAAATTGAATGAACCACAGCTTCGAACAGTCGGCCGGGCGAGCGGTAGCAGCACCATACATTAAATTTAAAACACGTTTTTCTCGAAACACTGTTTTAAAAGTCGGTGGACACGATATCTCGAGAACCACTTTATGAATTCTTTCCAAATTTACAGAAAATACGATGAGAAACATTTAAAGGTCGCTGACGATCGCACTTTTTGAAATTCATCTTCATTTGTTGATAGTTACTAAAAAATGACGACTTTTTTCAGAGATTTTGTATGTTCGAGTTTCAATTAATCGCCAAGTTGTTGAAAAAAGATGATTTAAGGGGTTACCCCCACTTGCGATTTTGAAAAAATCGATTATTTTTTATTGCATTTTTTTGAAGTATAAGTATCTGAGAATATGTCCTGAAAATTTCAATTCGATCCGAACAAAATTGACTGAGATATGAGCGTTGAAAGAGAAGAATCCGTTGTGTAAACGACCGGAAATTGAAACTTTAAACGCGTTTTTCTCAAAATGGCATTTCTGAAGTCGGTGACCAAGATTACTCGAACACTAATGAACCGATCTTCTTGAAATGTTGCAGGCTTATTTAATACACAAAAATGTAGTCTTTAATCGTTCGATTTTTTTTTTCGAAAAAAATGGCCGTTTTATAGCCAAAAAACGGCCGTTTTTTTTCGTTAAAATCGAACCATTAACTTTTACTGTCCGCCATTTTGTGAAAAATGAATATTTTTTTAAATCCTTCGATTAAAGACTAGTTTATACTTATATTTGACTAAATCCATCCGCATTTTTTTTTTCAGATGATCCACTTCGCCGCAATGTTGGTCACCGCAAACTGTGTATATAAAAACATTATTTCGTTGACGGCCATTTGCCACTAAACAATGTAATATTTTTCAATAAAAAAATTACTGAAAGTTCTTCAAGATGTGTTCTTTAAAATGGTATATTGATCGATTAAAAAAGTTTTGTAGTTTTCTTTAAAAAAAAATCATGAACAAGGCCTTTTTTTGCGCTACAAGTGGGGGTAACGCCTTAAAAAATCGACGATCGTCAACGACTCGTATTTATTGTTAACTTGAATAACCCGTTTGGTGTTTAGATCTCGGATGGACCGTTTGAACTGGAGAGCGTCCACCGTCAAGCGTCGCGAAAAAAAATCTGTTTTTTTGTGATTTTTTAAAGCTCTCAATATATGTACCGTCGTGTTAAAAAAGCGTTTCTTTTTCGCCAATCGTTTACCAGAAAAAATTGTAATTTGGCAATTTTTTTCGGGCCTCTAGGTAGACCCTTAATTCGAAATTGGCTTCGTTTGTATTTGCTGTCGTCGTCAGCCGTAGACAAGAGCGTTTATAGGGGAGGGCAGGGGGTCGTGTAATGAAATTCAAAGATGTCGAGTACGAGAGGGATTCGCGTTTGTAACAAAAAACGAGAGTAATGAGAAGAGACGCGCACGGGCATGAAAAAGAAAATGTAGAAATGCTGAGAGAAAGAGACAGACAGAGAGAAAGGAGCAGACAAGCCGGCAAGTAGTGTTTCATTAATAATGCAGATTGCGAGTCTCTTTTCTCTCTCTCTCCCTTTCTCTCACTTTGAGGCTGCAAGAGATACATGCAAGCTGGGCATTTTACGCCAGATATATATTCTGTGATTACTCCTGGCTCGTTCAGATAAGCCGGACAGTGAAAACATAAAATACGTATTGCTATTATCGCAAACTATTATTTATTGTTATTACACCATTATTCATTATTATTATTGCAATGGATAACCGTTCATAATTTGTTGCAATATTTTTATTTACTCTTCTTTCGATTTAATCCCTCTTACGTCGGCCTCTATAGGGAATTTTTTAATTTTTTCAGAAATCTGGGCGCTTGAAGGGACACTACATTTGAATTAGAAGAGTTTATGTAAGAGAGATATAATCAGGCGCTCCTTATTTGATTAATTTATACGTAATGAGACAATTAAATATTAATTAGGGAAAAAGAAGGGCTTGATTTCCCTTTTCATATAATCCCTCTTTCCTTATATAATCTCTTTCGTTGGGAAATGCTCATTCATTAATGAATTTTCCCTCAACAATTTAATTTCCCTAATTGGGAATGAATTCTCCCTTTAATTATAAACTACGGCAAAGGAATTTCTTAATTTTGAAGCGACTTACGAAAAGAGAATTTTCTTGGTTTTTCAGAATCGAAGTATCACATTTTTATTGATATTGATTGAAACAATTTAACGTTACAATTTTTTACTGTGATACAGATCGTTCATACGAGCTAATTTTTTTGATGCGTTGACGAAATAAACACAACAACTTTTCATATTTGTTACACTTTGGAATTTTGGTACTTTGAATTGTTGAAAGTGAATATAACAAATCGCCAAAATGAGAAATGCTTATTTTTTTTGTTTTCCTTCGTATGCCTTTTCGGGGTTCCACACCCCCAACCCTTTTACTTTGACCCTACTCTTGGTACTTTATTACTTTCTTCTCTTTAGAATTTATTCATCACCCTTCATTTCCGAATCGCACCAGTGCATCGCATTCACACGAGGGCACAGGGAAACTGGGGAAAACCTATGCTTATACAGACGGCTTTATTGTACGGAATTTCACTCGATTCCCATTGGAAATTCAGCATTTGGTTGGCATGCAGGCCACTGCGCTGTTAAGCGGTCACCCATCCAACTATTGGCCCAAGCTAACGCTGCTCACCCCGCAATTTTCTCGCCATCACAGAGACCATTTTTTGACCATTCACTAAACAAGTGAGCTGAGAACAGTGTGCAAAAGCGTATTTCGTGGTCAGATATGAAATTGCGTGCTGAAAAAGTTAAACGAAAAGAAGAAAAAAAAATTGTCTCGTTCCGACCTTAACGTACGTGGACATAGATTCGTTTCGATGGGCGTTATTGTTAGCGAGAATAAAAAATGCGGGTACCTGGTTGGATTAAACCAGAAGGACAAGTGTAACATCGACGATGGTATGTACCCGATTGTATAGTCGAGCCCGGCTTGTAGGCAGCCCGGTGAGTGTCGGATGACAAAATCGGTAAAATTCGTTTTGGACATGAGGGGGCCAAGTTAGGACGATGTGTGCGAATGGCAAACAACGGGAAAAGCCCGGAAATTGCTTTCAGCCGGGTGAAGAGCCACTATCGTGGCGTTCTCTCCTATACTTTCTCACCAACGAGAGTTTCCCAATAGACGTTGTGTGTGCATATATATATATATATATATATATATATATATATAATATGTAAAAACTGGATCAGCAGTCGTGTATGACGCATTTTACTAGCCAACACCGTGGACACTAACCCTTCATCCACTCTCGCCTATGGATCACTGTTTCTGTTTTTTACCCCTTTTTTTAGTTTCGACCTGCCTGTTGAAGTTGCTGCTACTGCTTGGAAATATTAATACGAGGACAAAAATACCGTAGAGCTTCAGGAAAATAACAGCTTTTCGTGTGCTGAAAATGACAATATTGCGGAGAACACTTGTCCAGGTCTAAAAAGCGTGAAAGATTTCTAAATAAACTCGAGTAGAAATTGTGCCTGTCTCAGTTACGACCTAGTTATTGGCTCGCCCAATTGAGCTCATGCGAACTAACCAATGGTTGGCTCGCTATCAGCTAGTAATATTGTGAATGTTTTGTTATCCAGTCCTTGTCTAGTCACTGCCCAGTCGATCTTCGTAACAAATGACAAAGTGAGGTTATGTGACTACGTGTGGTTCAATAGAGCGAATGACTCATGGCTAGCCAACTTGAGTTTCAGATGATTTTGCAAAAGAAAACAAATTTAAAGTGGGCATGTCGCCATGACCTTGCCAACACTAGCCAATCGCAGCTATGCACCCGTTGGTCATAACCGCACTTTGTCATTTGTGACCAAGATTAGCTGGGAAGTGACTAGCCAACGGGTGCATAGTCGCAGTTGGCTAGTCACTGCCTAGCAGATCTTGGTCACGAATGACAAAGTGTGGTTATGTGACTATATGCTGTTCCATCGGGCGATCGGCTCATGGCTGGCTAAGCAACTTGAGTTACAGATGGCGTTGCGACTGAAAAGATTTCCAAGTAGGTATCCCGCCATGGCCTAACTAGCTAACTGCGGCTATGCACCCTTTTGCTAGTCACTGCCCAGCAGATCTTGGTCACAAATGACAGAGTGTGGTTATGTGACTACGTCCCGTGAAAAAATTGCCGATGCTTACAACAAAACCAACGCTCGGGATGGCAATCGGGGCCCAACCGATGGTATCCAACCATGAGGCCAACGTTTGGCCGTTTTTGTTGACCGATGAGTAACCCATTGTTAAATTGAACATTGGCGCATCACCGACAACCAACCTTGGGCCAACATTGGCCTTGAAATGCACCGAACCTTTGGTACGCCAGCATTGGCACCAACACTGGGCTAATGCTGGTCCAAGTTGGCGCCAACACTAGGCTGACGCTGTTTGCCAACTGTAGGACCCATGTAACATTTCGGATTTTCTCCAACCGTCGCCCAGTACTGGTAATAATCATTGGCCAGGCGTCGAGTATAGTTGGCACTGTACTGACCGAGTGCTGGGCGTTTTGTAAATTTTTTCATGGGGTGTAGTTCCATCGAGCGATTGGCTCATGGCTGGCTAAGCAACTTGAGTTACAGATGGCGTTGCGAATGAAAAAAATCCGCAAGTAATCAACACTTGCCAACTGCGGCCGCGCTAGCCGGACTAAATGATCGCTCAAATACAATTTGAGGTTATGTAATTCTATGTGATTATCGCTCTCAATGGGAACACAATTGAGTCGTTGATCCGATAATGTTATTTACATTTGTTAATCTATCCATTTTTCAATAATCTAACATTGTATAGTGTAATATATGTAGACGATACGAAAATTCAGAAATTTAACAAGTAGAACTGGCTCAGTGGACAATGTCACACCTCATTACTCAGAGGTCCCGTGATCGAAAGCACCTTAGGGCGTAAGCGTTTGTCTGAGATAATTTAAAATTGAACCATTAATATATTTACAGCGCAAATATCATAACTATAATTAATGAACAACGAAGAATATCGTAAAAGGGTCCAATGATGTAAAGAATGTGCAAAAAAATCACGAAAATATATATCTATGTAGCCGGAAATTATTTTTTATCTAGTCACCACCTAATTTTTTGTTTCCAGTCGCTAGCTGAAAAAACTAGGTCATGGTTAGGTCAGAAATATTATACAGCTGTGAGATATTCTTTTCTATCTGGTCATCATCTAATTTTTTGCATTCAAAGCGTTACCAGCTTGCGGCTAGGCGCTCATGACTTACGTTTTCCACTCGGGAAGGGTGTCCCAAAATGACCTGACATTTTAAATGGCGCGCCATTTTTTGAGTGGTGAACATAGAGCACTGATCTTTGAACACCTGGCATCAGGAATACACGCATAACCTCCACGTTTGTACCTTATATTAAAATAAAAATATTCGTACTCTTCAAATAAATAATACGTTTCATTAATAAATTAAAATGTTAGGTCATTTTGAGACACCCTATATGGCTATCTGAATTAAGCTGATTTTGACTTTTGAGCCCAGTTTTACGAAAATTTTGTCGTGCAATTTCATGACTATTTACATACATTCGGTCTTTGCGCAGTGTCCAAAAAGTGTGCATTGTCCGGAGGGATTTTCTGGGCGGCAAATTTTGACGATTTTTTTTCCTCCTTTGTTTTATCTCGTTGGTGTCAGATTGCCGAGAGGCACTGTCGCTAATTTGGGTTCCAGTGATGCTTCGTACACGTAGAATTCTCGTTACGAAGCGTCATCGTGTCAACTGCAATTGAAGAGGGAGAAATACGATGGTACCTGGCGCTACAGCCGGAGGGAGTTTCATTTTGTTATCTCCATTCCGCTCCCTCTCACCCTCCCTTTCTCTCTCTCTCTCTCTCTCTCTCTCTCTCTCTCTCTCTCTCTCTCTCTCTCTCTCTCTCTCTCTCTCTCTCTATATATATATATATATATATATATATATATATATATATCTCCGCCACGCTCCTTCTGTATTTGTCCTACATCCAGGGGGTGAGCAAATCGACCAGCGAGGAAATTATAGGCAGCCGAACGGCGATCTTCATCGAGCACTAGTGACGGAATTGCGTCAAATAATGTCTGAAATTAAAGTCCCTCCGGGGATGAAGGCGCAAGGGGGCGAAGTCAGGGCAAATGCCAATAACCCACAATCCTAGTCGGAGTATTAAGGGAGATACCTTTAGGCAATGCATTTTTTCTGTTTTTGGTTTTGTTTTTTTTTTTTGAATGATAGCTTTCTATGTCATTTTCGAAACTTAGATTATTTTTATTACTAGTTCGGGCTGTTATTTGGTATTTTTATTTATTAATTAATCTCTAGAAATGGCGGAGGTATGGCATGATTTTCTAAAGTGCATTTTCAAAACTGGCGTGATGTTTAGCTAAAAAACTAATCGACCGATTCTTATAAAATTTAGCATATATGCTTTTAACCTTATTGTCTAAAACATGAACTTAAGTGCTTTTGAAAATTAAAAGACAGAGTATTTTTTATTGCAAAATGTAGCAATTTTTCGGAAAATTCATTTTTTTGTTGTTTCAAAGCGTACCATTTGATCGATTTTCAACATTTCTCACTTTTTCTTGGTTTATATTCTGCGTATAACTATTAATGAAAGGAAAATCTTCATTGTTTTTTTTCGGCCCATTCTCGCCCACGCTGCGTGTCACGCCGTCTGACAACATCCGCCGCAACCTGTTTAGAACAGCTCATTTTACAAGTTTGATTAAAAAAAACCACGTAACAGCCAAAAGTAGTAGTAAAATATACCCGAAGTTTCCAAAACGATAGAGAAATCTGTATTAAGAAAAATTATGAAAGTCACCAATTTTTTCCTGTCCTAAAGGTATTTACACCCTTAAAAAAATCGGGAGTAAGAGAACCGACCATTTTGGAAAGAAAATAAAAAATATATATTTAGAAAGAAAATTAAATATTAACTGAGTCCATTCTAGCAAGGTCACCCATCCGACTTCTGGCCTAGGCCATTCCAGCTTCCATAAACTACACGTCCACCGTCGGTTTTTTCCCTATAGATGTGTTCAAACTGCATATACGTTTCCTCGAAAGCTTACTGGCAGAGTGATAGAGCTTACGATTGTTATCAAAATAAATCGTCTTTATCGTTTGAAATGAAAATCGTGCTTGCGAGATATTTCCGTCACGAATACTGTAACACGGTTTCTTATGGATTTGGGTGATCGGCCGCGCCCCCGATTCGCTCGAAACGATGCGATGATGTGTGAGACGTGGGTCTGACCACACACTTGCCTTTATCACTGCCGGCCTTAAAATACTTCTCATACGTCTCTCTTTACCTCGGTATATCTCGAGTCGAATATCCATTCGAAGTGTGCTCGTCGAATATTGAATTTGGGCGTCCCGGGGACGAACCGAACTGACCGAAGAGACACAAACAAAGTTTTCCAATATGGCCGACGCGCGATCATTTCAAGATTCAATCGAAGGGAGGATAAGGTTCTACCCCCCCCCCCTCCCCCCCTCCGATCGAGATGAAATTTTGCACAAACCTTCTATTTAATACTTTAAGACCACCCCTAAAGGGATTTTTGGCGACTCGCAATAGTTTTCGAGGTATTGAATTTTTTAGTTGTTTTTTAAGGGTATGTTTCCGAACCCTCCCCTCTGAGCGAGCTAAAATTGTGCACCAACCTTCTTTATAATATTTTTATAATATTTATATCACTAAAGGGATTTTTGGCGACTCGCAATAGTTTTCGAGATATTGCATTTTTGATTCTTTTTTTAACGCGCGCCGACTATATCTATATATGCTACGTCTTTATTCATACTTATATATGTTATCGCGCTGTTCGTTTTGTTTGAACAAAAATGTCCAAACAAACAAACCCAAACCCAAAAACTATTGCGCGTCGCCAAAAATCCCTTTGGGGGTTGTCTTACAATATTATAAGGATGGTTTTGTGCAAAATTTCAGCTCGATCGGGGAGGGGGGGGGGCGTAAACTTACCCAGAATGGATACCGGGTGGATTTTCGCGTTGATGACATTGTCGTGACGACAGGAAATAAAGGGAAACGTCCAAAAATCTGGCGAGTGAAGAAGGAACGGGGGTAGCTGTTAGTATGCTGAACAAGTCTGACCACACCAGTGCTATGACTACTGGCGATCGTGCGTCGCCGTACGGAGCGCTTGAGTTCTTGTCTTTTTTCCTCGACGGTTCTACTTTTTTTCTAGTCGGAAAATACGACTATATCCGTACAGAAATCTGTTACGGAACCTCTAGATCAGGGGTTCCCAAACGTTTTTTTTTATAACCCTCCCTTTCTGCGAAAAACGAGATGAGATGAGGTTAAAAAGCCCCCCCCCCCCCTCCCTGTCCTGTACATCGTGATGCCCCTTGGGGGGGGGGGGGCGGCTCTATAACGTGGGGGGCGCCCCCTACTTTAAAAATCAATGCTCCAGGTACTAGCACATCCCTCTAGGGATTTCATAGGGACGCCACACGTGGGGCGTCCACATTGGATTCTAACAAGGAGCATCACTTTGGTGTCCTCCTCCGATTTTTTTATAATTTTTCTATGTGGAAGGGTATCAAAAACTAACAGAAACGTATTTTTTTATCGGCGAAAAAACGGGTTTAAGGGGTGAAACGCACCCTAAAAAATATGAATGTTTTTCGTTTTTCGTCGATAACATTTTAACGGTACGAGATATTAAAAAATTTCAAATTGCAACAATGTTTATTTTTGTGTGTACTATACAGTGGAGATAAGAACGATAACGTTATCGACGAAAAACGGAAAAACACCCCTATTTTCGAGGGTGCGTTTCGCCACTCAAAACCGTTTTTCCGCCGATAAAAAAAATACGTATCTCTTAGTTTTTGATACTCTTCCACATGAAAAAGTTTCAACAAAATCGAAGGAGGACACCAAAGTGATGTTCCTTGTAAGTAGATTCCGCCCTATTTCCCGATTAACGTCGTTTAAGTTTTTTTGATTTGAAATTTTCAACCGGTATTTGTTCGATTTCTCAAAAAAATATCCTTTCATGATCTCGTGCACAAATTTGTTGGGGAGTCTCAAGATGCACCCACATCTCTATAGGGATTTTTAGGGACACACATGGGAAGTCCCCATTGGGATCCTAGTCGATTCTGCACCTGTTTCGTGATGAACGCCATTTGAGAATTCTTACCACGTTTGTATAGAAAATGTGTGAATACTCATGAGGAAAAACTCGGTGTGTTAATGGATAACCAGCACGTTTCGTAAACGCGTACACATATGATGATGTTACGTCAAAGTCCACTAAAATCAGTACCGAACGATAATTAATGTAAATTTTCAATTACGCGATTCACATCGGATTTTGATATATACTTATCTAAGGGATTTATACTATTTTAGGGGTCGAGATACCTTTAGGCGAGGAAAACATTTGCTGATTTTCATTTTTTTTTTAACGGAAAGATTTCTATACCATTTTTTAGACTTAGGGTGTGTTTTATTTGTACTTTAGGCGGTTATATAATATTAAAAAAATGTATTGATCTTTAAAAATGACCGAGATATGGCACGGTCTTCTAAACTGTATTTTCAAAACTGGCGTGACGTATAGCTAAAAAACTAATCGACCGATTCTGATGAAATTTGGTATACATCTTTATAACCTTATTGTCTAAAACATGGTCCTAAGTGTTTTAGAAAATTTAGAAAAAAAAAGTTTTTTTTTTTCATTGCAAAATGTAGCCATTTTTCCGGAAAATTCTGTCTTCTTGTTTCAAAGCGTACGACTTCATCGATTTTCAAAATTTCTCACTTTTTCTTGGTTCATATCCTGCGTATGCGTGTTAACGAAAGAAAAACCTTCGTTGGTTTTTTTTTAGATTAATCCCGCCGATGCTACGTGTCACAACGTCTGACAACATCCGCCGTAACCTGTTTATAAAACTGATATAAAAAAGATCAATGAAAAAATACCATGTAACAGCCAAAAGTAGTAATAAAACATACCCTAAGTCTAAAAAATGGTAAAGAAATCTTTCGTTTAAAAAATATCATGAAAATCAGCAATGTTTTTATTGCCTAAAGGTATATCCTCCCTTAAAATCCACTCATTCTTTCTATCTATATATTTTGTTCAGAAAATTCAACGTACAGAATGGGGTAGGATCGATCAAGAATCTTATCAGATTCTGTTCGATAATGCGGCAATCCTCTAGGATTCGAATTCGATTCGTACATTGGAACCCAACGTGGAAAAATCGATTAGAATCCAATGTACGAATGTGACGTTTCAGTATAGGGATTTAATGTCATGACCGATTGGATCCCTATCAGGGAGAAGGGACAAGTATGGGAATCCAATTGGATCCCTACAACAATTTCCGCAAAGCTATCTCAATGCTTTTCGGAGCCGAAGTGATAAAGGGCAAAAAAGAACAGTATACAAAAACGAATGAAATAATAAAAGAAACTTTAACTTAATCTTCAACTCATCAATATTTGGTAAATATCCACCAACATATTTATATTTGATTATATACATTAATACGATTACCCAATTTCAGCTCAATATAATCATCAATCGTATCGAAATTTACCATAATTATTAACCGAATTTCAGGTATAGCTATTAACTTATTAAGAGGGAAACAACATTTAAAATATAACTTCGTACATTGAACATTTTCAGAACATCAACGATGTCAATAGGAATTGATGTTTCTTCAATTTCTACATTCAACTCCGTTTGCCTAGTTATCTTTTCCTCGATACGTATGGGCTCACGACAATGTTATTGTAACACTTTTTAAAATTATTATATCCCAACATGTTCATTTACTTCGTTTAGCTTATAATTTTGGGGAATAACTCGAATAGTCCGTGATCAACGATGTGACAGATTTTGACAGTTGGAATACATAAGAGTTATCTTTGATATGATTTTTCGAAAGCATTCGGCATTTCGAAAGGTTAATTAAAGTTTCCCCGGAGCTAAACAGCAAAGTTCGAAGATTTGACTGTAATCTTAGCCTTTTGCAAAAGTCGAATCTCCATGCATATATCTTCCGGAAGAGAGAAAAAACGGGAGAGAGAAAGCAGGAGAGCAGGCGTTTGCTCCGAAAACTTAAAAGCTTAGTTTCGAAACTTGAAGAACTTCAAGGCGTTAAACCGATTACGAGTTACAACTTCGGAAATGAATTGGTGGAAGTGGAATGCACCGGAACTCTAAATCATTGATATTCGATGTCTCCAAGCTAACCCAAAGAAATAATTGATTTCCGCAGCTTCCATTCACCGCTATTTAAATCAGCAGAAAACAGTCGACACGCATTAATATGATTTTTTATCTTCATAAAAATTCGTTAAAAAAACGGTATACGTAGAAGATCCCGGAATAATCATAAATCATAAATGAAAGATGGGCTGATGCGGCCATTTCCTATGGCAAGCAATCTTGGCCGGACAGGATACTCGGATGGGTGACCGTTTAGGCCCGTGCTCGCTGAAAAGAGCGAAAAATAAAAGGGACGGTTTCGTAATAGGACTCATACGAAAGAACATTGGAAAATTTTGAATCGAAATAAAGAAATTCATCGACGTTTTTCTGATTCAATCAAATTTGTTAGTTTTTTCAATTTGTGCAGCAGTTGGTTCTGGGAATCTGGCTATAATTACATTCGTGACATTTCGTGAGGACTGAGATATCGAAATTCGAATGGATCTCATATCCTCCGAAGGTATAAATCGAATATTCGAATATCGAAATCTGCATAAATTTGATTAGCCAGTAGAGGCTTTGCCCCTGGTATAGCACCTAGCAGCATATTGAATCTCATCTCTCTCACTCTCTCTCTCTCCTCTCTCTCTCTCTCTCTCTCTCTCTCTCTCTCTCTCTCTCTCTCTCTCTCTCCTCTCTCTCTCTCGGCTTGTACAAATTTAACAATTGTACGAAAACTTATCTCGTGAAAGGATGTCGCCATTGAGGGGGGACAGAGTGCATCGCTTGATTTATGTGTCGCGTGTGTACGGGGTACGTGACTGTGGAATAATTCGTGCCAGGATTACTCGAACCTACGAGGTACCTCATGGCGCTTGACAAAATATACGACAATTTCTCGAGGAACACGAAAATAACTGCCAAGAAATTCATCCCACCGCAGAGCTCTCTGGGAGCGACGTAAAAAGGAAGAATGCTTTACTAACTGTAAAAAAAACTTTGCGCACTTTCGCAATGGCAGTACAACGTCTCCCGGGATTGGAGTAACTTCATACAAGTGTCTTTCGTTCGATATTCAACTGTCGATATATTCTGCCCATTGTCAGCATTCTCCCAGTTGAAGAACTGGCGAACCAAATCGGACATGTCCACGTTACGTCAATTTTTACTTTTTCGTGTTCTTTCAAGCACACCTTTATCAAGTCCCAAAATACTTTGCATCAAATTCGACTCTGAACACCTTGAAATTTGTTGAAAACTACGTTTTCAAGCGGAAACGGACTTGTCCATGGCCGGCTGGATGAAAAATTAGTAACAGATGATCACAGTGATGACGATGATGACATCATATACGATTGTTGTGAGTCTGACATGGAAGAGATTGCGTAGGATTATTAAATTGTTAATAAAACGCAAATTTATATACAATTCAAAGAATCAGTTTTATTTCATAACCGGATATGTCCATAGGATTTTCATTCAAAAGCGGAGTTGTTTACCATTCTCATT
This sequence comes from Ophion obscuratus, assembly GCA_964007375.1. Lineage (NCBI taxonomy): Eukaryota > Metazoa > Arthropoda > Insecta > Hymenoptera > Ichneumonidae > Ophion > Ophion obscuratus. The sequence goes on along the minus strand of OZ023322.1, from coordinate 27,450,189 downwards.
CAAAACCAGACTTGTCCAAAATAAATATAAAAATCAACTCATGGCAGTGAGTGTTTTCATTAAGGGGCTATACCAGTGTGAAAAGCTTCAACCTTTCAGCAGGCATTACTCGAGGAAAAGGAGGGTCCATTGTATGGGTCAGGTATAGCTAATTAGCAGTTTTTATGGTAAACATCATTTTATCTTGCAAAAATCGACAGTTAAATCTTTAAACGCATTTTTCTGGAAATGAGGTTTTTCAAATTTGCTGACATTGTAACTCAAAGAGGAATTATCCGATTGACTTGAAATTTGAACTGAGTACTCTTGAATATATTCACTCTACAATGACGTAGGATATTTTTGATTGGACGAAAACTGACGATTTGGCATTGAAAAAAACGACCATTTTATAGGCAAGAAAACAGACGTTTTTTTCAGAAACTACGCCATTTTGTTAGATTTTGATATTTTTCGAAAATTCTACGTCATTGTACAGGAAATACCTTCCAGTTTAACGACATTTTTTCCTTTTTCGGTTTCAGCTACTCAATCGGCCGGAATCATGTCAGCAGTGGAGCAACTTTTTTTTGCGCCTCCGAAGGCAGCGCATAAGTCGCTTGGATCTGAATATTTTTTTATTAAAAAAATTATGTAATATAGGCCAAATATAGCCAAATATATTCTTAACTTTCCGAAACATTTAATTGAGTACTTTTTTTCCAAAAAATTCCCGAAAATCACACAAATTTTCAGCGTTCACACTGGTATAGCCCCTTAAACTAAAGCCAGGTGCATGCTTACCTTAAAATAGAGCCTTCATATATTGAAATAGAGCCTTAAAATATTGCATTTATTTTCAAGATATTACATTTTATTTTCAAAATATTACATATTTCAAATATTTCATATGAAATAGAGTCTTGAAATATTACATATATTGAAATGGAGACTTCATATATTTCATATATTGAAATAGAGACTTCATATATTAAAACTTAAAAACTCTAACTAATCTCTATTTGGTTATTTCGGTTTTTGACGTCTCCTGTAACAAAGTAATTCACGAACAAGTCCAGTTCTGTTCGCCAGCTCCTCAGTTATGTCCACTTCTTCGAAAACATCTTGCATCGTTGATCAGTCCCTTCTTCCCAATGTCCCAAGTTCATTTTAATGGAGCGTTTAAACGTTTAAATCAATTTGATCAGTTTAGACAACTTCGGAAATGATTATTCACATTGGCAGGAGGGCACAGGGAAACTGCGAAAAACCCGGGCCGACACAGGCATCCATATTTTCACTGAATTCCATTCACGTTACGTCTCTAGTCTCAGTGAAACTGGCTCACACTTCGTAGTCCTCAAGACAGAGCGATCACCCGTCCAAGTATCGGCCCAATGACGCTGAACACGCGTTCGTTACAGATGAAATTTGGACGACGGTAAAAAACAAAAACTAGAAATAAGTGAAAAAGAATCGTCGCTCATTCCTACGACGTAGATTTCAATGTCATTGGCCACGACAGTTGGTAGGATTGAAAATGGGCCTTACCTATATACCGGTATAAATTACCAGCTTCACTGGCAAGGCTCCGCACCATTAAAGCTCTGCCATATTGAGCTAGAAATGTTCGGGTATGCGAGTGATTGGCGGTGGAGACTGGAATGGTGCGGATCGGCATTGGCTTCAACCAGAGATCCTCGCCTAGAATTCTGGACGTTTGGGAAATTGCGGGTGTGCGGGCGATACGTCAGGACGGTGCAGGATAATTAATCACGGATGTCAACTGCCTCTTGGTCTCTCTCTCTCTCTCTTTCCCTCCGTCCTTGGCTTGCGTTCTGCCTCTTTCTCTCTCGTTCGCGCTCTTTTTCCGGCCATCTTCATCACTTGTAAAGCGAGTGGAGAGCGAGACAAGAGACTGCCGATGCCAAAGTTTATAACGGTGGTCAACGTCCATCTTTTCTCTCTCTCCCTCTCTCTCTCTCTCTCTCTCTCTCTCTCTCTCTCTCTCTCTCTCTCTCTCTCTCTCTTTGTCTCTGTACCGGGCAGTTGGCCAGCGACGATGAGAGAAAAGGGCCGAAACGAGAAGGAGGCGAACTCATTTCTCGCTCGCGTCTAATCAATCTCTGTGTCCATCTTCGTTCTCTCTCTCTCGCTCTCTTCCTTTTTTGTCCCCCTCTGTCTCTCTCGCTATTTTTTTCCGTTTACTTTTTTGCCACCCTATCACATATTCCGGGCATCTAGATTTATTTTCACAAAAATCTCTTGCTTCAACTTTTCAGCCAGCGAAAATAAATTTTAATAAATAAATTGGGTATAATTGTTGGCGTCGTATAAAAGTAAACCGTCATCAATCATTGTGGATACAGAGTATGAATGAAGAAAGAAACTTTTTTTTTTACATATGTACATATCTACCTATGGCTTATGAATGTTTATGTCGATGTTTTTTTTCTTTCTTTTTTTTCGTATTCTGTATCCACAATGATTGATGTCGGTTGCCTCTTTTTCGACCTCAACAATTATATCCGATTTATTTATTAAAATTTATTTTTGCCGGCTGAAAAGTTCGAGCGAGAGATTTTTGTGAAAACAAATCTGCATGCCTGGAATATGTGATAGGGTGGCGAAAAAAGAAAATATATATATATATATATATGAATATAACATATTAATTTATGAATGAATATTATTGTTATGAAGATTAGTGTCGAAAAGATAAATAGAGATTTGTAATCTTCGAATTGCTTTCTTTTTATACGATCTGAGCAAGATTCACCCCAATTGCACGTATAAATAAATGATCGTCCTTAGGACGGGTATTTCGAAGCTTCACACATATCACGAATGGCCAGGAAAAGTTTATACAAATAATTAAAATAAAATACGTTAATATTCGTTCTGTAGTTATGTAAATTATAAAGTTGAATATTAATGATATTCAACTTTATAACTTACAAATTATACAAATAATTATAATAAAATACGTCAATATTCGTTTTGCAGTTATGTAAATTATAAAGTTGAATATTAATGATATTCAACTTTATAATTTACATAACTGCAGAACGAATATTAAGGTATTTTATCTCAATTATTTGTATAAACTTTTCCTGGCCATTCGCGATATGTGTGAAGCTTCGAGCTACCCGTTCTAAGGACCATTTATTTATACGTGCAATTGGGTTGAATCTTGCTCAGATAATAGAAAAAGAAAGTAATTCGAAGATTACAAATCTTTTTTAATCTTTTCGACACTATTATTCATAACAACAATATTCATTCATATATGAATATGAATATTCATTCATATATAACATATTCATTTTCCATTTTCATTTTGTTGAAATCGTCATATTAATTTTATCGTTTAATGAAGTTTTCAGTTATTTAGTTTTCGTAAAATGGAAATTCGATACATTTTTTTTTTTTTTCAATATTTTTCGTAGCCCCATTCGGTAAGCTGATCGTCATTTCGAGTGTCGTGCCTCTTCTCTGTAGCAATATTTCATCTATGACGTATCCGTGTTTCGATCGATCCTATATTGAGGACACGTTAAAAAAGCTTGATGTATGGGTAGTCTCTCTTTACCTCTCCCTCTCTCGTGTCAGCCGTGAAAAATATATTCTTCTCTCGTGCATACGAATCGAGTTATTAAGATTCAGAGTGCGGAGTTTGCGCGCGCGCACAGAGGGAAGTGGGTGGCGGTTTATGGTGTAGCCGAGCATGCATAAAATTCCCTGTTGAAGTTGTGAAAAGGCTTAGCGCGTACCATTTAACACTCTTTCGATGCCCTTTCGGTTTTCACGAAGGAGCCTCCGAGGAATATAGATACGTACGTACGTGAGAGGCCATAGCGAGAATATTGTTCATATTTTCGGGATAGCGCGTTGACGCACCGAGGCCGACGAATAGCATTGGCGGATACGTCGCCGACACAGAACGTTCTGATAACTCTCATCGTTGATGCTAATTTTACTAATCGCAAGTGTAAATAATTTAACGGCTCTACGTTGGATTCGTACACAGAGAATGATCTATACGGCGAGGTACAATTGCATGAGGTATAATTCGAATGAGCTTCGGATAAAATTTCGCCTTTTCATAACTATCCGGCCAAGTACGAATTACGCACTATATACGAAGAAAACATGTAGTAACTCAAGAAAACAAATTGAAAACGTAAATAAATGTAAGATTTTCATCAATACTTGGTAGCCATGCCCGTCGAAGCTATCACGGCAGCACATTGGTGAAGCATCGATTCAATAAGTTTGATGATTGTATCTTGAGAGATATTTTTCCACTCTTCTTGAACTTTTCCCCACTAAGCAGCTTTATTGGCACAATGTTCAGTTCCTACTCTTAGTTTTAACTCTTGCCATAAATGTTCTATCGGATTCAAGTCCGGAGATTGACTCGGCCACTCTAAAACTCGAATACTTTTCTTGCTAAAAACCTGCTGAACGAGCTGTGATCGATGTTTTGGATTATTATCTTGCTGAAAAATCCATCCTCGTGGCATATTCTGTCGAGCATAAGGCAGCATTTCTTTTAATATAATATCTCTATACGTAGCAGAGTTCATAGCGCCTTCAATTTTAAATATTTGACCGACGCCTTTCCAAGAGAATGCACCCCATAGCATGATGCTACCTCCACCGTGTTTCGCAATTGGTGTTTGATATCGCGAATCGCTTCTAGTTCCCTTTGGTCTTCGAACGTACCTTCTCCCATCATTTCCAAACAAATTAATTTTAGTTTTGTCTGAGAACAGCACTTTTTCCCAATCTTCAACAGTCCAGCTCTGGTATTTTTTCGCGAATTCTAATCTGGCCTTATTTTTTTTACTGTTGAGCGGTTTTTTAACTCCAGCACGTCCAAAAAGTCCCACTTCTTTCAGTCTACTTGAAACAGTACTTTGGCTAATGTCAGCCAAATTTTCTTCGCGTAATTCACGTGCGATGATTGCAGTGTTCTTTTTTACGTCTGCGACAACCTTTCTTTTGATCACTTTATCGACACGATTATTTGTTTTCCTAGGTCTCCCAGGACAGTATTTATCTTCTAGAGTAATTGTAGTCTTGAATTTATTAATGATATCGTTAACAGTCGATTTTCCAATCGCCAAAATTTTAGCTATTTCACGTGAAATGTTTCCCTCGTTGTGCAACTTGATAACCACTTTACGTATATCTAAAGACGTGCGTTTCGACATCTTGACTGAGTGTTACTGATCGTACAATGCAAAAGGAACCGAGCTCTCAATGTTTACATGATTTCGCGACTGATAACGCAAACAAAGCGAAGCGAATTATATCTTCTTGGAATTTGGCCGGACATTTATGAAGCAGCAAAACGTGTTATTTTTTTTTTACAAATAATTGTGAATCGTTATGAACAATTTTTGAAATACATATTTTTATTGCATAATAAAAGAACTTTACGCTGATATATTTGTGTTTTCATTTTGCATCCTTTAAACGTTACTCAATCATACAATTTTCTTTGGCCGGACACTTTTGCATGCAACTGTATATGCTCCTCTACCGCATCCTACGAGGGCACAGGGAAACTGTGAAAAACCTGTGTTTTCCACAGTGGTTGCCACAGCCTTCAAGCCAATGCACCGCGGAGCAGCCACCCATCCAAGTATCAGCCGAGGGCAACGGTGTTGCATGCTTTTTCGAATTGACATCAGACATGCTAGTCTGATGTCAATTCACTGGTACCCAAAAAAATTCGCGGCTCACAGAGGGCCGAGCAGCGTCGATAAAATGTACTGCTCGATCAGTAAGGTAGGCAAAGATTTGATCGAATTGCACATCAGAGAAGTTCAAGAGATACGCTCCCAACGGTGACTGGCCATAGACGTTAACGGTTCAACTGACGTTTATGGAGATTGTTATTGAGGCAAGAAGACGTCAGTGTGATGGAATTGATCGGATCGCGGCGATCATGCTTAGACGAGAGCGAGCAGGATCGCATCAAAGTGCTTGCCCATCACGATCGACCGTCATAATACCCGTATATATGTCCGTCTAAGCCTCTACAGGCAAGCTTCGATGAACATTTGCATACTCATCCCTATTCAGCGTTGATACGTCCAACCGATATGTGAAATTTCCAAGGCCTCGTTAAAGGTATCCTCTCAACGAGCAATTGAACTGACGAATCAATTCTAGCGCTGACTTTGAACGCGTTTTAGCCACGGGCCCACGCATCCTCAGTATAGCGATCAAAAGACAACCAGTCTTTTTTGTGGTACTTCCAAACGCTTCTATTCTCCCTCTGGAGATTCTCCTAAGCGTCTAGTGCGAAAGACTACAGCAGAGTATCAACCTCCAGCTACTGATTGTCATATTCATCCTTATCCGACGTCTTCCAATGCAGACTACCATCACGAGTAATCCTAACCGCAACGTTCCTATCCTCGTGGAAAAGTAGGCTCCAATGTATGATTTTGATCAAGCTGATTGTGAGATGATCATGCAACGTTCTTTTCCACTGCTGATAACGCATAAGTTATCAGCAACCGTAGGCCGGGAGGATGAGGGAGATTCGTCCCTACCAGCGAGAAATTCCTAAATCGATGGTAAATGTACTCTTGATGGATAGTTCGTTAATTTGCAGTGCATTTGTGAGGCCAGGTCCGGCGAAGTGGAACAGCTGCGAACGGATACGCTTGTGCTGATAATCGGAATGCATTGCGGGAGATATAGTAAGCACTCGATGGAGAAATTGATCCTAGATGATTGCCCGTAGTTATACGTATGGAGGCTTATGCAATGTACGCCCGTATGCACGGCTATGAATTTTGAGCTATCGCGCCAGCCAGTCTAACGATCGGCCGTTAAAAAAGAGCAGCTACACGCGAACTTTCGACGGGAATCCATTTGATGCAGACCCAATCATCAGCTGCAGTTGGAAATATTCTTAGCCTCCCGTAACAAGCCGTTCAGAGAGCAATTTCCAATCCGTTGCAGACAGCTGAAATGGAGAACTCAAACTCGCACGTTTGCATCATTATTCGATTTAGCCGGAACCCCAATGACATCATTCCGTTGTCGCTTTTTTTCATGATAACTTCACGTGATAACTCGGGGTGACATTGATTTAGGTTGGAAGCAGTAATGGGGCTTAATATGAGCTCGTGATGGGGCAAGTTTATCAGCGCAATGAAGACACGGGTGTTACAGGGATTCGGATGACAATAGGCGTAAGAGTATAAATTCTTGAAGGCAGTGATAATGGAATAATGGGGTGAAATAGAGCCCAGGTAAAGAAGATAAAGCCTTATTTGGATTACAGCTGGCGTCTCTCCCTTCGCTCTTTCTCTAGGTTTGTCTCACTGGCTCTATCTTCTTCTCCCTTTTATTTTATGATGCTATAACCGTAAAGTACGTGTAATGTAATTGGTGATACTTGGTGGACCTCTGGGGCATTGAGCGGGGATTCAGGATGACGGAAGATTAAAGGACTGGCAACGTCACCAGTCCGCAACTTGAAATTTCCACTGCCGGCGTGCAAGAGACTGCGTACATGTATATTAGTGTAATACCTGGGCATACTCTATTGTCCCACTGTTTCGAGAACAATTAATGTTTCTGTAAACTCTGCGGATCCAAACGCCGTAATTAATTTGTCAGACAGTATATTCGTAGGGTATCGTTGCTAGCGACCCAACGGCGTGTTTCCAAATTGTCTTTGTTCCTTCAATATCTATCATACTGTAAATTCAATGCCACCCGTTAATATTGTTGATTCGAGCGGCTAATGACGAGGCGCGATGACCTCGAGAACTGGTATTAATGATGCGATCGATTGGCCAACGTGCATCCTATGTTGTATACATGGCTCGTGATTAAATCCATATTCGTAAAACAAGGTGTCAATTGTGAAGAGCATTCGGCTGACGAAAGGGCCAAACCAAATGAAACAAAGCCCAAAGCAGGCCTAATGAGGGAATTGATATGACAGTTTTTGAATCATCTGCTTTGGATGAATACTTAGTGGAAAATGAAATAACGCTGGTGAAATGACGTTAGCCGGCTTGATTTGATGAGATCGGCTTGATTTGATGGCATCAGAGTGTGTTGGAAATTTAAAGGATTGACCTTTTTGGATGCATGCACTTTAACAAAATATCAAACCCTGTCTATCGATTGCAACATATTTGACTAAAGGCAACTTCTCGACGCTACGGGCATCAATTTTTCTACACGACATCAAAAATATAAAAATTCCACCCACGAGGACTTGGAATGAAGCCAACGATGTGAGTGGACCCGATGAATGGCATTGTCAATGCTTGCGGAAACATTCCCGCTGAAACTTTTTTGCCGGAGGACGGGCATTTTGGAATTGCAATTTTACCCCATGTGCACAAGGCCTGTATGCGCAAGGTGTCAATGCAACTCTGGAGTACGGCCATGTGGTACATTTCATGCAATGCTTATTCTAGGCGTTGGATGAGCAGAAGTTGTCCAGTTGCAAGTGCCACAACTGGGGTAATTTTCAAAGTACGGCTTTTTTTCTCTTCAATAACTCGTCCTTGATCAGACTACAATTGCATCGTGTAAACATTCTGGGATTGGTGCTAAAAAACAAAAGGTGACCTCCTTTTGATTTTGTCGAAATTACATCCTTCATTTTGATTACTTGAAATTTTTTTGGATTTTTTTTCAATTTGTGATGAACGACAATTGTACACGAGTATCTTAAAATAAAAACAAAATTCCACAACTCTCCAGAACTCCAGAAAATAAAAATAAAAAAATCTTCAGAAAAATAGAAAAAATAAATCTCCAAAATACGTAAAAGCCAAAGTCCAGAACGTAAAGATGAAGTTACATACATCCCAAAAATCTACAAATCATCGGGTATATTAATAATCTACGAATCTTTGCAAGTTTTAATTAAATTGGAAACTTAGAATTATGGTGGTAATTAACGCGCGATATTCAACGAAATTCATTTCGCGAAGGGTCTCTATGTGCAAGTAAATGAGGCAACAATTGGGAAAGCAATTTTCCCGATTCACTGAAATTCAAGCTATTCACAGGTCGTTCAGTATATGCTGCGTGAGCAGCGTTATCGGCCGCTGTACAGAAGCGAGGGCAATCCTGTGCATCCTCTGTATCTCGAGGTGGCCACCTATTGGTCGTATTTGTCGGACAAGGCCAACAATTGCACTATGACACTTATGTATATCGCTCGCTAACGGCTCTTGCCGACTAGCCCCTTCGCAGTGTGTCAGTCGACGAGGTTCGGTACGAAACATCGTCCCCTTGATACCTATTGGAATTGAATCTGTGACAAACATGACATCGCGGCTTCCACTTCAGCCCTTCAACTTTAGCCCTGTCGTACGACAATTCAATCGATAGATAGCAGTCGCACTCACGTCGAAGAATTCCATAGTCCAATTCGACATTCCTAACAACAGTGGTCGTCGTATGATCAGCGATTAATTGTAACTTCCAATACTTGGATGGGTGACCGCTTAGCTATAGAATATATCCGCCTGTTTCGCCACATGTTTTCCACAGTTTTCCTGTGCCCTTGTGGATATGCTATAGGGCAGTGCCGTAGGAAAGATGACCTCAGACAGTCCGTTGGAGTTTCTGAAGAACTGGAAGTAGCGAAGTGACAAGTGTGGGGTAAAGGTGAAAGTGATCGGTTCCTAAAAGCCCGTAAGCACATACGAAGGAACGTTGGAAATAGAAAAAAGAAACCGGCTACAAACTACTAGCCAATTGGGTGAGCCTTGTCGCCAAAATACAGTGGTTTAAAGGTCAGTAGGCTTCATGACGTGATCTCGAGGCAGAACCAATTTGCCTGCGAGGAATGTCCATTCTCCGATAACCATTCGAGTCTACAGAGCCTGTCCCCTCGACACGGGTGCGATTCTCACTCCCAAAGTGGTCAAGAACACAGAATAGCTCCTAGCCGTAATCTGATCTTGGTTATCATTGATCCAGGTCTAACCAACGCCAATCGTGTTTCGCTACGTGAAGTTAGGTACACCGGAACACCGAGAGAGTCGAAAGAGAGCAAAAGCATGAGTACACAATTGGAAGACAGTAGGGAGAAGACTCTTTGCAGCATCCGCATTCTCCCTTGGTCCGCTATACGAGATTCAATGCCGTAGTAGTTGGTATTGATCCACCAGGACAGTGGCAACCTCGCCGGAGTTACAACTATCCAAGTGGACCCATGCACCGATGTTCTCCGAGCTCGCGCTTTATCAGGATTCAAGCTCACCCCTTCGCCCTTCCTGCTGTCTCGACCCAACCCAGCCTCGCCTTGTCCCAAAACCTCTTTGGGTTTCTCCGCGCTCGGCCAATCCCATCTTTCGGCAGTGGCACACGTACACAGAGAGGACACAGCGTGTGCCTCGAATCTGCAACGAGACATTCAGCCTCGCGTCTATACCTACATGAGCCTTGAGGACATTCGGTTCGCAGACCATCTCGTTCGCGGTACTAATAAATCTAGTCCAACTTTTCGGCCAACCCAATATCACCGTTTGCCGGAATGGAAGGAAAAGGGGAAAAAACGAATCAACGGAAGCCGCGCGAATATAGGTTTTGGGGAGAGAATAAAGAGCGAGCCTTTTTAGACACAGACAGGATCTTTTGTGCGCCTCTCTTGCATAATGTGCCCAACTGACCGCGAGTGATTCATTAGCCGGAATATGCGGTCAGCTGTTCTATCAAAAGTTTGCACGTTCCGTTCCCATCCGGTTCAAACGGTTCTTACGCTTTTGTTCCCGAGATTTAGGGAACGCACTTGCAGAAGAAGGAGGAGAATATTAGATCTGGGATGGAGAATGGGGTAGGTTAACATGAGGTTAACACGAAAGGATGATTCCCGAACAGGAGAATTCCGATCCTTCGCCGGATGGATGGGAAATGAATGGATTCTAATCACTGGTGACGTGAGTTTTAATTGAATTCTGGCCATTCAGGGACTTTGCCTTGTACAGTCGATTTTTACATCCCACTGTGGTTCGTACAGGGACAAGTTCGGTTCCTTGGCTAGCGTTAAGGACATATAATCATTGAGAGTAGCGTTGCACCGTCAAAGGGCTCGGTGGAAAAAAGATTATGCAGCGTGACGAGATATTTCGCTGTGGTAGTTTCAGCAAGCCTTTCACTGATGGACGTTAGGATGATGTGAAACAGATATGGCTACGCGAGAGCTAGTGACAGCGGTGCTGATGGCAGAGCGAGGAAGCAGGACGGAAGATGCCTTTCACATCACTTGAAGGGACTCTGATTCTTTTTTAAGTCCTTCACTGAAAGTTTAACTTTGACATTCTTGCAAGTTCCATTGCGTCGTTTTGGTGGTGAAACATCTTAGGAATGAGGCAATTTAGAACACTGTTATTTTTAAACAGGTTGAATTGGATAGCTTTTGCAGACATGTCAAGTGGAATCATCGACGCCAGAGTTCCAGTGCAATTTCCAATTTCAGGTGAACCCAGATGAAATGTTAAATTGCCCAGACGTTAATATTTTCCACACAGAAACTCGTCAGCCAGGACATTGTGCAAATTCGAAGTTGAACGTCAACTGAAAACACCTGCGTCTGAAAAAAATGTGTATTCTTCACCATCTTTACGTAGAATGCTCAACTCATCACAACATTGAATCATCAAGCACAAGATGAACTGCCACCTAACACCGAATTAATTTCCATTTGAACGCCGTTCGTTCGCGCAGATTTACGGTTTTGATGACTGCGTGTAAACCTGCTTTCCGACGATTCATATAATATCATCTGCAACTGAATGCGCGTAGTTGGTAACACGAGAGAAATTTGAAATTTCCCTTACAACGTTTAATCCATTCAACGATATAGCGGAGGATCGCGACGAGCGGTGGAAAAGTGAGAAGTCGCGAGCATCCGGCATAAATGGAACGAGCACGAGTTTTGTTTATCGCTCGCCATGATTCGTCGGCAACATCTGTGAGACAGTAAACCGGCTAAGGTTTTGATCCCCAACAAAAGCAGCGCGATATCTTCTCTCCGACTACACTTGAAACGTAAGCTTTTACGAGATCGTTTTTATTTAACGGGCTGCGCAGAAGCGCACTGAAGTTTCTACCCTTAATGCGAGCGAGGCGTTTTTTAAAATTTATTTTACTTTGAAATTATTGCAACCAGCTCGCAGCTAGACTCGATTATGTATCACCTCAAACGAAATTCAGACTGTTTAAAAATGAAGAAATAAATAAAAAAGGGAATGAGAATGTATATATGGGGGGAGGATATTTTGAACTTGTCATGTCTATCAGCACATCTAACTGTTTCCAGGATGTCATTGAAGTTCTTTCAGGGTCCTCAATTTTAGGGACATGACAGTTCATTTTGGGGACATGGGTGGAAGTCGACCGTTCTCGAAATTTTTCTAGATTTTAAATATATACGAGGTATTCCAAGTGTTTTCGAACGGCCTAACCTTCTTCAATCTTTTTCAAAGTTGGTGATGTTTTTGTATCATATATTTTGAGTACGTGGCATTTTTTTCAGATTTTTATCGGCTCGCTAACTCGGAGATAAGATTTTATACGTGATAACATTTCAAATGATCGTATCGTAGTGATCTTGTCGTCGTACGAAAAAATGTCCTCTGTAAAAAAAGATGCGTTATTTTATGACGTATTTTGGAAAAAGTTTTCAAAATTTTCCAAGTACTACAACACTAAAAAAACAAAAATCTTTCTTTTCTGAATTTTTTAACCCCCATAACTAGGTTGATCCTGCTGAAGTTTACACTGAATTGTCTTTTATTAGTGTAAAACAATATGTGCAAGTTCCATTATGCGCTGGACTTGCGTTCAGTTAGTATCGTCGTCTTAAACTTAATGGGAAATTGTTTTTGTTGAATAATTTGGCGATTTACAATTTTGAAGTAAAAATGGTCAAGACTAACCTTGTAGGAAATCGAGTGCTTTATAACTTTGGTCATTTCAGTTTTTTCTCTACCATCGATATTTTTCGAATTAAACCTGAACAAAAGCGGCTATTGCATTATCTCGTTTATTTTTACCTTTAGGGCATAAACGAACATGAAGGAACTTGTAGTGAATGAAATTTTAACGTTGGCTGCAATTTTTTTCCAAAAGAACTATATCTAAGGAGTTTCAGATTCGAATTTTAGGTAATAATATTCAAAATTCGCGAAGTTATGATTTTTTTAGTAAAAAAGTGTATTTTTTCGTTTTCATCTCTATATGAATTTTCAAAAATATTTCACAAGTTAATTACTTATAAATAAATTTTTGGTACGTCATCTACAATGTTCGAAGCATGTTCAGTAATTTTTTTGAACCTTTTTGGGTAGATAGCTTAAATTTAAAAAAAATCGAATCCATACACTTAGTGGATTTAACTAAACGGTTTTTTGAACAGATTAAACCGAATCACAGATCTATTAGGGTTAAAGAAAATATTTAGTTATTGGACCATATTAAATAGATTTTGATTTGAATAAATGAATATATTTAAAATAAATCATTTCAATGATGGAATGCAATAGGAAAAATTTGATTTCACGAAAAATCTAGTTAGTTCAAATTTTTTAAAAATAAAATAGAGGCGGTCAGTTAATATCAATAGAATTTTTCTGTCAGTGTTTCTGTCAGTGTAGCTTCAGTAGTTCCGGCTCGGTGATGATGAATCAGTAAGGACACGTTATTTTACATATATAGAAGATAGATACATCTGACGAATGAGAAACGTGCCGAGACTCCCTTTTACGCCCACACATAAGAGTAAATAAATAAATCAATGACGAGGCTTTTCGTAAAAAGTATATTTCACACCTCGCACCATTTTGCCCCAAAACTTTGTGGACTCGCAAAGACGGGGAGTGAAACTTGCTAGAAAAGTTGGTTCAAAAAGGAATTGTTATGCTTTAACATTATTACACAAGTTTGAGAGCTGAGAAAATTTGTGAGGGAGCCCACCTGCCTGAACAGTGTGATCGAGCGTAGCCACTAACAAGGTCCACATCGACCAATAACAGTCATTTTAATTAACGGCTAAACTTTCAGCTGTGCCAGCTGAAAAAGAAATTTCCCGTCTACCTCGGAGTGTGCTTAGGGATTATTTATCGGTTAGGTCAGTGGTGGTGGCTATCAATCGAGTTCGAGAAATAGTATGAAAATTCAAATTACTCTCAGGGAGATCCGTTACTCGCTCCGGTAAAGCCACAGAAAGTTTCCGATCCACATGTGTCGATTTTTAATGGAAATTGAGCGTTGAGAGGGGGGGGGGGGGTTAAGAATGAATTCGTGTTCAGGGGGTAAAAGTACGTCGATAGGGACTTGCAAAAAAATGAAAACACCAAATTTTTTTCTATCATTCGGCAAAAAAAATGTTCACTAAATTGCAGCTCTTATTTCTTTTCCGTTTCGATTTCAAGCAACGCTTTTGGCGCATTCTCTTCGCAATCGTTTGCTCTAAAAAATGCCGCCTTACTCTCTGAGCTACGATTATTTGTCGATTTTTGGCGGAACTTCAAAGTCATCGATTTTCGCGAATTTCTCGGTATTTCTTCTCCAATTTTTCGGCCATTTTTCAAGTGCCCTTTCCGGGAAAACTAATCGAGATATGGGAATGAACCGAGCACTATTTCTAAGTCTGCTGAAATTCTTGTTGGAACCTCCCTAATAAATATCCGCAACTCAAATAGAACCGATGCTACGGGGGTTTGAAATTTCTCGACTTTAGCAATTTTGAAAAAGTGGCTAAAAGGGTCGAATTTTTGTTCTCGGTATTTGCACCCTTCCAATGGTCATTGCGATGGGAAATTTTCCGCCGATTGAAAATTTCACGGACTTTTTTTTGTCGAAAACTCAAAATTATGTGGACTTCAAGAGCACTGCCTAACGTCTCTGACTCTAAGGTGTGGTTTCACCAAGTATAATGTGAAAAAAAAACTTATTTTGTATTTGTTTTTATGATGGGTATTTTTAACTTTTGTTCATTATTAAATAACTAAGTACTTACTATTGACTTCAATTATCGACTACGATACGTTGGGTATTAAAATTGCTCTTTTTATTAAAAAATGTCGCTACTGATACCATAACAGAGCATTTTATTGCAAACAACATGATGTCCCTTATTTTCATCCTTGGTCCTTTATTTTATCTTATCGAATCCTCCAAAACACAAAACGGGAGCTGACCACCCCAGTACCGCAACCGCGGATTTAATATAATCGAATCGAATCGAACACTAAAGTGATGGTCGTTGACAAAGTTAATATGTACTACGAAATACAGCGAAAAATTATATTTTTTAACAAATAATTGAATTGATAAATTACCAAAATAATAATGAAGGTCGTGTATTATTTATGAATAATAGTAATAATAATTAGAAATGTCAAAGTTAATATGTACTACGAAATATAGCAATAAAATTTCATTTTTAACAAATAATTAAATTGATAAATTACCATAATAATAATGAAGGACGTGCATTATTTATGAATAATATTAATAATAATTACAAAATGGCTCAACGATGATATTTACCATGTCTTTTGTTTAAGGGGTTAGGCCACAGTAACGGGTATAAAATCATGTGCGAATTTAACAATTTTTTTCGTATGAAAACGTGATTCACTTATAAAATTAATTACACATCTATTAATTATGAATATCAAGCTGTTAGAAAATATACATTTTTTTTCGATGTACAAAATGGCCGACTACTAATATTTTCTCTTGTTATCTTTTTTTTAAGCGCTCCGAGGGGTGACATTTAGCATCCACAATTTTTTACCTAGAACAAAAAACAAAAATTCTCGTCAATCTACATTAGAATACCTAGAGAAGTACATACGGAATTTAAGAAATATTGTTTTATTCAAAAGTTGTAAGTGTTTGAACTTAAGAAATGAATTTTTAGTGAAAAATTTCGTTATAACTGCTCATAAACTGCTCATAAAATGAAAAGTTTTCGATTAATCAGAAATTCCGTACGTACTTCTCTGCGAAATGCAATTAGGAACATAACTTTTAAATTTGAAGTAAATCGAGTGAAAATTGTTGAAGTTATTTGTCACGTCTATTGGACAAAAGCTGTTTCGAGAAGTTTCGAGTAGTCGGCCATTTTGTAAATCGAAATATATATATATATAAATATATATATTTTCTAACATGATCGCACATGATTTTATAGCCGTTACTGTGGCCTAGCCCCTTAATCAAATTGACGTGTATGCGATACGCGATGTGTTTCTTACAAAGTTATGCATCTTATTTTGTACAGAACTACGGCAAATTTGACGAACGTCAAACTGTGGTTATCTTTGGCGGGTGGGGATCCAAATATCGAAGGACCAAATATAGATCGACAAATATTTCGAAACGACAGAATTATGAACTCTCAAAATAACGAAGGTTTAATTATTCGAAATGTTATGTCTCGATCGAAGAAAAAATCGAATGACTATAAAGCAAAGCATCATTTATTCGAGAGCTCATTTATCTGAAAACGTATATTCAGATCGTCTGCAATTTGAGACATACAAATATAGATTGGAAAAATCTATAACATCCATGTCTCCGAAACAGAAAAAAGCGAGTATCTAATATTTGTAATACCGCCTATAGCGAAAAGCAATATATCGAGACGCAAAATATCGATGGTCCGAAATGGCGACTGCCGAAATGGCGAACATGGTATGGATGCCGTCCCGGCCGACCGTTAACGCTATCTGCCTCGATCACAAGTTTTCGCCATCCGGGCCAATCGATATTTTGACCCTTCGCTATTTTAACCACTCGACTTTTTGGCCGTTCGATTTAATGCTTTCTGTTTTTTGACCCGTCGCTATATTTACAATTCGAAGATTCGTCTTCTCGAATTATTTGGTGTTATTTATATAAGCAATTCGATATTATGTCTCTCAATATTTTTTAAATCGGTTTTTGTTTTTCGCTACATTTCAACTTCGAGATATTCGTATTCGGAATTTTTATTTACGACTATATAAACCCTCCGAACATTGATCTATCTATATTCAAACATTCGACATTTTTTAATTCGATATTTCAGCCCATCCGAATATTGATCCATCGATATTTCGAATCCCACCCTCTTTGGCGTAGCCGCGAGCGTGAGTTCGAAAGCTCTGACAGAGGAAGGGTGATTTCTCTTCGAAACCACGCGAGAGAGAGAGAGAGAGAGAACAATAAACGAAACTTCGTACCGCTCTCTTGCTTCTTCTTACTTGCTTTGGATATGTAGGATTCTAAGTTCTGAATTTCGGAACTCCGATTCGCTCCTCAGCAGAATATTGCAAGAACCTGGAAAGTCCCTATACCCCAGTTGTAAGATTTCCATCATGCACATGCAATTTCACGAAAGTCCTCGAAATTACGGGAGGTTTGCAATCCCGAGAACTATTTTCTAAAAACCTAACCTTTCTAAAAAAACGAAAGTGAGTTTTATTGCTCGTAGTGTCAACTTTTCTTTGTTCTTATTTAAATAATCAATGCATTAAGATTGTTGACTCTATATACCTATTGAACTATTATTGATATTTAATATAGTTGATATACTGAATGTATATTAAATTGTCTGTATTATTTGTTTTTATTAAATTAGCTCTCAATCAAGGGATACCTTAAGGCGAAGAAAAAACTCGCTTAATTTCATGATTTTTTTTTAAGGAAAGATTTCTTCATAATTTTTTAGACTCAGGGTATGTTTCATCACTAATTTTGACTATTGCATGGTTTTAAAAAATTAATCTTTAAAAAATGGCACGGTCTACTAATCTGGCGTGACGTATAGCTAAAAAACTGATGAACCGATTCTGATGTAATTTTGTATAAATCTTTTAAATCTCATCGTCTAAAACATGAACCTAAATGTTTTTGAAAATAAAAAAGTATTTTCAAATTCCAGAATGTAGCCACGTCTTCCTGAAAATTCAATATTTTTGTTTCGAAGCGTACCGTTTTATCGATTTTCAACATTTCTCATTTTTTCTTGGTTCATATTCTGCGTATGAGTGTTAACGAAAGAAACATTTCCATTGGTTTTTTTGTCAGATTAATCCCGCTGATGCTACGTGTCACGCCGTCCGACAACATCCGCCGCAACCCGTCTATTTAGAAGGCCGTGCCTCCACCATTTTCAAAGATTAATAAAAAAAATACCATGGAATCGCGAAAAGTAGTAATAAAACATACCCCAAGTCTCAAACGTGGTGAAGAAATCTTTCCTCAAAAATAAAAATCATGAAAATCACCAATTTTTCTCTCGCCTAAAGGTGAATCTTGCTATATTGATTTTGGAAAATTTACCGTGTACCTTACAAAAATGTTATATATTTCATTGACATCGAGCTTGGCAGGTTTGACGCGAAGCATTTTTCGATCGATAAAACTTCACTACTATTCCCAAGTATACGTGGAAAGTGTACTCTGTTTCTCGTTCGCTCCTTTATTTCGTTTCCCTTTCTCAATTTTATCCTCGAGTCACTTAAAGTCCAATTCCTTTGCCATTACGCCGCGCAGCGAACGAACTATTCCGTGGTAAATCTTCGTCACGCGATTGACTGGCTCTTTCCGTTTTTTTCTTTCGCCCGACGCGCGAATTTCCACGTGACCGTAATCCGTCACGATATACAATAAATGAGAATTCTTGGTAAGATTGAAATCCTATGGTGGCAAAAGCCTGAAAAAGTTTCCTCAACGAAAATTGCTTTGGTCTATTGTTGCGCCGATGGCACCAATATACATTACGTGTAAACTTATTTACGTGTTTCCTTTGAAGTTTGCAAGAGCGGTGAACCAATTCGCAAGCGAAATGAGATTTTTTTTGTCGGTAGGACTTCCGTGAGTGAGAGAATTCCCAATGGAATTCTATCGATTTTTAATGAAGAACGAAATTGTTTTCTCAATTAATATACACATACATATACATATATACATACATACATACATACATACATACATACATACATACATACATACATACATATATATATATATATATATATATTAATTCAGAAAAAAATTTCGTTTTTCATACGATTTTTTTTTTATATCATCAAGTGATTTACTCATAAAATTAATTACACATCTATTTAGTTTGAATATCAAGCTGTTAAAAATTATATATTTTTTATTTCGGTTTTCAAAATGGCCGACTACTCGAAACTTCTCGAAACAGCTTTTTTCCAATTGGCGTGACAAATAACTTCAACAATTTTCAATGAAAATTCATTTCTTAAGTTCGAATACCTACAACTTTTGAATTAACCAATATTTTTTAAATTCCGTATGTACTCTATGCACTCTATGTACTCTAATGTAGATAGACGAGAATTTTTATTTTTTGTTCTAGGTAAAAAATTGTGGATACCAAATGTCACGCCGCGGAGCGCCTAAAAAAAAGATAACAAAAGATAATATGAGTAGTCAGCCATTTGGTACATCGAAAAAAAAGTATATATATTTTCAAACAGCTTCATTCATACTAAATAGATATGTAATTAATTTTGTGAATGAATCACTTTTTCATACGGAAAAATGGTCAAATTACCTCAAATAATCTCCTAACCTCTCCTAACCTCAAATAATCCAATAAGGCTTCATGTAAAAGTGAACGATTTTCGAGATATTATTATTTTTGTTATTTTTTGAGTGATGGGTAGGCAACTATAAACATGAATTTAATAAAACGGTTGTATTGACTCAAACGTTTTTATTATTTGTAGTTTAAGGTTACAGTAACAAAGAATTATCAACAATAAAATAAGATAAGATAAAATAAGAAGAATTATCAACAATAAAATAAGGGCAACAAATTTCGAATTAGGGGTTCAAAGCTCTGCAAGCCTAATAATTATTTTTATTATATTGTTCATAAATCTTCGTTACCGTGTCCTCAAACTACAAGTATTAAAAAGTTTGATTCTATTAACCGGTTCCTTCAAATTAATTTTTAATGTTGCCTGCCCCTCGCTTTAAAAATAATAATGTCTGGAAAATAGTTCATTTTTGTATAAAGCATTCGTGGGGTATGTGTCCTACAACCCTTGCATGAGATCGTGACTAATAACCAGTAGCCCTTGTTCACATAAAATTATATACATACATACATACATATATATATATATATATATATATATATATATATATATATATATATATATATATATATACGCACTTATGTGTAATTAACATAAAATGTCATACGACATTATCGGGACTGAGCAATTGTAAATCATTTTATAGAAAGCATAATAGTGCAATAAAACGGAAATCTGGTTGAACAAAAAGAACCCTCATTAACGGCGGGGTAAAGTTAATTCGGCGAAAAAAAGGCATGTTTTTAAGATTTTTTTTTTGGCGTAACGAATAGTGTTCGTTTATTGAAAAATGTACATACAATAAAGTAACATTTGAACAACATTCTCCTAAATTTGCATTGCAAAATATTCAAAATTGAGCGAGTGAAAATTAAACCCCGGAGGCGCCTCGAAAAAAAGTTGGTTTGCGGTGTGCACCATAACTCGCAACAGAATCATTTGAAACAAAAAAATCAAAATGCATTTGTTAAAGGAGATGTTTCTCGAGGTAATGACGGGAGGATTTTTTTTTTCGATTTTTCGAGTTTTCGTAGCACTTGGGAGCCAAAAACCCGATTTTCGCTAAAAAAGTCGGCTAATTTGTTGTTGAAAAATTAGTAATTATTAAAAAAAAAAAAAAAGCTCTCGACAATACCTGGTGAATTATGTGAAGAAGTACTGTTCAACATTTCAAAGCGATTGGTCCAGTAGATTTTGAGTTATCGTGCACATGGACTTTAAATATGACAAGTCTCAGAAAAACGGTTTGAAAAACGCAGAAGAGAAGAGAACGGCATGGAGCAATAGACGCTCAAATACTCATAACTTCGTCAATTTTACTCCGATCGACTTGAAATTTTAACACAATATTCTTGATATATTATGCATTCATTTAAAAAATTAAAAAAAATGAAATAAAAAATTTAAATACCTAACCCCACCCTTAACGGTGCATTGGGCAAAAATGAATTTTGAAGTCCATCACAAACTGCTATCACGTACATCAATTTCTCATTCGAACGACATCATTCGATAGCCTCGTGAGTATTAATTCTTAAGACTTAAATCCTTAGTGCTGGGCCGCAGATAAAAATACTAACTGCCGGGAATTTAAAAAACGCTATAAATGTACAAGAAGGCATTTTTCAATGCGAACACCTAGGCACAGACGTTAGTGCATAATTAATCGTCGACTTCATCAATGATTTCGTGAACGATTTTCCGATGGTCGAAGTTCCTGAGACCTCTCACCTTTTTGAGCGTCTCGTACGTGAATTCAGGGCAAATGTTTATCCGAGTGGCAAAACGGCGTTCTTAAAAGTCACGAGGTCGACGATCGTTAATTATTGGCGCGAGCTATCGCGATCGATATCTCCTTACTTGATTATGACATTGACATTTGCATCGTTGCGATGCAACAAAAGTCCTGTTAAATAATTTTTTATTTGGAAAATTCAAGTTCCCAAAATCGTTTGAACTTTTTACGTGATATTTTATTGGAAATCTTCGGACTAGACGGTAAAAAAAAATTTGGTCGACAATGAAAATGCATCACAGACATTTCTTTTGAATTTTCGTTGCATTCCAACGATGCAAAGATCGACATTGTACTTGATTATACATAATGAAAATCTAATTGTTTCGTAAATTGTAATTTTTGCATGAACGCACCTGCAGTTGATTGCAATATATGATTTCAACAAGTTTAATAAATTCTTTGCTTTTTCGCTGCAATCGTTGATAGTTCTTCATTCGTAATTTATGTTCGTTTGTATGCCCTGACGTGCTATTAGAACCACATTCCTTTAATTTTCAACCCCACACTTGGAACTTCACTGCTTCCAGTTCCCTGGAAATCTCCTCGTAGTGGTGCCCACAGCCATTTGTTTTTTTAAGGGGTTACCCCCACTTGCGATTTTGAAAAAATCGATTTTTTTATTGCATTTTTTTGAAGTATAAGTATCTGAGAATATGTCCTGAAAATTTCAAGTCGATCCGAACAAAATTGACTGAGATATGAGCGTTGAAAGAGAAGAATCCGTTGTGTAAACGACCGGAAATGGAAACTTCAAACGCGTTTTTCTCAAAATGGCATTTCTGAAGTCGGTGACCAAGATTACTCGAACACTAATGAACCGATCTTCTTGAAATTTTGCAGGCTTATTTAATACATAAAAATGTAGTCTTTAATCGTTCGATTTTTTTTTTTCGAAAAAAAAATGGCCGTTTTATAGCCAAAAAACGCCCGTTTTTTTCGTTAAAATCGAACCATTAACTTTGACTGTCCGCCATTTTGTGAAAAATGAATATTTTTTAAAATCCTTCGATTAAAGACTAGTTTATACTTATATTTGACTAAATCCATCCGCATTTTTTTTTTCTTCAGATGATCCACTTCGCCGCAATGTTGGTCACCGCAAACCGTGTATATAAAAACATTATTTCATTGACGGCCATTTGCCACTAAACAATGTAATATTTTTCAATAAAAAAATTACTGAAAGTTCTTCAAGATGTGTTCTTTAAGATGGTATATTGATCGATTAAAAAAGTTTTGTAGTTGTCTTTAAAAAAATTCATGAAAAAGGCCTTTTTTTGCGCTACAAGCGGGGGTAACGCCTTAATGCACTACCTTGTTGCGTTTACACAATGGCACAGAGAAACTGTGAAAAACCTGTGCCAGTACAGGGCAGCTATATTTCGACTGAGTTTCAATCGACTTCACCATAGAAAATTCAGTCAAATTGCCTACCGCTACAAAAACGATTTTCGACGGCTTGTTGACGAAATCTTCGAAACTACTGAACCGATCCTTGAGGAATGTTAACCACGTATTCTTTACAACTATAGCTATATCGCATACCAAGGATTTTAAAAAAAATTTGATATTTACTTTTTTGGTAAAAAAAAACGGTGAAAAAGTACGTTGTTTTTCGGTTTTTTTTAAATATCCGCTTTTTTGTTATTTTTGTAAATATAAAAAATCGTATGATATACGCTATAGCCATTAACATACTGAATTTAAAACCGTTCGATCTTTTTCGTTTCGGATGATCCATCTCCGAGATTTCATCAACAGCGCAGACGTACAATTTTTTTAACTACCATTTTCGTATATAAATAGTGTCTTAAATAAATAATTTCTTTTTTTAAATGTATTTCGAAAGTGTATTTATTAAGTGTAATAACTTTTATATCAATATCTATAATATAAACCTATCAAAAAAATCATGAAAATAGTCTCTTTTAGCGTCTAAAGTGATAATACCCCTTAAATATTATTTCTCTATTCTTTCCCACGCGAAAAAAACCTTTTTATAGGAAAAAATGAAATTTTTTTCGTGTTTGTCAAGAAACCGAAAATTATGCTCAAGCTAAACGCAATCCTCTTTTTGTTATTCCAAAATAAGACGAAACTTTCTCGAACCAAGCTTTGCATTCAATTTTGAAGCTCGAATATCTCGATACTTCGAACGCGGATGATCGACTCGAACGAATTACGTTTTCGAGCAATTCACGATCCTAAAACCTGCGCTACATTCATCGCGAACAACAAAACCGTAATTTAGTTTCGCGGACGTATCCGCAAACGCAAACCCGATTGGAAATATAACAAGTAAAAGAAAGTATCGATTGTAATATAATGTGCCCCAATGGGATACTAGCGCGAACGCTGACAGAGCCCTCTAGTGGTGGCCAAATGTACAACTTTCCAAACCGCACACGGACGCACACAAACGGGCACACAAGCGGATTGGACTTCCGCACTGAGGCTCCCAAGGGAGCTCGTGCCCGCTTGAATTTTTCCGTATCAGTAAACTCCAGGCCAGATGTACGCTGTACGTTTATGTATTCCTTTTTACCCCGACTAATGCCTTTCTACTTTTTCCATTTTTCTCGTTTCTCCTTCTGTGTTCAATTGCAGTTCCACCCTACGACACTTCACGAGAGCATTCGAAATTCTCATTTTGTCGCGCACTTTTCTCCCACTCCTTGTTTTCCATCTTACTTTGCATTTCTTTGTTCTTTTTTCTCCTTTTTTGCCTGCAAGTAAATACGACGATATTTATGTGTATACATTTACAGTGAATGTTAAAGTATTTGCACACCTAACAGGCCCGAAATAACTCTTGCAAAAAAGAAGAATGTTTTGCCTATCATTTTCGATAGATTATTAGAATCATAAACACTGTTAATGAAAATCATGAACATGTAATTTCGTGAAACTCCCCGAAACTACGAGACATTTGCAATTCCGAGAAGTATTTTCTAAAAAACCTGTAAAAGTGTAATCTTTATTTTGGAATCTTCATGTTAGTCCAATCGAACGAAACAAATGGGTTTTGTCGCTCGTGTTATCAATGTTTCTTTGATCTTATTCAAACAATCAATAGATTAAGATTTTCGAGTCTGTATATTTAATATATTATTATTTATATTTAATATGGCATGCAAGCGCATACAAAGAGGCGTGATGGGCGAGTACTTTTTTCTTCGTATTTTGAAAAATTACGCATTTGCTTGAATATTTATCTAAAATGAGATAATTATGCTGATTCATGGATACAGAAGGACAATTAACTGTGTGTGAATAACAATAACGAATGGTTAATCGTGCGAGATACGTTGATTGCACAGGCTAGATAGCCAGAAGAGGGTCGCTGAAATTTGCAAAACTTTCAACCCTGATGGATGCGAGAGTCGTGAGCGTTGGATCGAATTAATTATACTATATATGACACTTGCTGCGGCTCACCACTATCGTTCTCTCTCTCTCTCTCTCTCTCTCTCTCTCTCTCTCTCTCTCTCTCTCTCACTTACTCTCTGCCTCTCTCTTTCTACCTAGTTCCCGAACCCCGCGATACGAAGATCCCTCGGAACTCGAATTTTCATTAATTATGGCCGCGGGTGGTCATCCGCATTAACTGAAATTGAAGTATCGCAAAATCATAATGAATTTACGTTATTTCATTATTAACATCACCTGTTTTCCATTTGCACGTGCGGTAAACTTTTGAACTGTGTCACTTTTTCCGGCGGCCACATGAGGATGTACGACTCGCGCAATTGTGTTAATTGAGTATTAAACGTGGCGCAATGCGTGGAAAAAAAAACATTCAGGGGGGAGATGCCTTTAGGCGAGGAAAACGCTGGTTTTGATGATTTTTTTGAAAGAAAAGATTTTTCACCATTTTTGAGACTTAGGGTGTGTTTTACTACTACTTTTGGCTGTAACATGGTATTCTTGATTAATGTTTAAAAATGGCGGAGGTATGGCACTTTCTTCTAAACTGCATCTTTAAAACTGGCGCGATGTATAGCTATGGAACTATATTCGACCGATTCTGATGATATTTAGTATAAATCCTTCTAACCAAAAACATGACCCTAAACCCTAAAATCCTAAAACCCTAAAACATGACATAAGCTCTAAAACATGACACTAAATGTTTTTGAAAATAAAAAAAGGTATTTTTTATTGCGAAATTTGGCATTTTTTGCGAAATTCTAACTTTTTGCTTGAATGCGTATGATTTCATCGATTTTCAACATTTCTTACTTTTTCTCGGTTCATATTCTGCGTATGAGTGTCAATGAAAGAAAAATATTGGCTGGTTTTTTTTCAGATTAATCCCGCTGACTCTACCTGTCACGCCGTTTGACAACATCCGCCACAACCCGTTTAGAAAACTGTGCCATACCTCTGGCATTGTTTAAGGTTAAAAAATCAACATGTTGTAGCCAAAAGTAGTAATAAAATATACCAAGACAAAAATAAAAACGTTCCTTTGAAAATAATAATGAAAATCAGCAATTTTTTCCTCAGGCTAATGTTAAAGGTATCTCCCCCCTTAACTCGTCCGGACGTGCGACTGTTTTTCCAGAAAAAAATTTATGTAGAATTTTCGTTCAAAGGGAGTAGAAAACCTAGATCTTATTAATTCTACGTTCAAGGCTTGCCATTAACATTACGATCCTCCAGAATCTGCTCCCGATTTATGCAGACTCGTATCCATGAGCTTTTCGCACCCTATTCCGACCTTATCACGAAGTCGTTTCGAAATTATTGCTGTCGTTTCAAAATGATCGCGTTGCAAAAAGTCGAATAATGTTAGCGATTCTGCACCGTCGATGTAAAATTATTGATAAGCTTTTCGCTGATATGTTCATCATAAAAACGCTTACAAAAGTTTTCTCTGCGCTTACGCGTTTCATTTTCATGGTAACTATTATAAGTTGAACGCAGGAATTGAGTAAAGGTGGAACAAACCATTAAGATTCTTCTTCACCGTCTCCGTACAGATTTATCGATATTTTAGTAACGCCGTATCTTCAAATATATCTAAACTTTTCGATTCTTTTTTATCGAGCTCTTTTTACGTTCGAATATTTTTTGCTATTTACACTGATTTTGGCATGGCTCTTAGACTTTAAAAATATAACGAGTTCGTCAATTTTTGATTGCACAGGCGTGAAGATTTTTTTATATTCGTTGAACGAGGCTAGTCAATAAGGGCTGCTGTTTCAATTGCCTCCCATCGAGCACATACATCGAACAAGAGCCCGTATATGCAATTTGTCACGATAGTTCGAAAACAATGTGCCATGTGCGTTTTCTGTTGTACCGAAAATATCTTTATTCTGGTTCGCACGATCTAAACATTTATATATATATATATATATATATCGTAACGTTGCGTACTGAAAGTGACCCCAATAAAATGCTGCCCCTCAACTCGCCCCAACCCTAAGAAATAGGGTTTGAAAACTCAAAAATCGCTGTACCTTGATAATTAATAGCCCGATCAAAAAAGGTTTCAATAAAAAGTTGTTTGGAATAAAAAAAATCGTGTAAAGTTATCTGACGTCCAACCGCCTATCTTTGAAAATAGCGGCACAAAAACGATTCGGAAATTCGGGCTTTAAGGGGCTATACCAGTGTGAACGCTGAAAATTTGGGTGATCTTCGGGAATTTTTTGGAAGAAAAGTACTCAATTAAATGTGTCGGGAAATTAAGAATAATTTGGCTATATTTGACCTATGAGAAGAGTATGTGGCTTCCGGATAGAGGCCGTGTTGAGGATCAGCGTTGTGCCGACGTTTCGCAAACGTTACAGTCTGCATCATCAGGGCTGAGAGCTCCGATACTGAAGCTCTCGTGTCTCAGGTATTCCTTATATAGTTGCAGTCATCGTTTCGGATCGCTGCACCAGCCAATCAGATGTTTTAATTGATCAGCTGGTCAATTAAAAAACCGGGAGGACGGTGTGCCAAATAGGATTGACGTGATATCCTCCATCTCTGTTTAGATTATCCGGATGTTTTCGGATTTCCAAGCCTTCTCGATGTTTCCTGGAAAAATAGCTGTTTGATGGGGCCAGACTTTGGGCTTTGTCGAACTGGATGGCATGACCAGTCTCCATCCAATGTTCGGCCAGCGCTGATTGTGTAATATGGCCATATTTGATACACCGTTGATGTTCTTTGATCCGTGTACTGATCTTCCTCCCGGTTTCTCCTATGTACACTTTACCGCATGAGCAGGGTATCTTGTATACTCCTGGTGCACTTAATGGTGGTCTTTGGTCTTTTGCACTCGGAATCACTTGTGCTAGTTTCTTCTGAGGTTTGAAGATGACTCGCACGTTATGTTTTCCAAGGACCCTCCCTATGCGATCGGTTATGCCCTGAAGGTATGGAAGGGAAGTTGTTGCGGTTATTTGTCCTTTATTCTCCCTATCAGGTGCTGTAACCGTTTTCGGATCAGCTATTTTTCTTTTTAGATTTTTGATCGTTCTTTCGATGTTGCCTGGCTTGTAGCCATTGTCTCCTAAAGCTTTTCGTAGGTGTTCTAGTTCAACCTCCAAGGAGTCTGGTTCGGAGATCGCTAGAGCTCTGTAGACCAGAGAGCTTATGACCGACTGTTTTTGGGAAGGGTGGTGATGGGACGTAGCATGGAGGTATCTATCCGTATGCGTTGGCTTCCGGTAAACTTTATGGCCCAAAGTACCATCGCTTTTCCGTTGAACCAGTACATCCAGAAAAGGGATTTGATTTTCCTGTTCTATCTCCATGGTGAATTGAATATTGGGGTGCTGGGAGTTGAGGAAGGTTAAGAAATGATTGAGGTTTTCTTTGCCGTGACTCCAAATGACGAAGGTGTCATCGACATATCGGAACCAGGTGGAGGGTTTGAGGGAAGCTTCTTGCAGAATTCTGTTCTCGAAGTTCTCCATAAAGATGTTGGCGATGATAGGAGAAATAGGGGAACCCATGGCTGCGCCTGAAGTTTGTTCATAAAACTGGGATTGAAATTGGAAATATGTAGAATTTAGGCAATGTTCTATGAGGGGCAGTAGGTTAGGGGCAACTTTTTTGGAATTTTTAACTATGCTTAGGGTTTCATTGGTTGGGACGTTTGTAAACAGGGATACAACATCGAAACTCACTAAAATGTCTTCTGGTTGTACCTTGATAGTCTGGATCTTGTTCACAAAATCCCGGGAGTTTTGGATATGGGAGCTGTTGAGGCCTACGAGTTCCTGCAAAGGTTTGCAGAGAAAACGTGCCAAATGATATGTAGGACTGCCTATGTTGCTAACAATGGGCCTTAGTGGGATGTTGTTTTTGTGTATTTTTGGCAGACCGTAAAGCCTGGGTGGTAGGGATTCCTTGGGTGTTAGGGCTTTGGTTAGGTTTTCTGATAGACCAGCCTTCTTTAGAAGTGTTGTTGTTTTCTTTTCTACACTCGATGTGGGGTCACGTGATAATTTCTTGTACGTGTTGGTGTCCTCGAGCAGGTTCAAAATTTTACTGCAGTAGTCCGTTTTATCCATGATGACAGTTGCATTCCCTTTGTCAGCTGGTAGTATTAAGATGTCCTTGTTTTTCTTCAAATTGTGAAGAGCAAGGTGTTCTTCCTTCGTGATATTCTGCTGCGGAGGTTTTGCCTTGTGTAGAATATTGCTTATCCGTTTCCTGATGTCGTTGCCAGTATCCAGTGGGAGACGATAGATGGCCGTTTCCACCTGGCTGATGATTTCTCTGGTTGGAATTTCTGTCGGTGTAATGGCGAAATTGTGCCCTTTTGCGAGGACTGATGTTTCAGCTGCGGAGAGTGTGTGGTTACTTAGGTTTTTAACTGTGTGGGTTAGGATGGGCTGCTTTGATTGCGGACATAGTTTCCTGAATTTTTCTATTTGATTTTTGGATCTTAGGTCTGCACAGTGGAGGGCTTGTTCGTGAGTGACACGGTCAAGATCTTCCCACAGCTGTGGTTCCAAAGAGTCAGATAGACGTAGGTGAAGTTTAAGGAGTTTTTGGGAATTTTGGTCCAAAAGCTTTTTGGTGACAGATATTCTCTCTTTCACCAGTCTCAGCGAGGCCTGGTGGAGGATAGTTTTGGCTTGTTTTGATGGAAAGGGGTTTTTCAATTGAAAACATTTTGGTACCACTTGATGGTCGCGGCACCTTTTTAGGAATGTTAACGAGCACAGTTGGATGTGCAGAGTTTTCCTGAGTTTGGAAAAGGTGTTAACAGAACCCAAAATAGCCTCTCCGTGTAGGCGTCTGATTTTAGTTTTAAGGCTTTCACGGCTCTTTATGTAATGAGAAGAGTATGTGGCTTCCGGATAGAGGCCGTGTTGAGGATCAGCGTTGTGCCGACGTTTCGCAAACGTTACAGTCTGCATCATCAGGGCTGAGAGCTCCGATACTGAAGCTCTCGTGTCTCAGGTATTCCTTATATAGTTGCAGTCATCGTTTCGGATCGCTGCACCAGCCAATCAGATGTTTTAATTGATCAGCTGGTCAATTAAAAAACCATCAAGTGGTACCAAAATGTTTTCAATTGAAAAACCCCTTTCCATCAAAACAAGCCAAAACTATCCTCCACCAGGCCTCGCTGAGACTGGTGAAAGAGAGAATATCTGTCACCAAAAAGCTTTTGGACCAAAATTCCCAAAAACTCCTTAAACTTCACCTACGTCTATCTGACTCTTTGGAACCACAGCTGTGGGAAGATCTTGACCGTGTCACTCACGAACAAGCCGTCCACTGTGCAGACCTAAGATCCAAAAATCAAATAGAAAAATTCAGGAAACTATGTCCGCAATCAAAGCAGCCCATCCTAACCCACACAGTTAAAAACCTAAGTAACCACACACTCTCCGCAGCTGAAACATCAGTCCTCGCAAAAGGGCACAATTTCGCCATTACACCGACAGAAATTCCAACCAGAGAAATCATCAGCCAGGTGGAAACGGCCATCTATCGTCTCCCACTGGATACTGGCAACGACATCAGGAAACGGATAAGCAATATTCTACACAAGGCAAAACCTCCGCAGCAGAATATCACGAAGGAAGAACACCTTGCTCTTCACAATTTGAAGAAAAACAAGGACATCTTAATACTACCAGCTGACAAAGGGAATGCAACTGTCATCATGGATAAAACGGACTACTGCAGTAAAATTTTGAACCTGCTCGAGGACACCAACACGTACAAGAAATTATCACGTGACCCCACATCGAGTGTAGAAAAGAAAACAACAACACTTCTAAAGAAGGCTGGTCTATCAGAAAACCTAACCAAAGCCCTAACACCCAAGGAATCCCTACCACCCAGGCTTTACGGTCTGCCAAAAATACACAAAAACAACATCCCACTAAGGCCCATTGTTAGCAACATAGGCAGTCCTACATATCATTTGGCACGTTTTCTCTGCAAACCTTTGCAGGAACTCGTAGGCCTCAACAGCTCCCATATCCAAAACTCCCGGGATTTTGTGAACAAGATCCAGACTATCAAGGTACAACCAGAAGACATTTTAGTGAGTTTCGATGTTGTATCCCTGTTTACAAACGTCCCAACCAATGAAACCCTAAGCATAGTTAAAAATTCCAAAAAAGTTGCCCCTAACCTACTGCCCCTCATAGAACATTGCCTAAATTCTACATATTTCCAATTTCAATCCCAGTTTTATGAACAAACTTCAGGCGCAGCCATGGGTTCCCCTATTTCTCCTATCATCGCCAACATCTTTATGGAGAACTTCGAGAACAGAATTCTGCAAGAAGCTTCCCTCAAACCCTCCACCTGGTTCCGATATGTCGATGACACCTTCGTCATTTGGAGTCACGGCAAAGAAAACCTCAATCATTTCTTAACCTTCCTCAACTCCCAGCACCCCAATATTCAATTCACCATGGAGATAGAACAGGAAAATCAAATCCCTTTTCTGGATGTACTGGTTCAACGGAAAAGCGATGGTACTTTGGGCCATAAAGTTTACCGGAAGCCAACGCATACGGATAGATACCTCCATGCTACGTCCCATCACCACCCTTCCCAAAAACAGTCGGTCATAAGCTCTCTGGTCTACAGAGCTCTAGCGATCTCCGAACCAGACTCCTTGGAGGTTGAACTAGAACACCTACGAAAAGCTTTAGGAGACAATGGCTACAAGCCAGGCAACATCGAAAGAACGATCAAAAATCTAAAAAGAAAAATAGCTGATCCGAAAACGGTTACAGCACCTGATAGGGAGAATAAAGGACAAATAACCGCAACAACTTCCCTTCCATACCTTCAGGGCATAACCGATCGCATAGGGAGGGTCCTTGGAAAACATAACGTGCGAGTCATCTTCAAACCTCAGAAGAAACTAGCACAAGTGATTCCGAGTGCAAAAGACCAAAGACCACCATTAAGTGCACCAGGAGTATACAAGATACCCTGCTCATGCGGTAAAGTGTACATAGGAGAAACCGGGAGGAAGATCAGTACACGGATCAAAGAACATCAACGGTGTATCAAATATGGCCATATTACACAATCAGCGCTGGCCGAACATTGGATGGAGACTGGTCATGCCATCCAGTTCGACAAAGCCCAAAGTCTGGCCCCATCAAACAGCTATTTTTCCAGGAAACATCGAGAAGGCTTGGAAATCCGAAAACATCCGGATAATCTAAACAGAGATGGAGGATATCACGTCAATCCTATTTGGCACACCGTCCTCCCGGTTTTTTAATTGACCAGCTGATCAATTAAAACATCTGATTGGCTGGTGCAGCGATCCGAAACGATGACTGCAACTATATAAGGAATACCTGAGACACGAGAGCTTCAGTATCGGAGCTCTCAGCCCTGATGATGCAGACTGTAACGTTTGCGAAACGTCGGCACAACGCTGATCCTCAACACGGCCTCTATCCGGAAGCCACATACTCTTCTCATTACATAAAGAGCCGTGAAAGCCTTAAAACTATATTTGACCTATATTACATAATTTTTTCATAGAAAAATATTGAGATCCAAGCGACTTATGCGCTGCCTTCGGAGGCGCCAAAAAAAGTCCCTCCATTGCTGACATGATTCTGGCCGATTGAGTAGCTGAAACCGAAAAAGGAAAAAATGTCGTTAAACTGGAAGGTATTTTCTGTCCAATGACGTAGGATTTTCGAAAAATATCAAAATCTAACAAAATGGCGTAGTTATGAAAAAAGTCTGTTTTATTGCCTATAAAATGGTCGTTTTTTTCAATGCCAAATCATCAATTTTCATCCAATCAAAAATATCCTACGTCGTTGTAGAGTAAATATATTCCAGAGTACTCAGTTCAAATTTCCAGTCAATCGGATAATTGCTCTTTCAGTTACAACGTCAGCAAATTTGAAAAATCTCATTTCATATTCTTGAAAGTATAAAAATCTTGAAAGTATAACAATCTTGAAAGTATAAAAATCTCATCTCATATTCTTGAAAGTATAAACTGTCGAAAAAGGCAAAAAAATCGATTTTTTTAAAGTGTCACACTGGTATAGTCCCTTAATGCGTGTGCAAGCGGAATAGACATATCGCTGCGTCCTTGTCCGAGTCAGTAGTGCTCTCGTGTTTTGGTGCCGCTATTTTCAAAGATAGGGATTGGATGTCAGATAACTTTATACGTATTTTATTATTCCAAACAACTTTTGTTTGAAACATTTTTTCATCGGGCTATTAATTACCGGGATACAGCGATTTTCAAGTTTTCAACCCCTATTTTTTAGGGTTGGGGCGAGTTGAAGGGCAACATTTTAATGGGTTACTTTCCGTATGCAACCATCTACCTTGAGTCAAAAATTCATATTCTACGCTAAAAAGTGCTGGGTTTTCGTCTCTTCTACTGGATTACAAGCGGGCTGGCGTAGCTCAGTGGTCAGAGCAGTCGACCGGCAATTGAAAGGGTTCGAATCCCAGCCCAAAAGCCCACCGCATTTTTTTCGGGTAGTTCTCTTGGAGTTTTTTTTTGCAGGCGATTATAAATGGCGCCCAACAGCGGCCTGCAGCTGAATTGAGAATATACGGAAAAAGAATTATCCTTGATTGCCGTGGAAAAGAATCCCCTCCCTGAGGCAATCGCCGGGTCTTGAGTAGTACCTGTTGCGTATTGAATTTAGTTTGGGAAAAATTTCGAGTCGATCCTCTAGAGTCGGCTCGACTCTGACAGGGGGGAGTTGTAACGTTGCGTTACGAATATCCAGACTATCCGAGAAGGATGATGTAAGCAGGCTGGCGTAGCTCAGTGGTCGGGGCAGTTGACTGGTAATCGAAACGTCCCGGCTTCGAATCCCGGCCTAGAAGTCCACCGCATTTTTTCTCGGATAGTACAACAAGTTACTAATAATTATTTTACACATTACATTTAGATATTTTGAGTTATATTATCTTTTACAAAAAATTACAGAAATAATTATTTTTAAAAAGGTTGCCTATAATCGGGTATCCGATATAAGGGCCCAAACTCCATTTTTCTTATATCTGATGTTAGGGGACTATTTTTATATATAATGAAACAAAGCGTTTATTGTTTTAACTATGTAATTATTATCAAACAGTCATTATGAGTAGATCTTTAATCTTTAATTAAGTAAGAATATTTTGGCACAGTTTTACAGTGTATAAAATATACAGTGTATAAAATACAAAATGATATCGCTATCGAATAATTCGAGATAGTCCATTATCCGATATTAAGCAACCATCCGATATATGGTGCTTCTCCCCTATATATTTATATATCGATAATGGATAAAAAATTTTATATACCATATTTCACGATCAATGCAATAATCGTACACCGTTTTTTTTTTTCAACTTCTCCCTATAATAACGCGGCACCTGTACTCGCCAAATAAATACTGTTAAAAAATAACAAATGCACTTTTGAGCCCACAGAATTTGCAGCGTGCAAAAACTCCAATTTTGCTCATCGGATGCACCGGCCACTGTTTTTTTAAAGCGACAATTTTTTTTCACGAGAATCCAATTAACGTTCGAATGGAATATGGGACAGCGATGGCAAAAAAGACCCCCACTTCTATCGTTCTCCTGCCTTTGTTTATCGTTGAACTTTGCGGATTGGATGGTATATTTCTGTCTCTCACTTTTTGCAGAGTGATCAGTTTCACGCGAAACAAATTCATAAAATTACACTCAGTGAAAATACCGCAGCCCTGTACCGGCACAGTTTTTTATCAGTTTCCCTGTGCCAATCCCCACTCTTATCGTTGAACTTTGTGGATAGCATGGTATATTTCTGTCTCTCACTTTTTGCAGAGTGATCAGTTTCACGTGAAACAAATTCATAAAATTAAACTCAGTCAAAATACTGCAGCCCTGTACCGGCACAGTTTTTTCTCAGTTTCCCTGTGCCCTCGTGAAAATGCCACAGTAGAGCATTGCGAAGCCAGTCTCCTCGGAACCAGAAATAGTAAATTGGCAAGCAAAACTCGAGGGATCGTAAAAAAAATTGACGAGGGCATACGGAAGAACATAAATAACTAAAATTGGTAAAATAAATGTTACCATTACTAAAATTATGAATAATCTCGCAATTTTACTTAAAAAATTATCTCAAATCACCTAATTGAAATTGGCTGTTCGGACATTATTGATTTGTGCAAAGATGATTTGTTGAGTGATAATTGGCAAAAAAAAGCTGTGTACGTCGACTTTGCGTGGGGAAAAACGTTTTTATGAATATTTCAGTGCCACGTTTACGAAGGATATGGATGAATGTAATCGGCCTTTCCTCACCGTTTGTACAAGGGATGTACGAGCACGTATACCTTTACATACATTTGCTCTCGTCAGCCGGCGTCTGTGTGGCCACTTATCGACGTTGGCCCGACAAGCGATAGATGCAGCGTATGCGGCTTCCATGTACTTTGCTCGTTGCATACACGTCAATTCGCCGAACCTCCGATGCACCTACCATCGGAATTTGCGTGCGAAAGCTCCAGTTGAATCGATACGCTTGTGTTATACAACTCTCGCCGTATATCCGGCACACACGCAGACCTGTATTCGGCACACTACGATGGCTCTGCCTATCGCGCGCTAGTAATAATCAAAGAGAAGTCCAGCCACGCCGTTATCGGCAAATTTTCAACTTCAATCCTCTTACACTCGTAAAGGGTATGCGGAAAACGAAAACCGCGCGTTTCGTTCGAATGTGATTCTGTCGATTCGTTTTTTTTCCCCACGTAAACTAAAGTCGGGATCATACGTTCGGAACACCTCCCACGTAAAATAACTATTCATTTGTGGCCGTAACTTTTTTTTGAAATTTCATCGGTTTGGTTTGAAGTATCATATTTGAAAAAGTAAGAAAAAAACAAAGCTGTCTATACTATTGTTTGAAGAAAAAAAATTCGCGGTGTTGATCGAATTTTGAGAATGAAAAATATCTCGGGCGAAAGAAAGAAGTTAAATTCGAGGAAACATTCAAGAAATATTCTGGAAAATTCAATTCGAAAGGATTTTTTCATTTATATTCTTAAGACATTGTCAAGTTATCGATCTGGCCGTTAGACCGAATTTTTTACACAGAGGCTTTATTATAGCTCAATAAGGTTGGTAATTTTTTTTATGAATCAATAAAAATTTACACCAGAAATGTTGAATATATGCTTAATAACATAACTCTTTTCCATATCCCAATTAAATCATCTAGTAGAAAAAAAATCCGGAAAAACGACCCTTTTCAGCCCTTTACACCGCCATAAAAACACAAAAGAGAGAGGACACCACTGTGACAGACCGAAAAAGCTGGTTTTTCCGGATTTTTTTTTTTTCATCTACTAGATTATTTATTTGGGATTTGGAAAAATGAATGTTATTAAGGTAGTACGAGCGTGCAATCTTGATTTTTATAGATTTTGTTCAAATTTTAACCAGACATTGTTCATATCATCATACATGTTTGCGTGAAACTTCAGAACAGTCGACTATTTAGATTGAGAGATAATGGGTTTTAAAATTGTAACTTTCAACACTGCAGGGCCTGCATTGAAATTTAGACAGAATAGTTTTCCGTAAAAAATATTTGTCCCCTGTAATAAGAATACACGTGGTAACACCGCAGAACAGTATTGTTCAATATTTCGAGAAAAATTATCGCGTTCCTAAAGTTAAAAATTTTGTCATAAAAAAATATTTGCATTATAAATATTAATATTTTACATTGATTATGTTATCTTCATTAACAAATAAGTGTTGGTTCATCCATAACTAATTAAAAATTTTGTTCGATTAAAAATTACTTCCAAAAAAAATAAATTCCCTGCAGTGTTCAAAGTTGCAATTTTAAACCCCATTATCTCCCAATCTAAATAGTCGACTGTTCTGAAATTTTACTCAAACATGCATAATGATATGAAAAATGCCTGCTTAAAATTTCAACAAAATCTATAGAAATCAAGATTACGCGCTCGTACTACCTTAAGTATACATTGAATTTTTTCCGTGCAAATTTGTATTGCAATTTCATTTAAGTTAACAACCTTGTTGAGCTATTTTCATATAAAACTAAAAAAATTAAATATAACATTTTTATATAAATTTTTGTATATAAAATAAAAATGAAAATAAAAAAGCCTCTGCATGAAAAATGTGGTTGAACGGCCAGATCGATAATTTGACAATGGTGGTTCTAAAAAATAGAAATAACAAGTTTTATAATCTATATAAATGTAGTTCTCATTGACGTAGCCACACACTGGTGGGTGTTCAAAAAAAGTTTAATTCCGACGATATTTTTACCTATATTCGGGGGCTCGAAAAATAGTAAATTAAAAAAACCTGCCCTTCCTAAATTGTCTGTAACTCGGTCAATTTTCCATATTTCAACTTGAACATTTTCCCCATATTCTTGAACATGTATACTCTCATAAAAGGCCAAAAAATCTATTTTTCACTCGTCAGTGGTATCCCGGCTTGATTGTTTCGAATTTTCTTTAAAATTACTAAATTTCCTTAAAAAATGCAAATTCACATATCCGTGTGTGAATCGACGAGATATTGGTTGTAATACGGTGTGCAGAGCGAGGATGGATTTATGAGCGCCGTGGGCATTGCGTTATACGATTGGCCTTCGTGTTCACACTAGTGGACGAAAGCATGCTGGCACTGCGGTTTCTGTCCCACGTTGCTTTTATCATTTCTCCGTCTTCCTCCCGATGTTTCCCTGTACATTATCCCGCGTTTCTCTCTCCACATCCAGCGGTGGTACTTGGAACCTCCCCCTCCATGCTTCCTCACTCTCCCGCCATTTTCCCACTTTATCTCATTCACTCTGTAAGCTAGCAGCAGGAGCAGGAGAATTATCGTCACCGCACCGTGGCAGGAAAAGGCAAGGAAGCGAGAGAGAGGGAGGGAGGGGGAGAGAGAGAGAGACAGAGAGAGAGAGAGAGAGAGAGAGAGAGGGGTTCAAGGCGGACGGAAACAGGTTAAGCTCAAACAAACAGTCCAAACAGAAGTATAAAGCTCTCGTGGTTTCGTACTCCCGGTTTGCGTCCCCACCCTCAAGAGAAAACCAAATGCTGCGGCAGCAGCATCAAGACGACGTATATGTATATATTTACTCTTGGGTTGTGTGCTGCGCGTCTTGGGCTCTGAGAAGCAGAAGGGCACGGACCTCATTGCAGGGGACGTGGCCATCTCGAAAGCTGCGCCCTTTTGCTGAGCAGGTTAGGACATCAACATAAATCGCGGACACGTCCCGTGGGCCCTTGGCCATTTTCGACTACCATTGTACCAAATGTTCTATCGCCTGCTTTCCAGTTCCCTCAAGAAGCATCGCTGGTCGGTTGTTCTACCACCCTGTCAAGCTCTTTCATCTCACTTTGCTGGGTATGTTACAGGATCTCTTGCTCCTTTGCCACGGGGGTGCTACATCACCATTTCCTTGTCTCACCAATACTTCCTGCTCTACTCTTCCACCGCTGTTCCAAGCCCCGAGAGCACGAGTGTCCACCATCTTCGTATCGGCATTGCGATCCGTTGGGGTTGTTCGGACGTTGCGGATTGAACGAGATCTCCTTCGTCCAGAGTGTTGTCTTGTTCCTCGAATCTCAACGACAATTGCCATGAGAATGTTTCGCTGCGGTGCCTCCGCTCTACGTCCAGCCTTTTATTGCTATATTTGTCTTTCTTATCGGATGCAATGCCGGACGGTTGGAGACCGTCGTAGATGCGATTGCGCGATCAAGTTTGCAGAAAAGAGAGGGCAACTTCGGCGTCCGATAATCCAGAGGGTTTGCACATATTGTCGAGATATCCAGGCGGATTACACGGATATTTATGTGAGGTTATACGTGGAAAATGAGTATGAGGGGGATGCGCATTGTGCTGCTGTGATACAGCAGGGCACAAGAGGCAAAGTGAAAAATTCATCCCTTATCGGGTTTTCTTCCGACTGATGTGTGCGCAGTTTTTAACGAACTCGACGCTTCCGCAAAGCGGAAAGCATGGTTTTCAATCAATCGTGAACAGTTTGCTTCCCGAAGCGTTACGCGAGCGTGCGATGGGGAGAACAGCTCAATTTGCAGAGGGGAGAAAACAATTTTTTTTTCATCAAATGGGAAATGGATATGATTGCAGTGATGGGAAAGAATGGACACTTATCCGTTGGAGTTTTGAATCTTTCGGGCTGCATGGCCCAGAAAATTTTCATTTAACATAGGGGAGTTGTGCTTAACGGCGGGGTAAAGTTAATTCGGCGAAAAAAGGCATGTTTTTAAGATTTTTTTGGCGTAACGAATAGTGTTCGTTTATTGAAAAATTTACATATAATAAAGTAACATTTGAACAACATTCTCCTAAATTTGCATTGCAAAATATTCAAAATTGAGCGAGTGAAAATTAAACCCCGGAGGCGCCTCGAAAAAAAGTTGGTTTGCGGTGTGCACCATAACTCGCAACAGAATCATTTGAAACAAAAAAATCAAAATGCATTTGTTAAAGGAGATGTTTCTCGAGGTAATGACGGGAGGATTTTTTTTTTCGATTTTTCGATTTTTCGTAGTACTTGGGAGCCAAAAACCCGATTTTCGCTAAAAAATCGGCTAATTTGTTGTTGAAAAATTAGTAATTATTAAAAAAAACAAAAAAGCTCTCGACAATACCTGTTGAATTATGTGAAGAAGTACTGTGCAAAATTTCAAAGCAATTGGTCCAGTAGATTTTGAGTTATCGTGCACACGGACTTCAAATACGACAAGTCTCAGAAAAACGGTTTGAAAAACGCAGAAGAGAAGAGAACGGCATGGAGCAATAGACGCTCAAATACTCATAACTTCGTCAATTTTACTCCGATCGACTTGAAATTTTAACACAATATTCTTGATATATTATGCATTCATTTTAAAAATTAAAAAAAATGAAACAAATTTTTTTAATACTTTACCCCGCCCTTAAGATGACATAGTTAGATCAGACGACACACAGTCAATATATTTTCAAATATTCGCACTATACGAGTAACGATGACGTTCTATGGTTGACCAATGAGTGTTGGTAGTAGCGAAATGTGTATATTAGGTGTACAAATGAACAATCCAAATTATTTTAAGCAGTCAAGATTTCTTTTGAAAATAAATTGATATTCCCGCTCGTTTGCGGTTATATAGGGTTGACATATAGCTATTTAAAATGAGATTTGGTATGCCGGAAAGCCCAACATAACCTTTGAAACTATTCAGTTCGGGCCAGTCAAAAATGGCAACAGATAAGGTGCATATCCGGCACTGCATTCTTTGCGAATTCCAACACAGAAAATATGCTGCAAGAGCGCGCGAATCGATTTGTTCCTTCCTCGGCGAAGGTGTTGTGTCGTACGATGTGTGCGCATTTTGGTTTAAGGGGTTGGGCGACGGTAACGGGTATAAAATCATGTGCGAATTTAACAATTTTTTTCGTATGAAAAAGTGATTCACTCGCAAAATTAATTACACATCTATTTAGTATGAATATCAAAGTGTTAGAAAAAATATATTTTTTTTCGATGTACAAAATGGCCGACTACTCGAAACTTCTCGAAACAGCTTTTTTCCAATTGGCGTGACAAATAACTTCAACAATTTGCACTCGGTTTACTTCAAATTTAAAAGTTATATTCCTAATTGCATTTCGCAGAAACATACGTACGGAATTTCTGATTAATCGAAAACTTTTCATTTTATGAGCAGTTTATGAGCAGTTATAACGAAATTTTTCACTGAAAATTCATTTCTTAAGTTCAAATACCTACAACTTTTGAATAAAACAATATTTTTTAAATTCCGCACGTACTTCTCTAGGTATTCTCATGTAGATTGACGAGAATTTTTGTTTTCTGTTCTAGGTAAAAATTTAAAAGTTATTTTCCTAATTGCATTTCGCAGTGAAGTATGTGCAGAATTTCTGATTAATCGAAAACTTTTCATTTTAGGAGCAGTTACGACGAAATTTTTCACTGAAAATTTATTTCTTAAGTTCAAGTACCTACAACTTTTGAATAAAACCATATGTTTTAAATTCCGTACGTACTTCTCTAGGTATTCTAATGTAGATTGACGAGAATTGTTGTTTTTTGTTCTAGGTAAAAAATTGTGGATGCTGAATGTCACGCGGAGGATGCTGAATTGTGGATGCTGAATGTCGCGCGGAGCGCCTAAAAAAAGATAACAAAAGAAAATATTAGTAGTCGGCCGTTTTGCACATCGAAAATAAAAATATATATTTTCTAACAGCTTGGCATTCGTACTAAATAGATGTGTAATTAATTTTATGAGTGAATCACTTTTTCATATGAAAAAAATTGTTAAATTCGCACATGATTTTATGCCCGTTAATGTGGCCTGACCCCTTAAGGCGAGAGTCTGAATTAGAAGGTCCGAAAAACCGTTTTTTTAAATTCCTTAAATCGATAGACAAACTATCGAAGAATACATTTACAAAGTTGCAGAGGCCAATTGTAAATATTTTCGAAGATACAAGGGTGATAGTAAAAAACTAAACGACCTATTGAATCAAACCAAAGTTCATTTTCTTCAGTATGAGAAAATCTTAATTCACTCTTCTAAGTGAATTTAAAAAGTCGTTGAAAAAGTCTTTTTAAGTAATTTTTATAGCACGTTAAAGTGTTTTTTTTACACATGTTTTTTTTTCAAACCTGAGAAAAGTTGTAATACCACGATTTTTTTAAGCTTTTTCTTAATTCAGCCAGAAGAAAAATATATGACAAGTGAAAATATTATTGGTTTATTTAGTTCAGTGAAGAATTACGTGCTGCATCTTTCTCGCCGATCGGGGACTGCAGTAGCAAGACGCACATGCAATAGGCTGATAAATCTGCAGTCATTTATTGTTTCATGTCGAAATTTTTTTTATATACAATGTTTTAAATATGTTTTAAATATACACGGAAATATACCTTGATGTTCACTGCGCTCACTTGTTTTTTCCCTTCTAAAAATAATCCCGAAAAAAAACATTTTTTTTTAACATTCCAATTCAGGCTCCCGCCTTAAGCACAACTCCCCCAATGACTTTTTACGTCTTTTACGTTTTTCCGCGATTTTAACACTTTTTACACTCGTGTCACTTCACAATATTCAGTTTCCAGAGATCTCCCGTCCGGTCACCCAACTGGGTACTGGCCCAGGGCAAAGCTCCTTGACACGGGAGATCGCCAAAGCCGCACTCCGACCACGCGCCCACTACCGCGGTCACGAATAAAATCGATTCAATTAAAATACACGAGCCAATGTTTGCAGTAACCAAATAAAAATCGTCCGTTCCTCATTGCACGAAATCGAATCACGAAAATGTTTCGGTTCGCTTGCTTACTCTCGATAATGACATAGCGAAAATTAAATACAGTAACGTTACGTTACATTCATCATTTTCTCCGTGAGCACGCGCACGGAGGAACCCTGCCAGAGTTTCAGAGTGCCTGAGCCACACATCTGTTTTTCCACATTTCGTGATCCCATTTGGCGTTACTTGCTTAACGCAAGTGTGTGATAAGATTATTTCGTGCCTCGCGCGTAAGCCTCGAATCCGTTAATTAAAGTCTATAGAAAGTCCAATGTAGCCAAATAAGTCTTCGACTGTTTGTCCACGAGTTGCAGATGTAGAAATTACGTTTTTTTTTTTTTCAAATAAAAAATAAGCACATTGTTGAAATCGAGCCATAACATTTTTCAGTATTTATATTCCATAAAAATGCAATTGCGTTATCCGGCAATATTATGTCGGAGAATTGCGTTTTTTTTCGAGCGTAATGACTACGCGAAATGGAACGGCTTTTCGAAATGAAAAATAAATATTGCTCCACTCGGAGCATAAATTTCTATTAAATTTATGAAAATTTAACCTCCACGAAAATGCGAATCTCTTAATCATGAAATGGCCACTATTTTTTTGTATGTCCACGTTATCCAACAGGGACGATGCTGGGGGAGGGGGTGGAACCCATTAGCGTTTGTGGGTATGTTGTTTGAAACCGCGTTCGAACGTCGATTGTTCCTCACTAGAGAGAAAGAGCGAGAGAGAGAGAGAGAGAGAGAGAGAGAGAGAGAGAGGTGAAAGGTCCGCAAAGGGGAGAGAAGCGATATAAAATGAAACGTGCAATATCGTGCGAGTGTTTAAAGCTCTCGTGACTCTACTACCGAATGAAAACCAATGGAAACAAGCGCACTTTCAACGAACCTTCATATACAGCGATTATATTGGTTAACCTACTTCGATCATCTTCGACCACATGAATCAAATACAATTTTCACACCTCTGTCATTTCGGTTCTGTTACCTATCCAATGGAAAACTTGTTTTTTCATAAAGCACAACTGCAATCGGAAAAAAATGAATGAATCGCGTTTTATATGTGACATGTAAAAATGAAAGAAAAAATGAAGAAAAAAAGCCGATTTGATTCGGCGTATTGGGAAAAGCCTACAACAGCAGAAATATTATCGCCACGATTGTACTTGCTGTGAACAGCACAAATTGAAAATAAAC
The DNA here is from genome assembly GCA_964007375.1 of Ophion obscuratus. Lineage (NCBI taxonomy): Eukaryota > Metazoa > Arthropoda > Insecta > Hymenoptera > Ichneumonidae > Ophion > Ophion obscuratus. The sequence goes on along the minus strand of OZ023322.1, from coordinate 27,406,765 downwards.
CGTTTCAGGCCTGTCGAAGCCGAATTGGAAATCGCAAAATCATTAATAACATTATTGGAGATTGAAATGATAAAAATCTTGTAAAAAAATGATTAATACGAAAAAAGTAGGAGGAAAAATGGGCTCATGACGAGACTAGTCTTAAAAATCATAGAATGGGTAACTCTGTTTTAGAGAATTTTTTGAAAAAAATAGAAAATAGGCTTTCGCCTTTAAAAAAATTCGTTTTTACTTTAGAATTTAAAAAAACGTTGACATTGATAATTGATAAATTGTTTCATATTTTTGAATGAAGGTGTGCTGAAAATGAAAAAAATTATATAGTGACAATTGTCGATATCTCTATTACTTCAGGAGTTATCAGCGTTTAAACGTTTCCAAAACTTCCGAAATTGACATTTTTTGAAAATTATTACTTCTAAAAGAGAAGAGATAAAAATCTGAAAATTGATGTGAATATTGCTTTCGTGGGGTTCAATTTTACAACAAAAATAATCAGGAAAACCAGAAATATTACACACACATATATACACTCTTTTTCACATTTACCTATCAAACATTTTTCTATTTTGTATTCTTTTTTAACGGTCTTAATGCTTTCTTCGTATAAGACGAGATGTGAAGCGTTCAAAATTTCCTTAATTGCACAGTTGTTCGTAAACCCATTCATTATGTGAATCCATAAACCCAGTTCATTAGGCGAATATCAATTACTGAGTACATATTGCATATGAGCCGAGCGTCATGTGTCAACGGAGATCTTTAAAAAAATGGCGAACCTGTTCCCGGCATACTATCATATTAGTCTTAATCATTCGTAAAGTAGATCAGTACTTTGTGGTCTCTCACTTCACAATGTTCGCTGGCAGTTTAATTCTCATCGTCCTGGCCGTTTTGCCTGGTCCAATATTGTCCTTGGACAGAGGTAATGTTACGTTTGGCATTCAAATTGCATTGGGATTGTTGAAATTCATCCGCGTTACACTCATTTCAATGTCAATAATGTCACCAATAATTCCCACACACTAATGTGTGGATAAAAAATATATGGCGCAGCGAAATTCCAAGTAGATAAAATCAAGTTTTGTACAATACTTTTATGGTAAAACAGCTGAAGGAGTTACTATTTACATTCAAGTATAATTGCGTCAATTTTACAAAGCTTTAATTAATCAAATTTGAAGCACAGCCCCAATCGAATATCCGCTTTCTTCCAATCTCGTGCGGTGATTACAAATTGATCGTAACAATTCATTTTTGTTCTTAACGTTTCTTCGCAAACGAGCGATCACCCATCTGAGTATTGGCCCGTACCAACGCTGCTTACGTCGCACGCAATAGTTTTATTTCAAGGGACTATTCCAATGTGACTGGCTTAAAAATAGCTGATTTTCATGATTTTTTTTATTTTTATAAAATTCAATAATCAGTCCGACTTTTTTCGTTTGTTCAAATTACTTATGCTGTACATAAAAACATTCTTCAATGTTTTAGTTTTATTTTTTATATAATTTGTTTGGCCACTGCAAAATTATGCCTAAAAAAATCGCGCCTGATCGTGGAAAGTCTCACTCCTCCGAAAATTGTCCGAAAGAAAAAAACCAAATAAATTATTGATCAGCAAGAAAAACTGTAGAAGCGTACAGAGGATTTTTTTTCGATGGAAATTAACAAAATGGTGGCCATTTCAAAATTACGTCTCAAATTGGGTCTTTTTCGACGGTTTTTCGTTAAAAAAATGTGAAATTTTCAAATAAAAAAAACACTTCCGTACGATGTTAAGGAATGGTGTGAAGAATGACGTGGCAAAATTTGACATGGATAGCTTGAGAACTTTTCGATTAAAATCTTCCACCGTTTTGAAAAACGACGTTTCGAATCTCTTTTTCCAAGACAGGCCGCGTAGCGACTGAAATAATTCGAAATTCGCGCCAAAAATTTAACAGCATGGTTATGAAGATCCATATTTTTGGATATTGCAAAAGAAAAAAACGATTTTCAAAAAATGTTACACCTAATTAAAAAAAAGTTCCCTTAACCCGTCGTCACCACACTTCACTTGACCACCCGGGGCTACCACACTAGTGCGAATCGGGATATTCAAATTTCAACGGCGTATAACTTTTATTGAATTATAAAGTTATTAATACACAACACATCTTTCTTATGGGAAATTTTATGTAAAATCGCGTGGTGATATTTATTTTTATGAAAAAAATCATTTTGTTAATTAAAAATAGAGATAATTAAAAAAAAATTTCAAGATTGCATTTTTTTTCATTAACAAATTTTACATATATTTTATGCATGGAGTCTACTTTTTATTGTGCATAATTATTAATTAAGGTTCATATGTTAAGATTTTCACGTATATAAAGTGATAAAATAGTTTTAAATATTTTTTAGTGGTGTAGGAAGTTAGGGTATATTCAAAGGTTATTTTTTACACATCATTCAATTTTTTTGAGGAATATTTTTGCGGTATTCCACAAAATCCTTGAAAAAACTTACAAATCGATTTGGGAAACTTAGTTTATTCATTATGAATGCATTCAAATTATAACGATTTGTATCACCGTCAGCCATTCTAAAATAAAATAGAATTATAATTTTTTCATCGTTCATGGATAAATTAAAAGAACAGTTCATTAAATAACAATTTTATTAATGATTTTACACCAAAAATCCGAATTATTGGAAAAAAATTGAAATTTGTTTGTTAATAACAATAAATTTGCCATAACAATTTATAATTATGCAAAAAGTGAGTTAAAAATAACTTGCCGTGCTGAAAATGTTAAAATAATAAATAATTTTCTTTAGTCGGCGCGTCACGCCACGCAACGATCTGACAGCGTCCGCTACCACTGTAGTGCAAATGTGCACCTCACCGAACTTTACAGCTGCCTTGTACCGTTACTACAGTCGAACTGAGGTAGGCAGGTATTAGGACCGAAAGAGAGCCCTACAGGGATATTTCTCGTAGTGGGGATTCCTTTCTATAGAGACTTTTCTAGAAAATATCGACGGTTTAAAGTTTTGGGTGGTGCGAATCCGCACTAGTGTGGTGACGACGGGTTAATACGGTATTGCAAGTGACGTTCCATCCTCTGTGAGGTATCTCGTTTACTTTCAGGCATAAACAGTTACTGTCAAAAGTCATCACTTTATTACTGGAAATACCCGCCCACGCCCATTGAGTGCTGCGGCGACGCCCAAAAATGTGAAGGATACATCGAGGCACAGAAAACGAATTACGGTCTGAGAAATCCGGACCTCCTTTGGTCGAGGCGTATGTGCCACTGCGACGTAACATTTTGGTCCTGCCTGGAGAACGACATGAAACCGGCAACTAGACGATGGGCCTGGAATTTGATAAAGAACGACTTTTGCTTTATGCCCGTACGTCGTGATGCGTCGCAGCCAAACGTGTAAGTATGCAGATGCATTTGTTCACACGATTATCGCATTCGTGTAGTCTTTTAATTAACTCAGGTCTGTATGATAGCAATCTGATTGTTTCTTTTTTCCTCGTCCATCAGATTCACTGCGGATAAATTCGAATTTGTTCAACTCTCTGAGATCCTGAATATATTTAAAAAATAATGCACAAGATCCTGCGTTGGACGATCATTTTTTCTGGCTGTCGAACCGATAATTCCAGGCTCCAGCGGTCTGTATTATAATACAGAGGAAAATAAATTTGCTTAATTCGCATAAAAACGCTTTGGTTTGTAATTAAGATGATCGTTATATATTTACGCTACTATGATAATGTAACATTATTACGAAATAAAAAAAGACGTATGTATGTTTACAGATTTTTTTGGTGATATATTATGTTTATTACTCCTTGCTGGATCCATTGTACTCGTCTGGTTCTAATGCTAGTGTTTCCATCTATAGAAAGTTGATATACAGGGTGTCCCAGAACTGAATGTGTTCCCTGAAATGGGGGGTTGGGGGATGAAATTCTGAGTCGATTGATATAAGCATGTGTGGGTCTCAGATCAACCCCTCAATTATTATTAATTTTTAAAGGCAGGTGCACCTGATTGGCCCGCCTTTAAAAATTAATAATAGTTGAGGGGTTGATCTGAGACCCACACATGCTTATATCAATCGACTCAGAATTTCATCCCCCAACCCCCCCATTTTAGAAGCGCATTCAGTTCTGGGACACCCTGTATATACAGAGCAGCTGGTTATTGGTCACGATTCCGTGATAGTTATACAGGACATGTTTTCCGCTATCGAACAACCCAGTAATACCTTATGCAAAGGTGAACCATTTTCGAGATGTTATTTTTTTGTGAGGTGTAGGCAACTTTAGAAATTAATTTGACACAAACTGTTTGATGGAATCAAACTTTTTTATTATTTGTAGTTTGAGGACACAGTAACAAAGACTTAGCGACAATAAAATAAAAATAATTATTAGACTTGCAGAGTTTTAGACCTTTAATTATAGAATGTTTGCAGATTATTCATATTTTATTGTCGATAATTTTTCACTACTGTGTCCTCAAACTACAAATAATGAAACGTTTGATTCTATAGAACAGTTTTTTTCAATTATTATTTAAAGATGCCTACCCCTCACAGAAAAATAATATCTCGCAAATGGTTCACTTTTGCATAAAGCATTACCGTAAAATGAAATTACTTTGAACAGGTTTTGGAAGTTTTTTGTAGGTAACTTTTTTTTTAATCCTAAATTCCAATTTGTTTTCCTCCGTTATAACAAAATGGGTCCTTTGGCTATCAAATGTATAAGAAAGTCAAGCCCCCCTCCGGAATTTTATATATATTTTTTACAAGGTGTCAAGTAACCTCGAGTGTGGGGTTTCTTTGACAAGGCATTGCAATGCAACTTATGTCAAAGCTTAAGGGCTACTTTGGCATCATTTTGATGAAAAACATTAATATTTTATGCATTGTACATGGAATGAAATTAAAAACAACGACTTTTTACAATAAAATTGTCATCTTTATTGAAGAAACATTTTACATAAAAATACCAAGTGCTTAGGGTACTCTTATAGGCACTTAATCAGTCTTATAATTATCAATGAGACAAAAATCAACTTTAGCAACATTATAATAAACCTTAACAACAAATTTAAAAATATCTACATGCGCACACATCTAAACCGTATTTTGGCGCTCTGTTCAAGTAGCCCCAAAAACTTAAATTGACATTTAGTTACCCTTATTGTCAATTTAATCCCGTTTCACGGTATTGGGTTATATGATAGCGGCAAACATGTCCTACAACCCTCATGGTATCGTGACGAATAATCAATAGCCGTATATGTGTATATATGCTCATGATTTTTATTCATTCTGAGCGAGCAATTCCTTCCAGGAAAGAACCAAAAACGCTTGGACTGCTGTAAAAGGTATTTGTAAAAGAAGATCATTGAAAATATATACTTCTGACCATGGTACCATAAAATACAGACTATACTAAAAAATTCTTTTTTTTTGCGATATGCCACGTTCACCTTCTTTTTTCAAGCCAATCGGTGTTGAATCAATGTTAAGAAAGATAAAAAGTAATTCAGGCTCTACAAACAATAGTATCGTATTTAGACAAGGTACGTTTTCATATTTATGAATTTATTCGCTTGCTATAACGATAAGAGTCGTGACGTGTATCGGTGTACATACAGGTGTATACGAATTACAAAAGAATCAATACTATTTCGATTCTGTCGTCGTTCGCTTTTGCTTTGGTGCGGACACTCGAAACCGCGGTCACGTCTCACCCTCAATCCTGAGTTGAATTGCCGCATTTCCTCCGCAGCACATCGGGGCAAACAGATAGGATGAGAGAGAGAGAGGAAGAGAGAGAGAGAGAGAGAGAGAGAGAGAGAGGGAGAGAGAAAGAGAGAGGCGTTTTCACGGAGTTCATTCGTGTACGTTAATTGTGAGGCTTAAGGTGGTACTCGCTGACAAATCGAAATTCCGCCGACCTTTCAACGGGCTCTCAAAGACCTGGGGAAAAAAGTCTTCCCATCACGCGGAGCCGGAGACTTTGAATTTTTCAATTAAACGAGTAAATGAGTAATGCCAAATTGGAACATGGTTGATTTATTTTTCGCGCCCACTTTTCAAGAAAAACTGCGCAATATGACATTGCTGTTATCCGGACTGTCAAAATCTCATTTAGATCGAATTTAAGGGTAGTTAGTACTAGTCGAGCTCCGTAGATCCCACCCGAATATCTTGAATCCGCGTGACAAATGTTTTTGTTGCATATTCTGTCTTTAGGAGGATGGAGCGTTAGCCACAATGCAAGATTAAATTTAAAAAAAAAAATATATATATATATCTATATATATAAAAGAAAGTGGTGTTAGTTACACCACTTATAACTCAAGAACGGCTGAACGGATTTAGCTGAAAATTGGTGGGGAGGTAGCTTAGAACCAGGAGACGGACATAGGATACTTTTTATCCCGTTCGACCGCGTTTCAGTCAAGTCACTATAAAACGTGGTATAACAAAAACACAGAACTCAATTTACTAGAAAACGATACTCATTGGGATACGACAATCGTTGAAGCCATTATCTCTGCATCTCCAAGTCAGATACGCACATTATTTGCTATCATAATTTCGACATGCTTTCCACCGAACCCATCTAACATGTGGCATAAATACAAGGATAATATGTTAGAAGATATTTTACATCAAAATCGTGTCAGTTCCAGAAATCCCGATCTTGAGATGAATGAAGAGATACATAATCGGGCTTTACTCTTGATCGAAGACATGTGTTACCTTATGTGCGGCAGTTTATTAGTCAGATTAGGAATGCCAGCGCCAAATCGTGAAATGAATAAAGCATTTGATCGAGAATTGGGACGGGAACGTGAATATGATCACCAGGAATTAGATTTAGTAGTTCAAACGAATGTACCACTGTTGAATCCCCAACAAAAGCAAGTTTATGATACATTAATGAAGGCAATTGATGATGGAAATGGTGGGTTATATTTCCTGGATGCCCCTGGTGGAACTGGTAAGACATTCCTGATGTCATTAGTTTTAGCCACTGTGCGTGCGAGATTGCCAACATTGCGCTTGCAGTTGCTTCTTCTGGAATAGCAGCCACATTGTTAGAAGGATGCCGTACGGCTCATTCAGCATTAAAATTGCCATTAAATCTTCAAACTATTGAAGAACCAATATGTAATATTTCAAAAAACTCCGCAATGGCCAAAGTTTTATCAGCATCGAAAATCATAATATGGGACGAATGCAGAATGGCGCATAAACGTGCATTAGAAGCACTCAACCGAACATTGAAAGATCTACGCAATGACTCAAGATGTTTTGGAGGCGCAATGATTTTACTGTCTGGCGATTTCCGCCAAACACTGCCAGTAATTCCAAGATCAACTGCTGCCGACGAAATAAACGCTTGCCTCAAATCATCGAATCTATGGCGCTATGTAAAGAAACTTCAGCTAACAACAAACATGAGAGTTGCATTGCTTAATGATACATCTGCTAAAGATTTCTCTGAGCAATTGCTTACTATCGGTAATGGTCGAGTACCGGTCGACGAATCAAGCGGATTGATTTCTTTTCCTCAAAATTTCTGTAACTTTGTCTCATCGAAAGACGAACTTATCAACAAAGTATTTCCAAACATCATTACTAACTACAAAAATAATGAATGGTTGAGTGAACGAGCAATTTTAGCGGCTAAGAATAAAGATGTAGATGACCTAAGCTACATAATTCAGAATGATATCATTGGAACATTGCATTTATTCAAATCAATTGACTATGTAACAAACGAAGATGAAGCCACCAACTATCCAATTGAATTTTTAAACTCTTTGGATGTGCCTGGCTTACCACCGCACAATTTACGCCTCAAGGTTGGATCCATAGTAATTATGCTTCGAAACATAAACCCACCAAAACTTCGCAACGATACGCGTTTGGTGGTAAGTAAATTGATGAACAATGTGATCTACGCGACGATACTCAAAGGAAAATTCGAAGGTGAGGAAGTTCTCATTCCGAGGATCCCGATGATCCCAACCGATATGCCGTTTGAGTTTAAAAGACTTCAATTTCCGATCCGTCTTGCATTCGCCATGACCATTAACAAATCACAAGGACAATCTTTGAAAGTTTGTGGTCTGAATCTTGAAAACAAATGTTTTTCACATGGGCAATTATATGTGGCATGTTCACGGGTCGGAAGCCCATCTGCGTTGTTTGTATTTGCGCCTGATAATAAAACAAAAAATGTCGTGTATCACAAGGTGCTTAACTGAAGAGTACAACCGATGCACCAAAATACATAAACAATAAAGAATCATTAAAATACTTGATTGTTTATATTTATATTTTTCCTAATAAAAAATTGAATTGAATAAAATCCAAAATCTGCTTATTTATTGCCTCTAAGGCGGAACAGAGTTCGCCGGGTCAGCTAGTATATATATATATATACTAGCTGTATATATATATATATACTAGCTAGGGTCAGCTAGTATATATATATACTAGCTGACCCGGCGAACTCTGTTCCGCCTTAGAGGCAATAAATAAGCAGATTTTGGATTTTATTCAATTCAATTTTTTGTTAGGAAAAATATAAATATAAACAATCAAGTATTTTAATGATTCTTTATTGTTTATGTATTTTGGTGCATCGGTTGTACTCTTCAGTTAAGCACCTTGTGATACACGACATTTTTTGTTTTATTATCAGGCGCAAATACAAACAACGCAGATGGGCTTCCGACCCGTGAACATGCCACATATAATTGCCCATGTGAAAAACATTTATTTTCAAGATTCAGACCACAAACTTTCAAAGATTGTCCTTGTGATTTGTTAATGGTCATGGCGAATGCAAGACGGATCGGAAATTGAAGTCTTTTAAACTCAAACGGCATATCGGTTGGGATCATCGGGATCCTCGGAATGAGAACTTCCTCACCTTCGAATTTTCCTTTGAGTATCGTCGCGTAGATCACATTGTTCATCAATTTACTTACCACCAAACGCGTATCGTTGCGAAGTTTTGGTGGGTTTATGTTTCGAAGCATAATTACTATGGATCCAACCTTGAGGCGTAAATTGTGCGGTGGTAAGCCAGGCACATCCAAAGAGTTTAAAAATTCAATTGGATAGTTGGTGGCTTCATCTTCGTTTGTTACATAGTCAATTGATTTGAATAAATGCAATGTTCCAATGATATCATTCTGAATGATGTAGCTTAGGTCATCTACATCTTTATTCTTAGCCGCTAAAATTGCTCGTTCACTCAACCATTCATTATTTTTGTAGTTAGTAATGATGTTTGGAAATACTTTGTTGATAAGTTCGTCTTTCGATGAGACAAAGTTACAGAAATTTTGAGGAAAAGAAATCAATCCGCTTGATTCGTCGACCGGTACTCGACCATTACCGATAGTAAGCAATTGCTCAGAGAAATCTTTAGCAGATGTATCATTAAGCAATGCAACTCTCATGTTTGTTGTTAGCTGAAGTTTCTTTACATAGCGCCATAGATTCGATGATTTGAGGCAAGCGTTTATTTCGTCGGCAGCAGTTGATCTTGGAATTACTGGCAGTGTTTGGCGGAAATCGCCAGACAGTAAAATCATTGCGCCTCCAAAACATCTTGAGTCATTGCGTAGATCTTTCAATGTTCGGTTGAGTGCTTCTAATGCACGTTTATGCGCCATTCTGCATTCGTCCCATATTATGATTTTCGATGCTGATAAAACTTTGGCCATTGCGGAGTTTTTTGAAATATTACATATTGGTTCTTCAATAGTTTGAAGATTTAATGGCAATTTTAATGCTGAATGAGCCGTACGGCATCCTTCTAACAATGTGGCTGCTATTCCAGAAGAAGCAACTGCAAGCGCAATGTTGGCAATCTCGCACGCACAGTGGCTAAAACTAATGACATCAGGAATGTCTTACCAGTTCCACCAGGGGCATCCAGGAAATATAACCCACCATTTCCATCATCAATTGCCTTCATTAATGTATCATAAACTTGCTTTTGTTGGGGATTCAACAGTGGTACATTCGTTTGAACTACTAAATCTAATTCCTGGTGATCATATTCACGTTCCCGTCCCAATTCTCGATCAAATGCTTTATTCATTTCACGATTTGGCGCTGGCATTCCTAATCTGACTAATAAACTGCCGCACATAAGGTAACACATGTCTTCGATCAAGAGTAAAGCCCGATTATGTATCTCTTCATTCATCTCAAGATCGGGATTTCTGGAACTGACACGATTTTGATGTAAAATATCTTCTGACATATTATCCTTGTATTTATGCCACATGTTAGATGGGTTCGATGGAAAGCATGTCGAAATTATGATAGCAAATAATGTGCGTATCTGACTTGGAGATGCAGAGATAATGGCTTCAACGATTGTCGTATCCCAATGAGTATCGTTTTCTAGTAAATTGAGTTCTGTGTTTTTGGTATACCACGTTTTATAGTGACTTGACTGAAACGCGGTCGAACGGGATAAAAAGTATCCTATGTCCGTCTCCTGGTTCTAAGCTACCTCCCCACCAATTTTCAGCTAAATCCGTTCAGCCGTTCTTGAGTTATAAGTGGTGTAACTAACACCACTTTCTTTTATATATATAGATATATATATATATATATATATATGTATATATGTATGTATATAAATATTAGAATAACCTGAGTATTTACGAATTAAAAAAAAAATTTCACCACTAATCACCAGAGATGGAAAATATTAGGTTGGCAAGAAAGTCATTTCGTTGTATCACCAAAAATAAAATAAAAAAGCAGTCTCGAAACGAATGATCAATTTTGATGATTTGATGATTGATGTAATGATTTAATTTGAATAAAATTAATCATTCGATTCAAGACTGCTTTTTTATTTTATCTTTGGCGATAAAACGTAGAGACTTGCTTGCCAACCTAAAAGTTTAACCGCGGGGTAAAGTTAATTCGGCTAAAAAAAGGCATGTTTTTAAGATTTTTTTTGGCGTAACGAATAGTGTTCGTTTATTGAAAAATTTACATATAATAAAATAATATTTGAACAACATTCTCCTAAATTTGCATTGCAAAATATTCAAAATTGAGCGAGTGAAAATTAAACCCCGGAGGCACCTCGAAAAAAAGTTGGTTTGCGGTGTGCACCATAACTCGCAACAGAATCATTTGAAACAAAAAATTCAAAATGCTTTTGTTAAAGGAGATGTTTCTCGAGGTAATGACGGGAGGATTTTTTTTCGATTTTTCGATTTTTCGTAGCACTTGGGAGCCAAAAACCCGATTTTCGCTAAAAAAAATCGGCTAATTCGTTGTTGAAAAATTAGTAATTATTAAAAAAAACAAAAAAGCTCCCGACAATACCTGGTGAATTATGTGAAGAAGTACTGTGCAAAATATCAAAGCGATTGGTCCAGTAGATTTTGAATTATCGTGCACACGGACTTCAAATATGACAAGTCTCAGAAAAACGGTTTGAAAAACGCAGAAGAGAAGAGAACGGCATGGAGCAATAGACGCTCAAATACTCATAACTTTGTCAAGTTTACTCCGATCGACTTGGAATTTTAACACAACATTCTTGATATATTATGCATTCATTTAAAAAAAAATTTTAAATTTTTTAAAAAATGTTAATACTTTACCCCGCCCTTAATATATGAAACTTTACGTACGGTTAGATAATACGGGTGATTAAATTTTGTTTGGCTATTTAGCACCAAGATAAACCATTTCTAATAACGTATTAATGCAAACTAAAACTTTGTAAACCTTAAGAAAAAAAAACCTCATCTTGCCCATCGTAAACCGTATATATGTAATATTGAACCTTCAAGGTTTGATGAAAGATTACGAATCTTTGCTGGCGAATGAAGAGCATTGCTGCCAACCTCAATGCCCGCGAAGTTGCTGTATGTCGGCAACACTCAATATTAATTGATGGTAATAATAAATTATCTCGTGACATAAATATAAATAGGCATAATTATAAATGACTCAATATTTCATTCTGAGTTGTAAAAAACTTGCGCTGGTGTAGTTTTTTTTTTCACAGTAATTATCGATAATTTTATACTTTTTCAAGTTAGTAGTAACATAAAAGGTTTTCTTATTTACATGATAAAAATATACAAATGCATAATTTTGCCCTTTAATTCAATATTTTATGGAAAAATTGCATCTACAGAATAAATCTGTAGCGCGTGCGCTTTTTATTGAGGTTTCGATCGCTTGAAAATTTTTACAGCATCTTCTATTTATCGATAACTATCCGGTGAACATCAGAAGTTAAAAATTGACTACCGATTTTTTCATATAAATAATTTATTAGTAAAAAAAATGAGTCCAAAAGTTCGAGCACTTTTATTTCAACAAGCTTTTTGTTTTAAATATTTTTGTTGGTTCACATCGAAGGGTCATTTGTTAAATAATTAATAATATATCCATTTTTTTACACACTCAGTTCGACGCTGCGGACTATCAACCATCAACACGTGCATCAGGAAAAACCATTTACTTATCGGCTAATAACTCCGCAATTTTTAAATATTTACGTAGTAATTTTTTTCGTTATTCAGCTGTGAGATTGAATACATTTTTTATATGAATCGAAATTAGCAATATGTGCGTAACTTTTTTTCACGGCTTCTGTGAATGTATTTACGAAAATCGACGATATCGCGTTTTGTGAAGCATCAATTAATTCGGCTTTTACAAAAAAAAATTAACCGAGCCGAGTTCTTACAAGACGAGTAAGGTCTATTATTTATTCAATTTATTTGGGTATATTATTTATCCAATTTATTTACGTATATTATTTATTCAATTTATTTAGGTATATTATTTATTCGATTTATGCAAAATATCGATCGAATTTTCGTGTGAACCGAAGAACATTGCAAGCTTCGTTATGCCTCTTATTAATACCGGTAGCGTGTAAGCTCATTTGCTCGGGTACTTGAGCCTCTCTTTCCCGCCAATTTCATTCTGCCACTGTACTCGTCGTCGCCCGGCTTTTCGTTGGATCCGGAGCATCGTACTTGCTAACAGAAATAATGGAGTTCACCTTCGTACGCGGACGTTCAGGGAATTATCGTGGACAAAGGGAAGCCCACTGTGTTTCAAAGAGGGCTATCCCTTTGAAACAACCTGCGCGCCTTAAATGAAATTCCGATAATTAACTTACCGTGGACACAAAATTCTCTCGCCTGTCCCTCTTATCTGCTGTATTCATATTCATATTCAAATACCATTAATATTTTAATAATATTCATATTTTTCAAATCTGGATATTATTTCTTTTGATATTCTAATATTGTTAATATTTGAGGGAGAATATCACTGTGATGGGCCGAAAAAAATGGTTTTTCCGAAATTTTTTCATCTACTAGATGATTTATTTGGGATTTGGAATAATGGTATGTTATTAAACATTGGCCTTATTTCGTGTCGGTTTATTTTAAAAAGTAAAAAATTAACAACTTTATTGAGGTGTAATAGAGCCTCGGTATAAAAAATTTGGTCCAACGGCCGGATCGATAACTTGACGAAAGTTGGTATGAAAAATCAAAATAGAACAGTTTGATAATCTATATAAATGTAAATCTCCTTGTACGTAGTAGTTTTTTCGAAAAAAATCCACGAAATGGTGCGTGTTGAAAAAATATATTTTTGGGGAATTTTTTACTTATGCTCGAGGGCTGAAAAAAATACTACATAAAGAAATTTTGGTTTTTAAAAATAGTAAATAGGATAATTATAGCTAGTTTTTATTGCGGCCAGGTCTAGAAAAATCGATACGAGAAAAACGCGATTGAAAGTTTTAGTATTCGTAAATCGTTGCACTATCTGCTTGAACTAAATCCTTTGTAATTTGGTCAATTTTCAATATATCAAATTGAACATTTTTCCACATATTCTTGAGTATGTATACTTTGAGACAATACGAAAAAAAAAACGATTTTTTTACCCGTCACATTAGTGTCCCACCTTGAATGAAATTAAAAGCTTTTCTATTTCGAACACTATTAGCATTTAAATAATATCATTCTTCATACATAAAAAGGTATTAATATTTCCGTGTTTAAGATCGTATTTTCATACTCATAATGTGTGCATAATATGAATATTTTTCACATTTAAAATATCATTAACATTCGTAATAACCTTAATATTTTTCCTAATCAAAATACGTCAATAATGCATCGATGTTTATATTTCGCACATTTAAAATGCCGAATATTTAAATAAACATTTTTCATATTTAAAATATTCATATTTAAATAAGATTATTATTTCAAACATCACACTTCCACAAGAAATACACAGATATTTCTCACTCGGAAAATGCTCTACGTATTACTACAAAAAAATCGATCGAAATCTTTTTATTTACTACTAATTACTACTAAAAAATCGATCGAAAAAATAAAGAAGCGACTATAAAAAAATTGACTCAGGCAAGCTCTCTCAAATTTCCACAACTCACGCTCCGCGCTCGACTTCTTAGCAGCACTTGGACTAAATTTTTAATGAATCTGATTCAGCGATGTTCTTCGTTCTTGTCCATCTTCCCGCGTGTCATTCTTCCTGTAATATCTTGCGTAGAGCACTATACTGAAGGACTTTCACGATCCATTTTGCTCCCAGGGATTTGAAGCGAGTGAACTCACAGACGCATTGACTCCGCATCATCACGACTGCACGCTGTTCATTATTTGATCTCTCTGGTACTCAACGAGGCTCGTGAAACAGCGAGTTTTGCTGAACACGAAACTGTTCACTGCACGAGAGACTTTTTATAGGGCTGTAAAAGGCATCCCAACTCTATAGAGTGCTCCGTTCCTTCAGCGTTCGGCTGACACGGTAGACATCTCGCTGAGATTTGCCCAGACGTTGTCAAACAGACTTTAAGTATATCAACTTGCATATGGATATGAATAAAAAAAACCCCCGCGTCAATGATATGAAAATTATAATCACAACGATAATACTTTAGCAGCGATGATTTCAATGTGATAGAATCGATGTAAATTAATCAAAATCGACGGAAAAGTCATTCTAAGTCATTCTGAACAGGTGATTGATAACGATCAAACTAACGAATTCATTGATATAATTTTTACTGTCATTGTATTTATTATTGTCGCTGTAATTATGATTATTGATGTTGTCGTTGTCTTCGTTATTGCTGTTACAATTATCATTATCATCATCGTCATCGTCATCGTTATATCATCGTCATCGACTTCGTCATCGTCATCGGCATTGTCATCATCATCGTCATCGTCATCGTCATCGTCATCATCATCGTCATCATTATTATTATTATTTTAAATTATTGTTGCGTTCTCTTGGCTTTGATTTAATTTTTTTGTTTGCACTCCATCATTATTATTTGTTTTTATTAATAGGGGAGAAGCATTGTATATCGGATAGTTATTTAATATCGTATAGTGGACAATCTTGAGTTTTCCTATAGTGACATCTGTTTTTTTTAAATTTTATACGCTAATATCTAGTCTTAAGTTTTCGACACTGCAGAACTTTTGGTTTCCTAGCAACAAAAATAGCAAAACAGTCGACTTATGTTACTTTTCGCCGGCGTGAAATTTTTTGTGTTGAAAAGTGCTGTTTTCTCTGAGGTTAGTCCAAATGATTTGTGTTTTCGTTATTTTTTTGGAAGCATAGGATTGTTGGCGGAGAAAACCCGGAGGGTATACGCTAACGGTATTCCGTGGAATTCTCACAACAATTGGTGCGGGGGGGAAATGTTTTAGTTCCGGTTTTACGACGAGAGGGTTTTCGCGTAGCTGATATGTGCGGACGTTCGCTTCGTGACTAAGCCCAATGATACGTTAGGGTTGTTTGGGCTTTTAGTCGTATCGATAGGGTGAGGATACGAATGAGGCAGTGAACAAATGATTAAGTGATAAATATTTTATAATTTCGGAAAAATAAACAATCTTTACAAACACGCTAAAGAAAATGAACGACACGCACAAACGAAATTAAACGCAAAAAAAATGAGACGCAAAAGAAAAAAAAACGAAAGAAAAAGAAAAGGAAAAAAAAGAAAAGAAAAAAAGGAACGTGGACGTCTCCCACGAGGAACGCGGTATCCCGGACTGACGCGGTGATGAGATGGACGCTAGGGGTACGAGGGACTCAAGGAACCGCGGCTCCGATACTTTCCAGTATCTCAACCGGGCAGGAGGGGGGGTGCCGGCACGCGTACTTTTCAGCGGCTCAGCGGAAGGGGGGAGAACAAAGGTGGGGGGTCCACCAGCTGACCACTTTCCAGTAGCTCGCCGGGAGGGGGGAGGACTCACCAGCTCACCACTTTGCAATGGTTCGCCGGGAGGGGAAAGGTTGTCAACTCACCACTTTGCAATGGCTCGCCGGGGGGAAGGGTTCACCAGCTTACTACTTTTCAATAGCTCGCCGGGAGGGGGAAGGACTCACCAGCTCACGACTTTGCAATGGTTCGCCGGGAGGGGAAAGGTTGTCAGCTCACCACTTTGCAATGGCTCGCCGGGGGGAAGGGTTCACCAGCTCACTACTTTTCAATAGCTCGCCAGGAGGGTCCTCTCTACTATTTCAGTAGTCGAGAACTGAGGCCGAGCCGGGCCTTGCGCCCTCCTTATATACCCGGCCGGAGCGGTGATTTGCCGCCGAACTCCAGGCACGGATATACGGAGTGCGAGACCCCGGTGCGGACGTTGTGTTATGGCGCGGCGTAAGTGGAAAGGGACCCGCGTGGCAGCGCTGGTGTCGCGGCGTGGGACAAATTCGCGGCGAGTGCCGCGAGTCGCCGATCGCGGTGCTAGTGTCGCAGCGAGTTTGAATATTCCCTTTCGCGGGAGAAAATGTAAATGTCGCTTTTTGTACGCGATGGGCGTGTACGCAAACAAGACAAGTAAGTGGATACAATTTATGAACGCGAGTAAATATTAGAAAAAAAATGAGGTGTACAGGTAAGTATTTGATTTTTTTTCCCTTTTCAGGTATCGCAGCGCGACGGTTACGGTAAGTAAACAAAAATAAATAAAATTAAGAGTTAAGTGTTTGATCGTTTTTTAGCTTTCTTTTCAGGTATCGCAGCGCGACGGTTTCGGTAAGTAACAAAAAAATAAATAATAAAAGAAATAAAATAAATAAATAAAAATTAAGTGTTAAGTGTTTGTTCTTTCTCCTTTTTTCTTCTTTCAGGTATCGCAGCGCGACGGTTATGGTAAGTAGCAAAAAATAAATAACAATTAAGTGCTAAGGTAAGCGTCGGGAAACCGACGGAGGAAACCCTTTGGCAAGAGGGAGGGGTGTTCCTCGAGGAGCTAGTGTTCCTCGCGCAAATTATTGGTGTACGTGTAACGAGTAATAACGTTAACGCATTATTATTATTATTTTCGTTTGTTTCAGATCCCGAAGGTGCATGGACGAATACGACGGAAAAAAAATATGTGCGCCAAAGTGGCGTACAACAGGATTTATTTTACTTGATAAATATATAATATTCGCAAAAATATTGGTTTGTGCCAATGTTCCTACCTAATTGAAGATTAACTCATAAAGACTGATTGTTTGACAATAAGTACGAAGTTGAAACAATAAACGTTTTCTTTAATATAAAAATAGTCTCTTAATATCAGATATAAGAAAAATGGAGTTTGGGTCCTTATATCGAATATTCGATTATAGTCAGCCTTTTTAAAAACCACATTTTCGGTCATTTTTTGTAAAACATAATACAACTCAAAACATTCAAAGGTAATGCGTAAAATAATTATAAGCATCTCGTTGTATATGCTATGTAGATAATAAAATGGTAAAATTCAGAGAACTTATTAGCAATTTTTTTAACCTTGTTTTCCAATTTCAAACAAAAGTATCCGAAATATGGTGCCCCTGTCAGGTTCGGTATCTTTTTCCTTTCTAATTGTTGAAGTAACCGCATTAATCTTCGTGATTGAGGTTATCCCCATGGCACACGATAACTCTTCAAGACGGTTGACTGTTTGTCAAATTTATCGAGTCCTTTGCGACGTTCCTTTATTATTTCCGCAAATGTGTCTCATTGTTGGAGTTCGCCCATGAATAATAGATGAGGATGTCGCTCACTGTTGTGCAGTATTATCGAAAACTTTGTGGCACGTATGGAATTACTCATGTAACTACAAACGTATACGTTGGATCTTACTTGAAGTTGTTGTTTGTCAAGAATACGTATAATTGATGCGCAACTCGGTGTTCCGAGCTTGGAATGGAGGGCTCACAATGGGCCATACGAGACCGTTCAGATGTACGCGGTTCACGATCACAAGTGCATTGTTTCAACGGCGCAAACGTGAGCGTGACGATTACGGGAAAGGAGAATAGCTCGTATTCCCATGTACATTCGTTTTTCGCAACTACGTCGGACTGGAATTTTTTTCTCGTCTCTAATGTTTCTTCACACGCCTTCTCGGGCTTTTACGATCCCTTTTATTCCACTCTTGTCCCACATTTGTAACTTCACGACTTCCGGTTCCTGAGATACTCCTCCCGCAGTTTTGTCAATAGCAACCCGTTTCCTAGCGCACTATCGTATCGCATTCACAGGAGGGCACAGGGTAACTGCGAAAAACCTGCGTCGATACAGACGGCTGGATTTTCCGTTGAGTCGCGTTCACCATGTTTTTCATAGTTCCATTGCAGTCTCACAGAGTTTTGTTGACACCGACTCGCTTCCTAGTGCACTATCGTGTCGGATCCGCAGGAGGGCACAGGGCAACTGAGCGAAATGTGCGTCGATACAGGCGGCTGAATTTTCCACTGGGTCGCGCTCACCATGTTTTCCATGGTTCCATGGTACTCTCCCGGAGTTTCGTCGATACCAACTCGCTTCCAAGTGCACTAACGTGTCGCATTCGCAGGAGGGCACAGGGCAACTAGGCAAAACCGGCGTCGATAAAGGCCGTTGAATTTTCCACTGGGTCAATGATCCTGGAGTTTTATCAATAGCAACCCGTTTCCTAGCGCACTATCGTGTTGAATTCGCAGGAGGGCACAGGGAAACTAGGCGAAACCGGCGTCGATAAGGGCGGTTGAATTTTCCACTGGGTCGCGCTCACCATGTTTTCCATGGTTCAATGGTACTCTCCTGGAGTTTTGTCTCTAGCAACCCGTTTCCTAGCGCACTATCGTGTTGAATTCGCAAGGAGGGCACAGGGAAACTGGGCAATACCGGCGTCGATAAAGGCGGTTGAATTTTCCACTGAGTCGCGTTCACCATGTTTTCCATGGTTCCATGGCACTCTCCCGGAGTTTTGTCGACACCAACTCGCTTCCGCGTGCACTGTCGTGTCGCATTCGGAGCAGGGCACAGGGCAACTGAGTAAAACGTGCGTCGATACAGGTGGCTAAATTTTCCACTCCAGTCGCGTTCGTCATAGGAAATTTGGTCGATATTCAGTGCGGTATAGTCGGCACGGAAGCCAACGCTCGGCCGAGCGGTCACCCATCTGGGTATTGGCTCAGGCCGACGCTGCGTAACGGCGGAGAACGCTAAAGGGAACTAATGCCATTAATAAGTGGAAACAAAAAAAAATTGTTCTCTCGCCGCGTAGTGTGAACAATTGTCGTCAGATTTCCCTCATTATTCGAAAACGTCAAGTTTTTTCGTCTCTTTAGCATTTTCCCGAGAAAATAAACTTCCCCGTTCCTCCCTGAGAATAAGTCTCATAATTGATTGAAATTTATCAAAGTTATACAACCGTGAGGTATCTGCGAGGACTTCGCACCTAGAAGTCCATTGAACTAAAAAAGTGACGACTCAATTTTGCAGGTGGCATCGTCGGCTTCTCGATTTTCTTTTCTCTCATCTTTTCTTATGGAAGAATTCTTATCTAATCTTTTCGAAGACCACTGAATGAAAAAATTGGCGGAAAATTTCGCAGCTGGCATTTTCAACGTCGCGAACTTCTTTTTTTTCTTCTCTTAATGTTATAGAACTTTTATTTTACGCGGGACTAACTCTCTGGCGATAATATCGATGATAATTGCCGAGCAACTTTGCAGCGCAGGGAAGCTCGCATCTTTGGGAAAACGAGAGGAATCGTTCGACACAGGCCCACCGAAAAACCTCATCCTCTCGCTTGTTCCCTTCTAAAGGGGTAGCGCGAGAGAGAGAGAGAGAGAGAGAGAGAGAGAGAGAGAGAGAGAGAGAGAGAGAGAGAGAGCTTAAGGGGGATTACAAGTTTTGCAAACTCATTTCTTTCACGATAGAGTTCATCGTACTGGATAATAATTTCCGATATACTGGCACGAGAAAGCCGAGCAGTCACGGAGTGTTGTGCCATTATATATTGAGAGCTCGGCGACCTGGCATCTGCAAGCAGGTTGATGCACCAATGAGCATTCAAGCCGCGGCGAGTCTCATCGTGGTCTATTAATTTTTTTATTCTTCATCGAGCCTTGTCTTTTTTCTTCCGACATGCTCCGTTTACCGTTTACATCTCTCTCGGCACTAAACACGCGCCGTTTTATTTTCCTATTCACCTCATGCACAAAACGTCAAATGCAGAGGTAAGCGCCAGTGGAGAGAACAGTTACAGCTTGCCATGTCGACAGGCGCAGCTGCGAGGCTCAATGGGGGTTTTTTTTTATCAATTGGTAAGATAATGTAAAACAAAATAGTGGTAATAATAATGACAACAACAACAATAATACTCATGATGTTATTGACAATCATAAAACGATATCATTATGTGTGTTTAGAAAGAAGTTGACTTGACGATAAATGAAACATTATTATTCGGAAGTTATGAATTATCTGTTATTTAAATTGTTGCGGTTTTTGTTGATTTGAATTGACGTATGATTTAATGGAAAATAATTAAATATGAGTAATGTTTTGTTGCATGTTTAGTCTGCTTGTTGAAAAGTCGTTATAGTTGTTGGATTAAATAATTGAAAGTAATATGGCAGGGATTTTGTTTTCAGGCCTTATATACGGTTGAAAAAAAATTGTTTTTATCTCCTTAAATGATGTATAAACATTGGACTGACTCAAAAAATAATTTTTTTTCAATTGATATTTTTGTTGAAAATGGTTTTGAGAATGACAAAAAATGAGTTCTGACCAAATTTCAGCCCTTTTTATCAATATTTAGAGGTCCCTCATCGCGATTTATATTTCCCATTCATTTAGTATGGTAAATGTTTTGTTTGTCGCTTCCCAGCTTTATAACTCGCCTACGGATAAACAAATGGAAATGCTCAAAACATTGTTTTATAGGAAATTTAACGCTCTACAAAAAAGTTCCTTAGCCTTCATACGATAAAATCACTTTTTCGAATTTTATTCAACGTCAAAGTTGAATCTATGATGAATATAATGAATTTGTGAGATTGTTGGACTTTGACAACGAAATTATTGATTTTTTTTTCTGATTCATCTGAAAAAGTATTGTACCCTTCTCAAATTATTCCCTAGATTGTTTCTAAAATTCCTAATAGCTTTAAATTTATTGTTATTTAAATGTTCATGAGTACAAAAATCTATTTTTAAACCAAATTTAATTCCCATAGCATGATAAATAAATATCTAGGGAATCATTGAAAAAGGATACAATACTTTTCAAGGTGAATCAGAAAAAAGCAACAAAAACTCAACAATTTTGTCACAAAAGTCCAAAAATCTCCCTAAATCATGAAATTTATCATCAATTCAACTTCAATGTTGAATAAAATTTTAACAAGTGAATTTATCGTACGAAGGCTAAGGACCTTTTTTGTAGAGCGTTGAATTTTCTATAAACAATCTTTTAGGGTGTTTCCGTGTGTTTACCCGTAGGCGAGGTATAAAGCTCAGAAGCGGCAAACAAAACTTTTAACATGTTGAATGAATGGGAAATAGAAAATCGCGATGAGAGACCTCTAAATATTAATATAAAGCAGTAAAATGTCGTCAGCACTCTTTTTTTTGTCATTCTCAACAACATTTTGAACAAAAATTTCCTTTCCACAAAAAGTTTTTTTGTGCCAGTCTAATAAATATATGTATAAAATAGATATGTATAAAGTAAAAAAAAAATATGTATAAAGTCAAAAAAGATGTATAGAGTGAAAAATATGTATAAAGTAAAAAAAAATG
The DNA here is from genome assembly GCA_964007375.1 of Ophion obscuratus. NCBI lineage: Eukaryota > Metazoa > Arthropoda > Insecta > Hymenoptera > Ichneumonidae > Ophion > Ophion obscuratus. The sequence goes on along the minus strand of OZ023322.1, from coordinate 27,384,588 downwards.
TATTTATGTGTATAAACATCCCAAGATCGATACGGTCGGAAGAAAAATGGTTTAAAAATTTTAAATGCGTTTTTTTCTCGAACCCAGGTTTCAAAAATCGGGCACACTCTTAACTCTTACAATTTTAAACCGATTGAGTGAAAATTTCTACTGTAGCTTCTCCCATAGATTTCCTAGCGAAGTACACACGATTTTTACGATCCATTAACAAGTAGGGTTTTTTTTCAAACAAAATAAGGCCGTTTTGTAGTCAACAATGCAGTTTAAAAAAAATGGTGGCAAATTTGCAAAAAATCGATATTTTGTGATAATTGTGTGAAATTTGCTAGCAAAACTCATGTAGATTACGAAAAAAATGTTGTTCCAAGTGCTCATGTCCACCTCCAATGAGCCCGCAAGTGGAGGGCCTGAAAAAAACGTTCTCTTTCTACCAGCCACTGGGCCGCCATGTTTTTTTTTAAATAAAAAATTGATTCGAGTATCTACAGATCTGTAAAATAAACCCTCTAAACCTCATTTCTATTGCTTTATTAGTATTTCAAAAAAAAAAATCTTTGTTCCGACCAACCACAGGTACACGAGGCCTCGATTGAATCAATTGACAGAATTAGTTTTATTCGATTTGTCGAACAGTTCATTTAGTTTCGCAACGGACGGTGCAAAACCCGAGCACACCCACACACTGTCCTATAACCTAAAATTACAATACCATTTTTTTTGTCACGTGAGCACAGTTGTTTTATCGCGCATTCTCGTGACGTTCGAAGGGCCTATTTTTGTATATTCCTTACTAAATCATTTTTTACTAATGGAAAGTTGCAATCATGTTTTTGTTATTGATTCAATGCATTTTTCTCAATAGCTATGACGGAAATGATTTTTTAATGAAACGTTAGTCGAGCGAGGGATAAATTTCGGATCTGGTACATCATTCGCAATTTTGAATAGGACGTGTGTTGCTAGCCAACGCATGCGGTTCATTTTGCGACTTGCACGTGAGTTGTACATCGGACGTTGAACCCGAAGTTCAAAGGGCTTGTGAACTTGCACACAATGCTTTTCCCATACGTGGCCAATTTGGCGGGGCTGCACGTAGTTTATGCTTCGTAGTTGAGAATATTGGTTAAGTTGGTACTGTCAGAGACGACAGGTGTGTCACCAGCCAACCACCAAATATGAACAGTCTCTTCATATTCGTTATATGAACTTGCCGCATACGAACCCTTCCTCGCTTCCAGTCCTACGAACTCGTACTGTCATTCACGTCGAAAATTCATCAAGACATTGTACCCCCGCACGAGAAAGTTTTGATTGCACTTGGGTTTATCCTTTTTATTAAATATTCGCCGGGATCACGATTTATTGAAAAACCATCTCAATGAAAATTGCAGTCTTAATTTTGTGAAAAATTATTAAATAGTACTCATTAATCCCTTAATACTTAATATATTATACATTCATTTAAAAGGAATAATGATTTTGTCAATATTTTAATTTGCACAAATGATTTTTTTTTTCATTGAGTTTAATTAAAATAAAATGTATCAGTCGAAAATAATTATTTTCTTCGTGCTTAACCTCCTCATTGGCAATGCTTCGTAATTATTAGTAATTTTTATTTTATCTTCAAGCTACCCAATTAATTATATCGTATTTATCAAAATACGCCCTAATTTTGCCTTCGGTACAAATTCCTGTAATCATAATCTAGAATGAACGTTTGTTTTTTGACAGTCAGTTTTAGGGAGGATTCTTGTGTTACAGGAAGGATATATTTCGAGTTTTACTTGCACAGCCTTTTCGGCTTTTTACAAGGCTCCACTTATATGTCCACCGCTCTACACTTGTTCCTTCTCTCCATCATCCCCCCTCCCCATTGCGGCCGCAGCCGACTTCCCCCTCTGTATTATATTCATCATGACATTTCTGTCATGGGTATAGGGAAACTGCGGAAAACCTATACCAATACAGCCGGTCACGAGTTCGCTTCCCAGCCTCGGAGCTAGTCGCGTTTCGTCGAGAAATAGCTCACAGGCTACAGCCATACCCATCCGACACACACACGTACCGGTCCGTGTGCGCGACATCAGTGTACAACTGGAGCTACGTCACGCCCGTGTTTTTATTTCTCGACGAAACTACGAGACGGTGATTCGAACCCGCGACCTCCCGATGTGTTGATTTCAGAGGCAAGCACGCTAACCACTCGACCAACACATCGGTTCGTGTTACAGGAAGGATTTATTTCTTATATATCCCTTATCGATAAATTTCTCATTAAGGGCTTACGTGGGTGTGAAAATTTGAAAAAATCCATTGATCAAAATTTTATGATCTAAAAGTACAATATGTCTGGAATATTCTTCCAAAGCTTCAAGTCGAAATTAAAATTATGTTGAAATGTTGCTCTTTCAAGTGCTTAACATTTTAAATAAAATAATTTATATATCATATTTTTCTAAAAATAGAGAAAATATGCTTTTTTTGGATTCGAAACCCACGTAACTCCTTGAACGAAAGCGTCGATAAAAATCCACAAAGATGGAGATTTATCTTAAAATGATTCGGAAAAAAATGATAGTCGTAACTGCTCAGAGTTGAGCCACGTCTTGATGCATAACTTGAGCGCTATGTAAAATTCACGATCTCCTCAGCCAGGCTCAGGGACCGAGACGAGTTCGGTGTTACGAAAAAAGAGTGAACGAAAATAGTAGGCATTTTATCGTCTTTTCCCGGTTTGTTCCGAAAGGATTTTTCACTCGCCTTCACCCATTCTCTCCATTCCCATTCTCGTATAGACAAGAGAGCCGAGTTGACGAGAGAGAGAGAGAGAGAGAGAGAGAGAGAGAGAGGGGTGAATCTTGGGCTGATCTTTCCTCGGAGAACCGTAGCTTTTCAAGGATTTTCACTTATATGTAGGAACGTCGCGTTTTTTCTTCCTTTTTTGGGACGGATGAGGGATCATAAAACCATTCAGTCTGTACTTTTTCGTTTTATATTTTGTAGACTTCTCGTGCATAGACGCGAGCTTAGCCACCTTAAGCCATATTGCTTCGAAAATGCGTTAGGAGAAAAGAATTTCTTTTTTTTAAGCCACGACAAAAACACGGATTTTACGACACGAGTAAAAAAGGATTTGCACACGTCAGTTTTCCAAATGTAGCTTTTCGAAAAAAGAAAATAACATTTCTGGCGATTATTTTTTTTGATGGCTCATTTCAAAGGTTCATTCAGTATGTCAATGCCAATGCGAAAAATTTGCATTGGTGGAAATTTCCCCAAAAAGCATGAGAAGAAAGCGAGGTGGGCCAAATTAGACACTCGAAAACGAGACGTCGCGGAGGGTTCAATCATTGAGAAATTGTAGAAAAAATAATATGTATTTAATAGAGAAGCATTTTGAACGATTTATCGACCGAAAATCATTATTTGTTTTTTGGAATGCCTCGTTCGTTGTCCGCCTAAAGCCAATTTGCCATTTTATCAACTCATTAGTCCGTCAAGGCCATCTCAAGGTCATTGGTTTTGTTGGAACAAAAGTGGAAGGGTGGTTTTAAAAATACTTGTCTTCATTTGAAAATTTTTGCCGGTCTTGAAATTGAATGACAGCCTCCACTTAAGGGGGGATACATCTTCAGGTGGCCAAGAAATTTGCAGATTTTCATGATTTCTTTTCGAAAGGGACGATTTTTTCACTATGTTTGAGATTTGGGGAATGTTTTTTTACGACTTTTGGCTGGTACATAGTTTTTTTTTCGATTAATCTTTGAAAATAGCGGAAGCATAGCACGGTCTACTAAACTGCATTTTCAAAATTGTCGTGACGTATAGCTAAAAAACTAATCGACCGATTTTTATGAAATTTGGTATACATTTTTCTAACCTTATTGCCTTAAACATGAACCTAAATTTAAAAAAACAAATGTTTTTTAAAGTATTTTTATGGCAGAATCCCAGGTAGGAATTGACGATGAAAAAAGGGCTCGCCAAGCTCTGAAACAAGGCTCACATTTTTTAATTCAGGCTGAGCACCAGCCTGATTTCAGGCCTAGCTGAACCTCTGAATGATAACGCGGTTTCAGGCTCTTGCACACAGGCTTGACCAAAGGCTGGTAGAAAAGCCTGTACTAAGCCTGAAACGACGAAACAACAAGGCTCAAAACGAGCCTTAATGAAGCCTTCACGAGCATTTTTATGACCAGGCTTATCCCAAACTCTTCTCGAGGCTATATGAGGCCTGTTTTTAGTTTTCTATTTTCTACATTGGGGTAAATTTAATTATATTATTTCTTTTAATTATTATATTATTTGTTTTAATTATTATATTATTTGTTATAAAATATATATAAAAAATATTTTTAAAAACAATACTTTATTTTATTTGTTGTTTATGGGACACGTAATACACAGAGTGTACACAAACTCCAGAGAGTGAGTATATACGAAATCTGTGTGTGACGAGAAAAAAAAAAACTTTTTTGTGTACCTCATAAATATCGATGAGAGCATATGTTCAAATGTTCTGAGCTGCCTCCTTCGCTTTCGTTTTTCGTGTCTTCGCACTTGACAAATTCATTGCAACATTTTTTTTCTTCATAAAAGTACAGAAAAAATATTATTTTAAACTTATTTTATTTTATCACAACCTGAAACAAGCCTGCATCCAGCGTGGATTTTTCAGCCTTAAAATTCACCGGCTGAATAAAGCTTGAAATAACCCTGAGTTTAGGCTAAGCAGCCAGTCTTGGTTCCAGGCTGCGCCAAACGATGCAATGAAACCAGGCCCAGGTCTGTCTCACTCAGGCTCGGTGAAACAAGGCTCGCACAAGCTTGTTTCCATCGTCAGCCTTTTGAATCCCTACCTGGGATGTAGCAATTTTTATCGATTTTTTTTTGTTTGTGTCAAAACGTATCATTTAATCGATTTTCACCATTTTTCACATTTCCTTGGTTCATATTCTGCATATGAGTGTAAATGAAAGAAAAATCTTCGTTGATTTTTTTTCGCTTAATCCCATCGACGCTACTTGTCAGCGTGACAAATTACCGATGTTCATGATCTTTTTCTTAAACACATTTCTTCGCCATTTTTGAGACTTAGTTTATGTTTTATTAATACTTTGGGCTGTTACATGGTATTTTTTAATTTCAGTAATCTTTAAAAATGGCGGAGGTATGACGCGGTCGTCCAAACTGCATTTTCAAAACTGGCGTGACGTAAAGCTAAAAAACTAATCGACCAATTTTTATGAAATTTGGTATGAATTTTTCTAACCTTATTGCCTTAAACATGAACCTAAATGTTAAAAGAAATTGTTTTTAAAAGTATTTTTTACGGCAAAATGTAGCCATTTTTATCGAAAAATTAAATTTTTTTGTTTCAAAACGTATCATTTGATCGATTTTCAACATTTCTCACTTTTCCTTAGTTCATATTCTGCATATGAGTGTAAATGAAAGAAAAATCTTCGTTGATTTTTTTTTTTTTTCGATTAATCCCATCGATGCCCCTTGTCAGCGTGACAAATTACTGATGTTAATGATTTTTTTTTTTCTTAAACACCTTTCCTCGCCATTTACGAGACTTAGGGTATGTTTTGTTAATACTTTTGGCTGTTACATGGTATTTTTTAATTTCATTAATGTTTGAAAATGGCGGAGATATGACGCGATCTTCCAAACTGCATTTTCAAAACTGGCGTGACGTATAACTAAAAAACTAATCAACCGATTCTGATGACATTTGGCGTAAATCTTTTTAACCTTGAACAATACTCTAAATGTTTAAAAAATAGTTTTTACAGATATTTTTTATTGCAAAATGGAGCTATTTTTGTCGAAAAATTCAATTTTTTGGTTCAAAACGTAACATTTCATCGATTTTCAACATTTCTCTCTTTTTCTTGATTCATATTCTGCGTGTGAGTGTTAATGAAAGAAAAATGTTCGTCGATTTTTTTGTCCGATTAATCTCGTTGACGCTACTTGTCACGCGGTCTGACACATCCGCCGCAACCCGTTTAGAAGACCGTGCCATACCACCGTCATTTTTAAAGATTGACAAACAAAAAACATACCATTTCACAGCCAAAAGTAGTCATAAAACATACCCTACGTCTCAAAAATAACAAATAAATATTTCCTCTTAAAAACAAATTATGACAATCAGCAATTTCTTCCTTGCCTAAAGGTATCTCCGCCCTTTAAAAAAATACCAAAATGGTCGAGGTGTAGATTCCAACGAGCTCTTCAAATTTGGATACCGACTTTTTTGTCCAAAATCAATATTTCCATGGTTTTCCGAGCGTCTATTTTCCACGCGCCAACCAGGTACATATTTCGAAAGAAACCTTGCCAAAAAAAAAATAAATCACATCGAGTTTCTTTGTGATAAAGCTTAATTTTTTTTGTCACATTCTGGAGCTTTTGTTCTCGTCATTGTCAGCCGTCAATACGTAATTCGCAGTGACGCGTCCATCGGCTTGAAATTCCGAACTGCGAGGTGTCTTGCGCGTTGCGACGTAAGCGAAGAGAAAATGGCGACGTACCGACGAGAGCTTCCCCCGTGCTCGAATCCTAAGAGCTTTTTTCCACTCACTTTTTTTCGCTCAGGCGAAAAAAACGAGTGGCCGCGCGCGCTGCGTAGGACACAGTGCGGTGCAGACGAGAAATAAATTTGCCCTTCCGCTTCGTGTCTGCTGAGCTACCGTGCAGCTTCACCCCACTCGACAACCGTCTCTCTTTTCAACCTTCCTTTTGCGTAAGGACGGGGACAGTGAGCTCTTCGCTTGCCTCGTGCCCACCCCCTCCCCAACCTCCGCTTTCGGCTCCCGCACATTCCCCTAATAGCAAACAGAAATTGCTGCGTCAACTTGTTGCACGCATTTGAAATATTAGAGGCGTGTTCACACGAGTCACCGTATGACGTCAAACGAGCCATGGGATCGATATTTTAGTGCTACTTTGCGCCCTAAGTCCCTAAGCTCGTGGTGATGTCAATTGCGATGGAAAAGTCTGGGCACGCAGGACCGGTGATGTGAAGTATCAAACAAGAGACAAGAAAAGTGTAGAGGGCGAAAAAAGTTAATTTCTTCTAAAAAAGTGTTTGGGTTTGTTTGGGTTAGAGTGAGTGGTCGATGTACGACGTCGTTGATCTATCGTCTTGAAGTGTGCATTGTTGGAATCCAGCGATAATTCTTTTTTATCTTTTTATTTCCTCATTTTTATTATTTTACATAATATTTTTTGCAGGTTTAAATTATAGATCGCTAAGTGACACAAAAAATGATCGATGGGTTACCGTAACGAAGAATTAGCCGGAAGAAATTTGCGCAATTGAAGAATAATAATTTACAGTGCATTTCAACGATCTTCCGTATCGGCATCGGCCAGCATCGATACCTGGATGGGTGACTGGTCTACTGACGACTACAGAATGGGAGGAAGTGTTAATGACTTCCTATTAATTCTTCGTATTGTATTTCGGTAAATATGCATTTTTTTGTAAAGAAGTTTTTTTGTAGTCGATCATCTTTATTTTATGGTCAAAAATGTATTTTTTTTTTAAGAAAAACAAAAATGAAGTGCCCAAACATTCGTTCGAAGTTGGAGATGCGTTGATAAATACGTCCTTGCACGAAAAAGATCATGGGGTCAAAACGACCCAGTGTGCAGTTGAAGGGTTAAGAAAATGATTTTTTACTCAACTATGGTATAAGTATTTAACGGCGGGGTAAAGTTAATTCGGTAAAAAAAGGCATGTTTTTAAGATTTTTTTGGCGTAACGAATAGTGTTCGTTTATTGAAAAATTTACATATAATAAAGTAACATTTGAACAACATTCTCCTAAATTTGCGTTGCAAAATATTCAAAATTGAGCGAGTGAAAATTAAACCCCGGAGGCGCCTCGAAAAAAAGTTGGTTTGCGGTGTGCACCATAACTCGCAACAGAATCATTTGAAACAAAAAAATCAAAATGCATTTGTTAAAGGAGATGTTTCTCGAGGTAATGACGGGAGGATTTTTTTCTTTCGATTTTTCGATTTTTAGTAGCACTTAGGTAGCCAAAAACCCGATTTTCGCTAAAAAAAATCGGCTAATTTGTTGTTGAAAAATTAGTAATTATTAAAAAAAACAAAAAAGCTCTCGACAATACCTGGTGAATTATGTGAAGAAGTACTGTGCAAAATTTCAAAGCGATTGGTCCAGTAGATTTTGAGTTATCGTGCACACGGACTTCAAATATGACAAGTCTCAGAAAAACGGTTTGAAAAACGCAGAAGAGAAGAGAACGGCATGGAGCAATAGACGCTCAAATACTCATAACTTCGTCAATTTTACTCCGATCGACTTGAAATGTTAACACAATATTCTTGATATATTATGCATTCATTTAAAATTTAAAAAAAAATGAAAAAAAAATTTAAATACTTTACCCCGCCCTTAATCCTTCGACTGTACACTTCTGCCACGAACCTCTGACTGCATATGGGGTCGATCGGACCCCAGACTTTTTCAGATCGTTGTATTTCGGTAGATATACATTTTTTTTTCGTAGAGACGTTTTTTGTAGTCTATGATCCTTATTTTACGGCCCGACATTTCTTTTTTAAGAAAAACAAACATTAAGTGCCCAAACATTCGTTCAAAGTGAGAGATGCGTTGAAAAATACGTACTTGCATGAAAAAGATCATCTTTTTTTCAAAATATAAAAAAAATCCTTTGAAGAGGAAGGTTTGTAGATACGAGAAAAGACAGTGTCGACCGTCTTTCCAAAGAGTATATTCATTCGGAGGTGTGAATTTGAGCATTTTCGGGATACTGAAAAACAAACAACAAAATCGACTCCTTCGGCAGATTGATTGTTGAAAACGTATATTTTCCGCATTTTTTTTACTCCAATGACTTATTATAATACTTATATAAATACATAATTTATTATAGTAGCGCAAAATAAAAAAATATCTATGATCATTTTCTATCATGACTCACTTACATGTAGTAATAAAACAAATTTGACCAAATTTTTTCCCCTCTTACCGTACTACTGCATAAGCGGGGTCGTTTCGACCCCAGGGCCTTTTTCGACAGCTGTCCTCAGTACACGGGCAGGATGCACAGCGGCCGTATAGCTAACTCCGTTTAGCGATACAGCCAGTTAAAAAAATGGGGTCGAAACGACCCCGTTTGCAGTCAAATGATAAAATAAATATGGTATGAGCCATTAAAAAATCCTCCCGTGATTCAATGCATGACAAAACCGTCTCGCGTAATTTCTTGCTCCGCTGGAAAATCGAAGAAACCGGCAACGTCTTGTCGCGCAAAAGCAGTAATTCCAAACGTCTCGGAATAAAATACGCCCGAACGATAAATATTTCTAAAAGATCAGAGTTTATTACTCGCGAAGCTTTTCCCGAGATTCGCAGCTGTGTGAGGCCGGTTGGATTTTTTCTTCGTCTGCTCCTCCCCAATCTCGTGTACGTATACTTTTTCACGTAGCGGAGATAGCTGGAGGATTTTTTTTCGATGCGGGTCGACGAGGAATGAAAAGAAAAAAACGAGGTGAGTTGGTCAGGGAGCTTTTCGCGAGATATTTCCATTTTTTTAAGAAAACTTTTTTCGCTCTTTCTCCCCCGTACGCGAGATAGATAGACGCGCATATTGCTGTCGCAATTACTATCCTACGAGTGCTCGTGGATGGATGAAACGCGGGCTGTTTTCTTGCTGCAGTAAAATGCACGTGTCGGTGGTTGTATGTGCTCGATAAGCTAGTCGTAGGGCTACGAGGAGGAGGGAAAGAGGACGAAAACACGTTGGAACCCTCCAGGGAGCGCCTGAAAATCACAAAGACACGTATAGATATATTACACGTATAGACGTATATAGCGCGGAGAAAATATAAGCGATAGAACCGCGCCAAGACTGTACAAAGCCCTCCGCGCCACCCAACAAGACAAAGAACGGACCGGAGAGCAATTGCGTGTCCCGTTGTCCTTTGTACCGAAGTAAAGGTTCGTTAGAGTCGTCCAGGACGACTTCCTGCTATTACTGGCTCGCATTGTTGTTCCCTGGTAAATTCTCTCTTCACTACGAGGTGAAATTTACGCCTGATTTTTCTTTATACGTGTCCAAGTGCTGTTGGCCATTCAAAGCTGACGGGGTAGGGTCAAGAGAAAATCGTGCGCAAGGACCGAACCAAAAATCTGTCACGTTTCCACGTTTATCTCCCTCGTTTCCGCAATTTGAGTAAACGCAATGGCCTTGCCCGCTTAGTCGACAGTTCGAGTGACAAATGGACGCTGAAGTTTCTCAACGTTGGCTCTTTGTCGAAAAGCCCAGGCGACGTGTCAAATCCAAACAGACTCGTAGATAGACATTCGTAGGTAGGAGCTTTTTGTAAATATGCAATCCAGATGTTGGTAGAAGTGTTTTCGTATTTACTGTCAGATTATTTTGTCGTGTTGAGTTTATCGCTCTACAGGGTTGGGGATTATTCTTTCTCGTCTTCCAGTTGGATCCAACGATGTTGACGTCTGCATCGGTCGTATGCAACGAGAACTCCGGTTGACTTTATCAGTTGTTCATTTTTATCAGCTTGCAGAAGTGTTTTTTGGAGACTTAAGTTTTGGATATCCGATGAGGATCCGAAAAATATCATCGTTAAGTACAAAAGTATACATTTGTAAGAATTAGGTACATCAAAATTTTATCGGAATAGAATCTTGATGTGCCTCATCAAGAATCCATCCGTGGAACACTGTCGTGGTAAAAAATCTAGAGACGTCTATCTGTTTTTGATTTATTTGTTTACTCTACGAAAATTGACATCAATGCCACACGTGCTGCGAGAGAACATCACATTGCCAAACGTCATATGATGCAGGGAAGAAAGAAATGCAGGATCATCGTTTTGGGCACTCTTTGTTGAAGTGTTTTTCGAAGCTAATGTAACATCGTCTTGGTCAGTGTGGGGTTATCAAAGATGGATGAAAAAGAAAAAAAATGGTTAGGATCAGCGCTCTCAGAAAGTCTCGTTGGACCCGCTCCGTGAAAAAGGATCGATTGTCGGGTTTTTGCCGAAGTTTCACATTTTCCCGTATTTCCATATTACTAGAATCAACCTCCTCGCTTTTTATCTCCATAAATTCATAAAAAGGGAGCTAATCTCCCTTGGGAGGTTGGCCGGGTATGCTGACAGTGTGGATCGAAGCGCGGAAATGAGATCAGGGAGAATGTTGCAAAGTATGCTGTAAAAGAACGAAGTGGGGACGTGGATTTTCCGTTACGAGAATAAGAACATTGGAAAATAAGAGTGCCCGCGTTGAGAGTGTGTGCTCTGGCGATGCGAGATTCCTCCGAAGTTACTTTCCGGGCCTCCCACATATTGGATCGTAGAATGCAAGGGAACGGATGACCTGACCATTATGGCCGATCCGTGGATCAGCAATCTTGGATCCACCTTGTCTGTAGAACTAGTCTCGGTTCTAGTAATGATGCAGGGAGGTCAAGGACCCAACGTAGGATCATGGCTTGGAATACGCCATAATTGTGCCATTTAACTTCAATTGCCATTTGACGTGAGTTTTTAAAGATCCGGTATATTGAGAAAGGAATGGCGAAATATATGACGATATTTCGTCTGCATAGAATGGAAATGATTCAAGCAGCAATCCGGTCAAGAATGATATGGATGCTGATGACATGAAAATTGATAACATGGATGTTGATAGCATGGATGCTTATGACATGAATGTTGATAGCATGGATGCTGATGGCATGGATGTTGTTGGCATGGATACTGATGATATGGATGTTGATGACATGAAAGATAATGCCAGGGGTGTTGATGGAATGGTATCAACGATCACACAGAATTAATGATTACGTGTACCAATCGATATCGCAGAAGCGACTACAAGTATATTTCGTCTGCATACAACGGAAATGAGTCAAGCAGCCATCCAGTCAAGGATCATATGGATGCTGATGACATGAAAGTTGATAACATGGGTGTTGATGACATAGATGCTGATGGCATGGATGCTGATGGCATGGTGCTGATGACATGGATGCTGATGACATGGATGTTGATAGCATGGATACTGATGACATGAATGTTGATAGCATGGATACTGATGACATGAATGTTGATAGCATAGATGCTGATAACATGGATGTTGATGGCATGGATGCTGATGACATGGATGTTGATAGCATGGATGTTGATGACACGAAAGATAATGCCATGGATGCTGATTGGGATAAAATCAATGATCACACAGAACTAATTATCACATATACCAATCGATTCCTCTCAAACAACTATGATTATATTTCGTCTGCATGCAACGGAAATAATTGAAGCAGCCATCCGGTCAAGGATGACATGGATGCTGATGAGAAGAAAGTTGATAACATGGGTGTTGATGAACATAGATGCTGATGGCATGGATGCTTATGACATGAATGTTGATAGCATCGATGCTGATGACATGAATGTTGATAGCATGGATGCTGATGACATGAAAAATAATGCCATGGATGTTTATGGAATGAAATCAACCCTCACATGGAATTAATTGTAGAAATTGTACCCAGTGGAATCTTCGTCCACGTATATCAACGCAGATCGTCTCTTATCTTCGCCCAATGAATGCTTTGTTCACGATGTCCGCTGTTATTGCGAAGCACGCGAAAGATGATGGGCAATGTTCCATGCGGTTACGTAGACAAGAAATACATTCGTCGACAAATCGCAGGCTCTCAACATCCCCCGGTACAGTAGAATCGGTGGATGACGTAATAGGATAAGTGTAGCACAATGGCCGTTATGTAGGTCGGCGTGTCAGTGCCACCAGCTACCCCTGATTTTCGGCCCATTCTCTCCGACCCGGCTGTACGCGAAGCTACCCTCCGTATAACTAGCCTCCCACCTGGATCCGGGGCTCCGCGGCCTCGTTTCAAATCCGACCGCGATAACTACAGCTATTCCCTGTTACCCCTTTCATCGGTTTATCGGGCATCCCTTAACGCAATCTTGCGGCCAACGGGCGCATTTATTTATGCTCTCGGCTCTGCTGAAAAGTTATCTTTCAAGTGGGGTCGAAGTTTGCGTCGCTGGAATGCAACGAAAATTCTTTTCAATACTTTATTTTTATTATTATCTAAAATCATACTCTTCAGGTTTAGGTTTTAGGTCGCTTAATAAGAATCCGCAAAAATGTGCGCGTGATTTTCGTAGCTTAAATCTGTCGAAAGAAATTTGGGGAAAAATCGTTTTCGTTGCATGCCAACGATGCTAACTTCAACGTCATTCTTGCAACAATAAGTGTCGAAGAAAAATCAGACCGCTGCATCACTCCTGCAAATTTTAAAAGAGGAACGTTATCTTATTTAATGCATCTACGCTGGAGGATTAAGGGGGAAGATTCCTTTAGGTGAGGACAAAATTAGCTGATTTTCATTGTTTTTTTTCTCTTCCCTTTTTTCAAAGGACAGATTTCTTTACCATTTTTTAGATCTAGGGTATTTTTTATTACTACTTTTGGCTGTTACATGGTATGTTTTAAAATCAATCTTCAAAAATGGCGGAGGTATGACACGTTCTTTCAAGCTGAATTTTCAAAACTGGCATGACGTATACGTAAAAAAGGAATCAATCAATTCTGATAAAATTTTGTACAAATCTTTCTAACCTTATTGTATTAAACATGACTCTAAATGTTCTTGAAAAAAAGTATTTTTTGTTGCAAAATGTGGTCTTTTTTTCGAAAAATTTAATCCTTTTGTTCCAACGCGTACCATTTCATCGATTTTCAAGATTTCTTACTTTTTCCTGGTTCATATTCTGCGTATGAGTGTTAATGAAAGAAACATATTCGTTGGTTTCTGTCAGATTAATCCCGCCGTGACTAAATGTCACGCCGTCTGACAACATCCGCAGCAATCCGGTTAGAAAGCCGTGCCATACGTCGCCATTTTTTAAGATTAATAAAATAAATACCATGCAACAGCCAAACGTAATAATAAAACATACTCTAAGTTTCAAAAATAGTGAAGGAATTTTCTCGTTAAAAAAAAATCATGGAAATCAGCAATACTTTCCTCGTCTAAAGGTATCTCCCCCCTTAAAAGAAGAAGTTCTATCGAAATATAATACTGTTGAGTTGGTTTAAAGTAAACGCGTAGTATACTTCGGTAATAAAGGATGAGAATCGTACGGAATCGTATCGTCGAGTATTAAGGGGTTATATACAGTTAACATTTTCGAAAAAACGACTTTTTTTTAATTTAATTTTCGTAATGTACATATATTTAAGTACACACGGAGAAAATTTCTTGTCGATCCAGCGAATATTCTCGAAGTTACACGCACACTTGTAATGACGTGTCAGAGCGTTCAAAAGTGCTTTTGAAACTTTAAACGCGTTTTTCTTAAAACTGTGTATTTTAAAGTCGATGAGCAAGATTTCTCGGAAACGGCTGAACCGATAAGTCGCAAATTTTAACACAATCTTTTCAAGTATATTTTTCGGTAATTAATCGAAGGTTTTTTCTTACCGATAAATATTTTCCATTTTATAAACAATTTAAGGCCTGCATTTTTGTCAAAAATCGATTTTTTATTGTTGAGAAGTCGCTATTTTGTCAAAAATCATTATTTTTCTTATTCCTTCGATCATTTACAAGATAACACATTATATTAAGGAAATATTTTTGGTTTCTTCATTTTAGGTGATCCAGTCCAGAGATATCGTGCTCACCGCTAGACGCCTTTTTTTTGACGTGCTCCCGGAGATCAGCTGTAGTAGCCTTCAAAATAATTATTTTTACAAATAAAAAATTATAAAATACTGTTAAAAGTTACCATAATATGTGTACAAATTTTTACGTTAATAGATTCAAAGGTCGTCTCAAGAAAAATTCTAGAAAAATCGATCTTTCTGGACCTCCCGACTGTATATAACCCCTTAAGAAAGGCCCTCTTATCTAGATGCTCTGCGCTTGACACCTACGTCTCGACTATTTTTCGGCAGACTTGGTCGACCTTTTTCGGCTCGTGGGCGGCGTACTTCTGGAAGAGACAGAGCGCAAACGATCGTCGATAAAGCCGAACAAAAGTTGTCATCTGCAGGCATTTATGAGATATACATTCGTAATGTACAGACTATATACATATGCATTTATACATACAACCCATATAATCTAAGTACATTAATATATATATGGGTATACATTTTTTGCCGAATCGCAGATTTTAGGGACAGGACTTTCATCACGTTCGAATATCTTGAAAAACTACCCTTCTGTGTATATATATATATATTTATGCATCAACAAATAGATAAGAGCTGAAATGTGCGTACGACTCGAAAGAACGATTATTAATGGAAATATCTATTTTTTGTACTCGTTGAAATAGCGAGAGAAAAATCTTTCCACCGGCTAAGACAATTATCAATTTATAAAAGCCCTTGCGTTGGATTCTCCATAATGATGCGAAAGCCGTCACGAAAGTAGAAGATTAATGAGAAAATCCTGAGCGCTAGGGCGACGCTTTAGCTCGTTAAATAATAATAATGATAATAGGAGAATTACCTGAGGGTGAATAAGAGATATAATGATGATAATGCTGATGATCACAATACTCGTCGTGCCGGAAATACAAGGGGCAACGAAACCGGTCGAAGAAAAATGTGACTGCGAGAGGTTGACGAGTGGACGTTTACGTATATGTGTGCAGCTGTTCTGTTCGCAACGATTCCAGAAGTTCCTCCCTTGAGACTTCAACGTCACGGAATAAAAATTGTATGGGGAATGGAAATTGTATGTCCGATTATTGAATGAGAGTAAGAATGCGAATAATGAACATTTATCCGTATTCGATTCATAATGAGTTATTGTTAAAGAAGGTCGGGCGTTTCAATGATGACTATGAAAGAATAAACAATAATAATTTTAAAAAAAGTAAAAAATAAAATATAAGCTGTTCAGAATCTTCCGTTATGAAAAATGGTGAATTTAGCCACATGTAACATCAAACTGACACATTCACTATGCTCACCTTACTCAAATTGCAAAATCGTGGTGTCTGTACAATCGTTTTTTCAAGGTGATATTAAGCTGGTAGGGTATCAATGCAATTTTGGAATATTTGTCTGTTCTAACGAAGTTGACGTCACAAAGGCTGAAACTTTTTTCCTGGCCCTTTGGTATGTGAAGATGAACGTTACAATAATTTGTCTGCGCTTCGTTACACCTGGATACGTCAAGTAGAACGTGAGAAGATGCGATTCTTTTGTAGAAAAGATCGTGGCTCGCGGAAACTCTTCAACATTTATATAAGAAAGCTCCTCAGTAAATACTCAGTATTTCAAGCAGTTTCATAAGCTTTAAGGATTATCTCACTCCATTTTAAATATACAGAAAACGAGTTTCTCGTAAGAATTTTGCTATATAACATTTAAACCAGCATCTTTATCTAGAGCGCTGTTTTGAAAGTGATTTTCAGAGTGGAATAACTAAAAAATAATTAAAAAAATAAATACACGTTTTTATTCATCCTTCACAAATATGTACAAATAAAAAAAAATCATTATCACATTCTTTCGTACGTTTGATTCCAACGGTGCGCAGAAATCGTCCCTATTTGGCAACTAGTATTGTGGACGTTGTGTAAATCCGAAAACAAAAACCAAACATATTCACAATCTGTATGAGTGTTGTGATATTTGGTACCAGGTTCGGCAAAAAGAAATTACTACGTGGAGGCGTGTTAAACTTCGATCATCATTTTTTCCTGTTTTCTGACCATTTTACAGGTTACATAATTTGGAAAAATCATTTAGAATCAACGTTGCTACCAAGGTTTAAAAACAGTCTACTGGCGGTGTATGCCAAATCTGAGCTGAATCGACCGATTGGTAATCAGGATATCGTGGTGGCCGATTCAAGGGGCCAGTCCACTATGAAAATTTCAAAAAATCGGAAGCAAGCAAGACTTGAAGAAATCGACGATGATGAGCAATCAGAAGGGATTTTGTAAGGTGCAGGAATTGCGATTGAGTTTAGGTAAGAGTTTTTCATAGTATAAACTTCAAACGCGTTTTTCTCGAAACGTCTTCAAAATCTAGCTCCATCGTATCTCTAAAACTAATAAACTGATGCTCTTGAAATTTTAACCACATATTGCAAACATGGTTCGCAACAAGATGACCCTCGATGGTTTTTAAATTTTGATTTTTACTCTTTTTTTTGCGAAAAACTGCGGAAAACGCGTCTTTTTAAAACTTTTGTCGTTTATCATCTGCAATTTTTTTATTTTTGGATAAAACTTTATATCCGAGGGTTATTTTGTAGCTGGTGTCATACTGGATCTAATGGACTTTGATTTTGTTGTGTCAGACAAGCCGTTGCCGAGTTGTGATGGAGCTACCTAGCCCACCTATTTTTGAGGCGTTACGTTAAACTATAGTTTTTGTAATTAAAAATGAATAAAAATAAATTAAAATCCTCTTTTATGTATTCCAAGACTTTATTTATCAAGCGCAACAGCTTTTAGGTTCATATCTTTTATAAAAACCTCAAAAAAAATCGCGAAAGTAGCCTTTTTTCGTGGCTCCAAAGTGGACTGGGCCCTTAAAAAGCTTAGTATCGAGAAAAACGCGCCAAGGTGCTGCCTTTCCCCAATTTCTAAAACTCGGCTAATTTCATTAGTATCATTAAGGGGAGGGTAGGGGTTTCAGCGTGAAAAAACATCTCATTGCGATTTTTTTCATCTATATGGATAGAGTAAATTTATTGAAACCTTTTGTACATTGTTAAGTGTCATTTCAAGAACATTCCGTGAAATTTGTACGCGAAAATATCCACAAACAAGCCGGTGCGGCGTTTTTCTCGAAACGACTTTTTTAAAGTCCGTGTTCACTGCCATTTGAAAACTACATGATTTATTTCAAACTTGGTACACACTTTCTACATATAAAATACCTCCCCCCAACGGTTAGTTTGAGATTTTTATTTACATTGAGGGGGTTTTCCACCCCCAAAATGGCGCAATTTTTCGTGAAAAATCACACGTTTCACTTTACATGACCAGCAAAAATTTAGAAATGGAAAAAAAAATTATCATAGACCGTTGGGGAGAGGATTTGATGATACTTTGACCAAATTTTAATGGTACTTGATTTCAGATAATTTCTAGCTGAGATACAGTGAACACCGCAAATCGTGTTTTTCCAAAGGCGTTCTTGGAAAAGCTTTGTCACCGGCTTGTTTGTCGATATTTTCGCGTACAAATTTCACGGAATGTTCTTGAAATGACACTTAACAATGTACAAAAGGTTTCAATAAATTTACTCTATTCATATAGATGAAAAAAAATTCGCAAAAAAGTGTTTTTTTTCACGCTGAAACCCCTACCCTCCCCTTAAATGGCCTTGGCAAACGTATTTAGAACGGTCTGTAGAGTAATAAAATAACATTGAAAAAATTCAAACGTCTAAGCACCATGGCTACGTGAATACAATATGGTCCGAAAAATCATTCCTTACATGTCCATGCACCAAATTTCCGACATACTGAATGGCTAGATTTGTACATTTTTTTCGTCGAAAACGTCATAGTGAAATATACGGAAATGGCAAAGTTGAACTTGGTTTTATATAGCCAGGGATTAAATTAAAATAAGTATCCTTCAACATTCACGGGTGGAATGGTAGACTTAAACTCTTTTTTCGAATTTGTTTAAGATGCCTAATAAGTATAAGGGAAAAGCAATTGCTCTGCGAGGGAACTGGACTGAAGAATGATTAAAAGCAGCAACTAGTGCTGTAAAAAATGGTGGTTTTTCGGTCGTATGGCCCCGCTAGGACCTACGAAATGAGGAGCTGGCGAACAAAACTGGACTTGTCCCCATTACGTCAAATTGTTTTTTTTTTCATGTTCTTCAAGCATACGTTTATTAGCTCCCAAAATATTTTGCTTCAAATCAGGCTCTAAAACCTTCAAATTTGTTAAAAACTGCCTTTTCAAGCAGAAATGGACTTGTCCATGGCTGGCTGGATGATAAATTAATAACAGGTGACCACAATGATGAAATTGGATGCAATTGTTGTGAGTCTGACATGGAAGAGTTTGTGTAGGATTATTAAATTAATAATTAAAAAAAAAAAAATTTACATCCAATTTAAAAAATCTGTTTTATTTCATAATCGGATATGTCCATAAGATTTTTATTCAAAAGCGAAGTTGTCCACGATGCTCATTCGAAACCGGACTCGCCCAAAATAAAAATAAACACATGGTAGTTAGTGTTTTCATTAAACTCAAGCCAGGTTCAGGCTTACGCTTTGACGGCGCCTTCATATATTAAAGCTTAACAATTCCAACTCATCCCTATTTGATTATTTTGGTTTTTGACCTCTCCTGTAAAAAAGTAATTCATTTACAAGTCCGGTTCTGTTCGCCAGCTCCTCAAATATCGAGGAAGACCTTAGAAAGACGATATAAGAAGAACGATGAAAAAAAATATTGCGGGGAAAACTATTATGAAACCCGTCTCATTGAAGACTGACTTCGGTACACAGTGTGCCAATTTGGATACACGAAAATTGTACTGAATTCGGTTATATGTGTTTTAGATGTGGCCAGAAGAGGACAAAAATGAAGAATTAAAACATTAAACCAAAGAGAAAACCGATAGTATAATTAAGGACTGCCCAATCCTCCTCTACTCCTATGGTCATCACATCCGGATACACTGGGAGAGATGATTGTAATTTCAAACTGATTTTAAATTTATAATTTAAAAAATTGATTTTACAAAAATACGAATTTTAAAGTTTATCTCATAAGAGTTTGTTTTATTTTTTCAAACTATCTTACAGTTCAATATTCAAAGTTTAATTACAAATGGAGATAAAAAGAAGCAAAGAAACGTATGTACTTTTATTTTGACAGATTATTAAAAAAACTTTGGCTACCTACCCTGGACTTACCCTATGTTTAAAAAAAAAAACAATTCACTTGGATCAATCAGCATTCGTCATATGGTCTACTGTCTATGGTCATCAGGCCTGACTGACTTCCAGATCATAATAATCTCAACACACCCTAGCTCGTTTTGTTGATTGTAACATTGAGGGCACAATGAATCATGATATAACGCATAAACAACAAATACATGTTGATATGTCTAAATTTCGCGTTTCCTGAAACATCAGACGGGGTCGGGGGGGGGGGGTGAGATTTTTCATTCGCTTTTAACAAACATAGCAGTCGAGTCAATATGCCGCGAGCATAAATCAGTCCGAGATATTCATGCAGGCGTCTCGGGAAAGGAGGGGTTGCACAACTGCAACCGAGAGCCTCATTCGTTCCGGTGAGTTCCAGCTTGGTCGCTGAGCTGGTTCCCTTCATTGTTCGTTTTGCGTTGCCAGAATAATATTCAGAATATATCGCCCTCGAGATACATACGTATATATCGTAACGCCCGCGTCGACCTGACTGAATTTTACAATATTTCTCGTATATACATCAAGCGGCGAATCGGTAAACAGGATCATTAATAAAAATTAGACGTAAATAGGGACGCCTGCATAGCAACATTTGCACCGTGGAAAATTCCTCAGCGTCGTCTACAATCGATTTTCAGACCGAGCGAAACTAAGGACGGCATTCTCGAAAAAATATTTTTATTCGGTAGTATCATCTTTTAGCTGTGTTGCTTGTAAATTTCATTGAAATGTTCCTAAAATTGAATGAGCTACCAACAGTCGGCGGCAGCAGTACCATACTTCAAATTGTAAACGCGTTTTTCTCGGAACGCTGGTTTCAAAGTCGGTGGACGTGATATCTCGAGAACCACTTGATGGCTTATTTCCAAATTTATAGAAGATATAATGAAAAATATTCAAAGGTCGTTGACGATCTCACTTTTTCAAAATCGATCTTCATTTTTTAATAATTACGTAGAAAAGACCACTATTTTCATAAATTTTGTGTGCTCGTGATTCAATTCGCCGCCACGTTGTTAAAAAAAATTATTTAAGAAATCAACGATCGTCAACGACTCGTATTTATTGTTAACTTGAATAACCCCTTTAGTTTTTATATTTCAGATGGACCATTTAAGCTGGACAGAGTCCACCGCCAAACATCGCGAAAAAAATTTCATCATCTGCCGGTGGTCATGTTTTTGCTGATGTTCTGTATTTTTTTGGTGATTTTTTTCAAGGCTCTCAATATATGTACCTTTGTGTTACAAAAATCGGAATCTCTCCATTTTTTCGCGCTTCTAGGTAAATGTAGCCCCTTAATGAATTTGTAGAGATTTTCAACGATGCTGAAATCCGTTCACTGGAAGCCAAAATTCAAGCGATCAAATTTGCTAGAATAGCAAATATTTTGGGCTGAATGAAAAGCGCAAACATTTTTATTTATCAAACAAAAACGTAAAAAAACGCCGTGTCGCGAAAAACACACAAAATCCAACCGAACCGAAAATACAGAAATCGATTGTGGCGCGAAAAAGAGGCCCAGTTGTTACACAGTGGACACAGTTAGATGTCTCGTTTTACGAGGGTGAGGTGGAAGGGAGGGAGGGAGGAAGGGAGGGAGGGAGGGGGGAGAGAGAGAGAGAGAGAGAGAGAGAGAGAGAGAGCACAACGTGCGTGTAAGAGAACGGGGTACGTCACGTCGTTGCAAGCACGCTATACACAGAGATATCATCGTCACGCTCAGAGATTGCCCAGAAGTCGTAAACGAAGACGATTCGGTACCGTGGCTCAGTCGTAAAAGCGACGCTACCTAGGGTGGCACTTAGTCGATGGCGATAAGACGCCCTTACAGCGAGATGGATTCTATACGTGCAACGGTGCAGTTCCACCAGTAGCAGCAAAGGTACAAAAACTCATACCGTGGTTAGCCTGGCGTATACATAAGCGGCAATCACGCGAGCCCTCGTCCAAGTCGTGTGTACCTGGGTGCATCGACGGCTGACCGTAAAAACGGCGAAAGCGTCACGAACCAACGGGACTTGCGTAGTGCCGATAACGTCGTTTCGTTTGGTAGGGCGATCATTGCATAACTTCAAAAAGCCTCGCTATACGGAGTGCAACGACGTCTTGTTGCAGTAAAAAAAAGCGGTACACGCGGCCGACCATTCGTTGACCTGCACTACTTGCACGAAGTGAAAATTCCATCACTTTTCAAGAGATTCCTTAAAATTCGTATATTCGTACGATGTGGTTGGATATTCTTCGTTTCTTTTCGTATTTTCATGGTCAGTTAAATATATAGCTGATTTATAAAATCAATTTTTTGTGTTCAATCGTCTGTATTAAAGTTATGTCTAGTTGTGAAAATCGAAAAATCCCTTTTTTCAAAACCAATATATCTTGACATTGTATCATCTTATACATGATCCCTGAATATTTCAAGGTAATCGGATCAAAATTGACAGATTTATAGGCTGTTATGTTGTTGATGCCTGTCGAAAGGCTCGAAACGTCGTTTGAAACTATAAACGCTTTCTTTTTCTTGAATACTTCTTGAGTACGTTTTCAACGTCGGTGAGCAAAATATCTCAAAAATTACTACAGAGCTTTTTATAGTTGTCCAAATGAAGTATTTGATCGACGGATTTTTTTTTCCAATGTATACTTTCGATTTGATGAGCGGACAAAGCTATTTTTTCGCAAATATCAAGACTCACTTTGAACACGCGCTATTTTTTTAAATTTGGTATTTCGGAAATTCCTTTCATTAAGCATGGGATAAACTAATGTACTAACAAAATCTGTTTAATTTTTTTAATATTAAATAGCCTCGTTCAGAAGGGCATTGCTCATCGCAAAATACGTTTTCGAGAGGTGCTTCCCGGACATCGACTGTAAATCGATTTTAATGAAATATTTTAACACAATAAAATTTCAGCGTGGCCTACACATGATACTTTTTGAAATAGGGTAACGTGACCAATAATTGAGCCCTTAAAGTACCAATAATTGGGCCCCTAAAGTGCCAACAATTGGGCCCTTAAATCGCCAATAATTGGGTCCTGAAAGTGCCAATAATTGGGTCCTTAAAATACCAATAATTGGGCCCATAAAGCATCAATGATTGGGACCTTAAAGTATTAATAATTGGGCCTCTGAAGTGCCAACAATTGGATCATCAAAGTGCCAATAATTGGGCTTGAAGTGCCAATAATTGAGCACCTTACCCTACCCAATTTTTGTAGAAATCTATCGTCACGATTTTCTTTAAGGGGCTATACCAGTGTGACACTTTCAAAATATCGGTTTTTTTGTTGTTTGCCTTTTTCGCCAGTTTATACTTTCGGGAATATCTTGTGAACATTTCAAAGCCGTATCTCTATCATTTTATCTTGCAAAAATCGATAGTTAAATATTTAAAGGCGTTTTTTCTCGAAATGAGATTTAAAAAATTTGCTGACATGTAACTCAAAGAGCAATTATCGGATTGACTTGAAATTTGAACTGAGTACTCTTGAATATATTCACTCTACAATGACGTAAAATATTTTTGATTGGATGAAAATTGACGATTTGGCATTGAAAAAAAACGACCATTTTATAGGCAAGAAAACAGACTTTTTTCATAACTACGCCATTTTGTTAGGTTTTGATATTTCTCGAAGATCCTACGTCATCTTAGAGGAAATACCTTCCAGTTTAACGATATTTTTTCCCTTTTCGGTTTTAGCTAATCAATCGGCCGGAATCATGTCAGCAGTGGAGGAACTTTTTTTTGCGCCTCCGTAAGCAGCGCATAAGTCGCTTGGATCTCAATATTCTTCTATGAAAAAATTATGTCATATAGGTCAAATATATTCTTAATTTTCCGAAACATTTAATTGAGTACTTTTCTTCCAAAAAATTCCCGAAAATCACCCAAATTTTCACACTGGTATAGCCCCTCAAAAAATCCCAAAAGTGAACGGATTTCACCTGTTTAACTAGGCATAACCCGTTAAAAACTCGTTCATCGTAACAATAACTGATCACATATCTTTAAAATAATCGCGCTTTGGAAGTTCAACGACCGTAACAAATGGTGTCACGTGAAACTTTTTCCCCTTAAGCCGTATGATTGAACGAAACAAAAAAAAAACGAGGAATACGTACGAGGCGAGATGGAGCGTCGATCACGCGCGCAAGCACAGATGTTTAAATGTGACGTGCACGTGCTTCATTGGAATTTCAAAGTAGATGCACACTTTGGACTAAATGGGCGGACGATATGCCTGAATCTGCGTCAAAGTCTCGCAGGCGAGGGATAATTTTGAATATTCTCCAATACACGTTCGGCTCGTAAATTTTATAAATGATTGTTCGGATATTATAGTGTTTCCAGAGTATTTTTTTTTTTGTATTACACTTCTCTTCGAGAATGTGCAAAGCAGTGTAAAAGGGTCGTAAGACACCATAAATAGTATAAAATGTTTCGAGATTTTTTAAAAATGATTTCAACTCGGCGCTTATGCAGTGATGGGATATTTCGAAGCACTATTGGTCAGTTTTTATATATGTTAATTCGCCTCTTAAGAGAACTGATTCAAAGTTAATTCAGCGGCTCCAGTTAAGGGTAAGTACCTTCAGCATTTGTAAATAATCGATTTTTTTGTTGTTCATTATCCTGTATACTTTTACGCACCTTAAAAATAAGAATACACAATCTCAACTAGGGACAGTATTGTAATGTCTATTTTTTAATGCAATTTTTTGTACTTTCGATGGTATATTCTCTGTATACTGTTACTATTTTATAAAAAGAAATTTAAATCATTTAAAACTTAAAATTGGATACGAAAAAAAATGTTCTGACTTCGTAATGTAATAATTGTTTTTTTATTAGTTCAACGATCTTTAAATGTGTTAAGAAATGTTCGTGTAGTCGAAGTACCAATAATGTACGATGGATATTTTTATCATTCATCCTTCAAAAAATTTCGGAATAACGCTTATTTTCGACCTGGCCGCAGGTAATATGACTTGGTAATAACTAACCCGTTAAGTTTTATAAAGGAATCATTTTGATTTTTCTTTTTTCAATTTTATTATTAGCTCGTTGTTTTATCTACCCAATGTGTTAGTACAAAAATTACGTATCACCAAATTCCCTAATCCCTGCCTCCTGCCATGTACCAGGACCGGAACGCCTGGCCGGACACCCCCCCCCCCCTTTATTCCGTTACGTAACGGGTGCTTTGTCGTCTATAATTGCGATTTTTTTCATACGCATAACTAATTGTGAAAGGATCGGGTTTATACTCATTTAATTAAGTATATATTCATTTAGTTTTATACCAATTTTTATGAAAATTTCTTTTCAATTAACCGAGATATATGACTTGATTTGACGAGGAAAAAAAAATTCTTTTCGTTGTCCCATCGACATCTTTATGAAAGGTTATCTGTAAATAAAAAGTCGAAAATTTATCGATCTCTATACAAATGTAGCTATCGTTATGCGTAGCGGTTTTTTTTTTCATTTTTCTTTTTCTTTTACAAAATGCCGACGTTCTGGAATTTTTTTCTATTTTCAAGGCCTTTTTTAAATTCAAGCAGTCTTTAAAAATCGTAATTATCAAAATTTAAACAATCGGTTACCTACAACCTTACTTTCTGCGATTACAAAAATGTGAAAATAATAAATAAAAATGGAAATCGATTGATAACTTTTTCAGTATCCGCTGGGACAAAGTTGAAAAAAGTAGTTTCGTCAAAGACGCGTTCAAAGTTTTCGTTCCGTTTTTATAGTATATTGATACTTACATTGAAGTATCTAGTCCCGGGAAATATAACGGTTGTTCACCTTCATTTTATTTCACAAAATAATAGGAGTATATATTGTACATAATATAACATATTATAATATTATATATAGTATAATAATTAAATAATTTAAAAAAATAACAATAAATAAACAATGACAATCAATAAATAAAATAAAACAAATTTTCAAAAGATCAAAATAATAAAATAAATAAAATATTGCCCAACCAGTGGAGCGCCAATGGGTCTCCATCTGACTCACACTTTTATTTGCTCTAAATCACCCAAAACTATTTATCGTTATTAGCAATAACAGATTATAGTTGTAAAATAATAATTAAAAAAACACCTGTAGGGACTGAGGGCACTAACCGGTCGCGCTACCTGTTATCACTAAAGTGACTGCAACTCCGAAAATTTTCGGACTTGTGATTTAAAATTTTGCCAACATATTAGTCTTTCCAAGAATTATTTTTTCTTTCAAGAATTATAAATTTGAAAATTCATAAAATTATAAACTTGAAAAAAGAAATTATAAACTTTCAAGAATTATAGAAAACAAAAAAATGTTTTTTCATATTTTGCTTGGCGAAAGTGGGAAAGGGGGAACTGTGCAAGTTCTTGCACAGTTCCCCCCTTGACACTTTCCCCCTTGACTGACATTTCGTATGTAAAGCTGTCAACTTTTAAGGCAAACCTTGCCCCTGCCCCCTCCTCCCACGTACGTAGACCGTACCGCCTGGTTGAACCCCCCCCCCCTTAAATTGCATTACGTAATTTGCGTACGCTCCCTCACTTATTTACGACAAGGAATACTCTACCCACCGATAGTCAAATTTCCCACTTGTCAAATTAAAATATATCAGAAAGACTTGTTTGCACAGTTGTTGATAGAGGTCTTCGTCAAACAACAAGTAGACGTTCAATGTTATTAGAAGGTGACAGGCCACGATAAAATATCTTTGAAATCGACGTTACAGTCGCGAGTGAACTATTTTAGACCTTCGTAATTTGGCGAAGCCTCAGATGGTAAAGTTATGACGTTCCAGTACGCCTTACTCGTTGCGATATTACTTCTATCTAACATTCTATCTATGGAATTTAAATTTTTCTTTAATTATATTCAAATTCTTTTTATAAATTGACAATAAATTATATTTTTTAATAATTATTATTAAAACATTATTTAAAAACAAATAATTTATTGCAAAAAAAATCATTGGCTTCGTCAGTGCTGAATGATTTGAGCACTTGCAGAAGTATTACAGTGTCATAGACACAACGTGTCAATAAATTATTTGAAACAATAAACATACATGGTACCATAATTTGTAAAATTGTTAGTTTAATTATAATCTTTCGTTGACACACTCGTCTCTGGCCACGAATTGAATACACCGGGTCAATTCGACCCGGATGGTACTTCATCCACCTGCCATCAAGGACCCTTCGGTCAGTTTCTACTTAAAAAAGACAGTAATCTACTTTCAACACGTTTTTAACATTTTAGCATAATTGACACTCGGAAAATATACAATCAAATCGTTGTAAAAAAAAGTATGGACATTTTTTTATTTTCGGAAAGTGTTTATGGAAGTTATCGGAAGTCATTATATTCAAGTCTCGTCCCAGTCAAATTGGCCCAGTGTGTCAACGAAAGAAACGTATTAAATTTGAGTTTTCTTTTTCAAAAGACAGAAATACACTTTTAACATGTCAGCATACTTAAAACTTGAAAAATATACAATTCAATTGTAAAAAAAACGAATCGAAAATTTTTCGTTTTCGGAAAGCGATCATTTTATTTAAAGTTCGTCCGGGTCAAAATGGCCCACTGTGTCAACGAAAGAATCGTAGTATTCTCACTTTAGACGCTAAAAAAGGCTAATTTTATTATTTTTTCATAGGTTTATATTATAGATATTGATATAAAAGTTGTTACACTTAATAAATACATTTTAAAAAATATATATATTTAAGTCACTATTTATAGACGAAAATGGTAGTTAAAAAAGTGTCCTAAAAAATCAAACACTTTTAGATTCGGTATGTTAATGGCTATAACGCATATCGTACGATTTTTAATATATGCAAAAATACCAAAATGGCGGACCTTTTTCGAAAAAAAACAAAAAAAACGTGTTTTTTTCGCCGTTTTTGGTAAAAAAAAATAGTAAATATCAAAATTTAAAGAAATCCTTAATATGCGCCAAAGTTATAGTTGTAAGCAATATGTAGTTAAAATCGCATAAGGATCGGTTTAGTAGTTTCGAAGACTTTATCAACAAGCCGTCGAAAAACGTTGTTTCGAGAAAAACGCGTTTAAAGTTTGTTTGGGTTACACAAATACAGTAATTTTTTTAAAATGTATTTCGAAAGTGTATTGATTAAGTGTAACTACTTTAACATCAATATCTATAATATAAACCTACCAAAAAAATTCATGAAAATAGCCTTTTTTAGCGTCTAAAGTGAGAAGACCCCTTAACTCTTACTTGCCACTGTGGGGTTCGAAATAACCCACCACTTGTTTTTGCAAAAATGTATTGACGATATGCATTGTACAAGTGGCAATTAAGGGTCAAATTCAAGATAAATAAATCATGTCGATCATCACATCTTATTGTTCGTACCATTGACTTTTATCAACAAGGTATAAGCAGTTATTGCAAAAAGTCGCAAATACATTATGTTTCGTACCCGCCCACGCCAATCGAGTGCTGCTCCGATAACTACAAATGCGCCTACGTCATCGAGGCAAATGAGGAAAAATACGGCTTGAAAAATCCAGACACCAAATGGTCAAGGCGTCTGTGCTACTGCAACCTGTACCTGTGGCATTGCCTGAAGAATGCTGTGACTAAGGCTGACGTAAAGCGGGCCTATCGATTTTTCGGCTCAGAAGTGTACTTTCGTGAAATTAATTCACCTGACTGCAGTCCTAATGAGAGAGTGTCTAAACATGTTTACAATTCTTAAATGTAAACATTCAATTTTTTCTCATATTTAAGCGTCGATTTAATCGTTTTGTATTTTGTTTTTCTTCTGTTAAATCAGGAACTGCAACAAAACATTTGACTTCGTACGAGTAGAGTATTTGTTAGAGAGAATAGAATCGTGAAATTATACTGTTGACTGTGTCTATTAATATGGAGCTCTCGTGTAGAACTGAGTGTCAACGCGTCCTAAAACTCGCTTACAATTTACCATCGTTTGTTTCTTGGTGAAAAAAAAGATCCATTATTAAAAAGGTGTCCAACATGTCTTCTTATTTGATGATATATTATATTTTTGGTGAATATTTACAAGTGGGGCTCCAGCTAGAAGAGGGGTTTAGAATTTTTTTAACGAGTCGATGTATTTCAGGGCACTTTGTTTATAATATTTAAGTCGGGGAAGGACAATTTCAACCCTTATTTCAACCCCCAAACGCTTTTTATTTTACTTTTTTCAAGATATGGAGGAAACGGGTTTGACATCAAATGACATGGGTTTAGGTGAGTGGGTGTGTGGATTTGTGTGGGTGTACATGTGAGTGTGTGGGTTTGGGTATGCATGCGCGTGTGCTTTTTGGGGTGTATGCGTGAGTGTGTGGGTGTGTTATTAAATTATGGTAATCGTTCATTATTGTTTTTCTGGTAAATATTTATAAGTTGGTTTGTTTGGGTTTGTTTGGGATTGTACATGAAATATTTTTTTTTTCTCAATAAAATACCCCGTCCTCATCATAAAAAAACATATTTTCATACTGCAGAATAGGCCTGAACACGTGAACAAAAAAGGAGCCGATTAGGGCTGGAGACCCACTTGTAAATATGTACCATATTTGTTCATGTCCCTTCGTAAGCTCTTCCGAACTTTTACGGCCTCGTTTATTTCACTTTTACTTCGGGCTTGTTACTTTACTATTGGCTGTATCTTGAACGTTGCCTTTATCGCGATTGCACAAGGGCACGGGGAAACTGTGGTATACTTTTACCGATAGAGGCCGCTATATTTTAGTGGCCAAGTTTCGGTCGAGTAACCGTCAGAAAATTGGTAAAACTGCCGACCGCCTAGTAGTCAACGTGCAAGCCAGTACACGACTGACCAGTCACCCATCCAGGTACAGGCCGAGACCAACGCTCCTCAACTTGGAAGATCGCTGAAGCACATTGACCATGTATCCATTATCGGTTATGATTTTTCATTCATTTTTTTATCCCGGACTGTATATTTGTCTACGTCGAATTGTATTTATTGTTGTCGAATAAAGCAGCTTACATTTTAGGTTGGTATTCTTTGAGAATATTTTGTACATGTATAATAATACTTCTGGAGTCTTCTTACGTGATTGTGGATAAGTAACGAGCAATGTCAATATCAATCCAATTATTTACCCTCATTTTTACTCATTTTTACTCATCACTTACTCAATATCAAATATTGGGTGAGAGGAGTGTACTGATTGACATTGGTTCACCCATTACTTACATACTTAATATATCAATATGATATATCAATATCAATATTAAGTATATAAGTAATAAGTGTACTTAATAAATCAATGAGTAAACTCAACGAGTAAACTTAATATATCAATATTACAAGTAATGAGTGCACCAAGATCAATCACTACAATCTTCTTACTCAATACTTGATATTGGGTAAGTAATGAGTAAAAATGAGTAAAAATGAGGGTAAGTAATTGGATTCATATTGAAATTGCCCATTGACTAGTACTCATATCATTGATACTGATTGATATTGGTGCACTCATTACTTATATACTTAATATTGATATATCAATATTAAGTATATAAGTAATGAGTGCAACAATATATTAACGTCTGTACAAATACCCAACGAAGCCGTACTTGCATATGTTCGCGTTACACGTAAATTGTCTCTTTTCATAAATTGTATAGCAGTATGCTGGATAAATAATACAACGTGGCAATTAAAAAAAAGAAACATAGATATTCTTCGATTCCAGAACGTATCTGTCCACATGAAATTAACTTTAATTTGGAGTTCATAGAGGGGGCTAATTATCGCAAATGAACGCTGACGTAAAACCTTCGAAGCGTCACGCTCCATGATTGCCACGTAAAAAAAAACGTCTTGAAACACTTTATGCAGTGTACGGGCTCTCAAAATTTTTTTTGCACTTTTTCACAATGTCGAAGCGGAGTATACTGATTGATATTGGTTCACTCATTCCTTACTCAATATCAAGTATTATTTATTTATTATATGATTACTTAATATATGAATGTTAAGTATTCATATAATTGGTACTAATTGATATTGGTGCACTCATTACTTATATACTTAATATTGATATATCAATATTAAGTATATAAGTAATAAGTAATTAAGTATAATATAATATAATATAATAAAGTATATAAGTAATGAGTGCACCAATATCAATTAGTACCAATTATATGAATACTTAACATTCATATATTAAGTAATCATATAATAAATAAATAATACTTGATATTGAGTAAGGAATGAGTGAACCAATATCAATCAGTATACTCCTCTTCGACATTGTAAAAATGTGCGAAAAAAATTTTGAGAGCCCGAACACTGCATAAAGTGTTTCAAGACGTTTTTTTTTTCTACGTGGCAATTATGGAGCGCGACGCTTCGAAGGTTTTACGTTAGCGTTCATTTGCGATAATTAGCCCCCTCTACGAACTCCAAATTAAAGTTAATTTCATGTGTACAGATACGTTCTGGAATCGAAGAATTTCTACGATTCTTTTTTTTAATTGCCACGTTGTATTATTTATCCAGCATACTACTATACAATTTATGAAAAGAGACAATTTACCCGAAGCTAGTGGAAGCTCACACGTGTAACGCGAACATATCCAAGTACGGCTTCGTTGGGTATTTGAACAGACATTAATTATCAGCGAGTAAATATAAAATGTGATCGGATGATAATCAGCCACGATAATAGCTCTGAAAAATGGGTTTCTTTCCGCTGGAACGTGCTATTTAAACCCTCCTACAGTCGAGGAGAAGTTCACTGCTTGTGAAACTTCATTCTATGATGTTCACTGCGATCTTAATATCGGTCATTTTGGCGATTTTGCCCAACCCAATTTATTCCAAGGATAATGGTAAGCTATACGTGATACTCAAACTATAAAGCACTCGTTGCAATTTATTCGTAGGACTTTTATTAATGATAAATATAGATGAAAGTTATGAATATATATAAATATAAATAATTATAAATGAATATAAGTAAATATAAGTAAATATGAGTAAATATTAGTAACTATAAGTTAATACAAATAAATATGAGTAAATATAAGTTAATATAAATAAATATGACTAAATATAAATAAAAATGACTAATTTACTTCAACATGAGGAATAACAAATACTTTTTCATCAATATAAACAATAGAATTAAGCAAATCGATAATTCCAGTATCGCAGGAATAGCTTGTCAGTAAATTAGTTGTAGTAATAACACATACACAAAACTACAATTCGAAAAATTAATTTATTCAAAATCGTGTCAAATTTTCGTCTTAGTACAATTGACTTTTATTAACAAGGTATAAGCAGCTATTGCGCAAAGTCGCAAATTTACGCCAATGCTTATCCACCCACGCCCATTGAGTGCTGTTCCGATCAGCAAAAGTGCTCCAAATACATCGAGGCGAACGAAGAAGGATACGGTTTGACGAATACGGACACTGAATGGTCGAGGCGTCTGTGCGATTGCGACGTGAAATTGTGGCATTGTCTGAAGAAAGCATTAAACAAGGACGACCAAGACCGAGCTCATAAACAATTACGGTCAGAAGTGTGCTTTCGCCCGGTTGGTCGATATGTTTGCGGGCCGAACGAGTGAGTATCCAAACAACTTTTTTGACTCTTAAGGTATTCCTTTCGCGGGGGGCCGCATTTTGTGGGGGCATAAGCAGGGCGCTTCTGAATCATAGATAAATTACAGTGGCGCTTAATAAAAAATAAGTAACAAACAATTATTATACATATCGTTATACTGGAATGAAAAATTTCGCGTCATTTCAATGGATTTGGACATTTTTACATTTTCTCTGAAAAGTCGCGGCACGAAAATTCTTCTGCTAGTCACATTTTTCCAAGATCCATCATTGATATTTTCTTTAACCTTTTAGCGACTCACTTTAAACGCTAAAAAGGCTATTTTCATTTTTTTATAGGTTTACCCGATTAAAAATGAACATATATAAACATATATAATTGTATATTAATTGTTCATATACAATTATATATGTTTATATATAAACATATATAATGGTATATTAATTGATCATATACAATTGTATACAAAAATTGGCCCGTTAGAATTATATATATTTGTATATAAACGTATACAATTGTATATACTAATATACAGTTATGTACGATAGTATACGTTTATATATGAATATATAAAATTCTATCGGGCCAATTTCTGTATACAATTATATATGATCAATTAATATATAATTGTATATTAATTGATCATATACAATTATATATACTAATATACACCTGAGTAAAAAATGAATATATATAATCATATATAATTGAATATTAATTTATCATAAAAAAATTTATTATTATTAAAATTAAAATATAAAAATTAAAATTAAATTAATCATAAAAATTAATCATAAAAAAATTGGCCCGATAGAATTTTATATATTTGTATATAAAAGTATACAATTGTATACGTTTATATTCAAATATATAAAATTCTATCGGGCCAATTTTCGTATACAATTGTATATGATCAATCAATATACAATTATATATGATTATATTTATTCATTTTTACTCGGGTATATTATAGATATTGATATAAAAGTTGTTACACTTAATAAATACACTTTCGGAATACATTTTTAAAAAAAAATTATTCAAGTCACTATTTATAGACGAAATTGGTAGTTAAAAAAATGTCCTAAAAAATTCTAGGCCTGCGCTGTTGATAAAATCTCGGAGATGGATAATCCGAAACAAAAAATCGAACAGTTCGAGATTCAGTACGTTAATGGCTATAGCGCATATCATACGATTTTTTATATATGCAAAAATAACAAAAAGACGGACATTTTTCGAAAAAACCAAAAAAATCGTGTTTTTCACCGTTTTTGGAAAAAAAAATAGTAAATATCAAAATTTCAAAAAAATCCTTGATATACGTTTTACCTATAGTTGTGGAGAATATGTGTTTAAAATTTCATAAGGATCGGTTCAGTAGTTTCGAAAATGTTATCAACAAGCCGTCGAAAGATATTGTTTCGAGAAAAACGCGTTTAAAGTTTGTTTGGTTTGCGGAAATACATTTAAAAAAATGTAATGTATTTCGAAAGTGTATTTATTAAGTGTAACAACTTTTATATCAATATCTATAATATAAACCTATCAAAAAAATCATGAAAATAGCCTTTTTAGGTTCAAAAGTGAGAAGACCCCTTAATTTCGTTACGGAATCTTCAGAATTTTTTACACGCGTGGAGAAATTTATTTGGGACATCTAGAATTATATACTAAATAAATTGAGCGGTTTTTAGAGTCGTAATGTTCGTTAAAAGGTCGGCAACTTGGCTCGAAATTTTACCAGTATACTGTGATTTATTTCTACTTCGTTGTAGAAGGAAATCAATTAATTGATAAATACTCAAGTTCGTAAAAGGAATACCTTAATCGCGTCCATTTCTTGCGCTCGTATCTATGCATCGATGAAATGGTTTTTGTTTTTCTTCTCTTCAGGTCTTGCAAGGAAAAATACGAGTTTGTTATTGTAGGTGAATTGTTAACGGGTACACTACTGAAGATATTTCAAAAAAATGATTTTTCTTTGATTGGTTTGAGAGATGCTTTGAATCATCTAAAATGAAGGGAAGAAACTTTGATACCTGTAAAACAAAGGTCCGCAGGCCCGTGTGGGTCTACGGTGGCAGTGGCTGGCCCGTATGCAAGACGTCGACCGTTTTCTCGGAATACAATTTTTCAAAATGGCACGCAGCATAACTTCAACAATGCTTCTTTGTACTCCAAATTTTGAGCACATCTTTAAAATAACATTCCTAAGAGAAAAACGTACGGGATTTTCCATGAGTTAATTATAACATTAATTATTAACAAACGATTGTCCTTTTTTTATCGGAAAATGAGCTTTTACTTTAAATGCGGGGCCGGGTTGAAATTCCGAACGTTGAATTTTCAGAAGGCTCAAAACTGCGAAAATACACTACCGCGAAAGATCAAAGCTCCGAAAGTATTTTACACGAAAGAATAAAACTCCGAAAATCTGAACACCGTCAAAATAATTCGGCTATGGAAGTTTTAAAAGTTTCAAAATTTTCAATAAATCGACGCATTATTTCGAGAATTTTGTTTTATCAAGAAGTGATTTTACGTCAATTTTGAAATTTGTCCAGACAATGTTATACGTTCTACGTAATTTACAGTCAACTGTGTAGACTTTCGCTGGCATGATCTTGACGAACCTTGTAATTTCGGAACATTAAAATTAGGAATTTTAAACCGTCGGCGGATTCAACGTTCGAAATTTCAACCCGGCCCTCATGTCAAGATTATGCCACCGAAAGTCTACACAGTTGACTGTAAATTATGTAGAACGTATAACATTGTCTAGACAAATTTCAAAATTGACGCATAATCACTTCTTAATGAAGAAAAAATTCTTGAAATAATTCGTCGATTTATTGAAAATTTTGAAACTTTTAAAAATTCCATAGTCGAATTATTTTGACGGTGTTAAGATTTTCGGAGTTCCGGTCTTTCGTGTAAAATTCTTTCGGAGTTTTGAGGGTTCTGACTATTTAAAGTTCGGAATTTCAACCCGGCCCCTTAAGTGCTCGCCAATTGCACGTAAATTAATATTTTCAAAATCCCGTACGTATTTCTCCAGCTATACTCATGTGAATTAATAGATTTTTTTTCTAAATTCAAGTTTGCGTCAGTTATCCTGCGTGTCGCAGAGCGTCTCAAATTAATCATGCCTCGCGAGAATGTCTCCAGCGTCACCATTTAGGATAATTTTTCAATATACATTTTTTTCGTTTACTTGAAGATATGACTAATAGTAGCCTTAAGTATTATCATCCTCTTACTTATCCTTCGATCAAAAGAAAATCGGAAAAAATCACTTAATTTAAGACAGTGGTGTAAGTCCTTAAGGAAATAAAATTATTCAATCACATTCTCAAGTGTATCTACCAGCTCGAAATCCTCGTGTGCGACGAAGCAGACAACTCTTCAACGCTGAATGTGCTCAAATCTTAGGCTCAATAATTCCGCAATGAAATAAATATACCAATTTAAAAAAAATTCATTCTCAATCATGTGTGTTGTTTTTCCAATTCCTTTTCTGTCTCTGCTTGTATATTTGTCTACGTACAATTGTATTTGTGAGAATGTACTATTTATTCTTATTTAGATTTATCGCGAACGAATGAGATACAGAAACACGGTAAAAAAATGTATTATTCATTGAAATAGATACTTGAAAGGGTGAGGGTCAAAACTTCGAATGGCCGTATGTAGAACGGTAAAGATTTTGGAATAAGAAAATTATCGACCCAAAATAATGAAGGGTAAATTATTCGAAATTTTATCCTTCGACGGATAACGAAATCGAATAACTATTCCACCAAAGGATTATTTATTCGAGGGAGGAAACGTTTCCGGTAATGAAAACTTGGCCTCTTTCCTGGATATCCCGTCGCACTTGTACAAATAAGGGAGAGGTAAAGTATTTAAATTTTTTTTTCATTTTTTAAACATTTTTTAAATGAATGCATAATATATCAAGAATATTGTGTTAAAATTTCAAGTCGAACGGAGTAAAATTGACGAAGTTATGAGTATTTGAGCGTCTATTGCTCCATGCCGTTCTCTTCTCTTCTGCGTTTTTCAAACCGTTTTTCTGAGACTTGTCATATTTGAAGTCCGTGTGCACGATAACTCAAAATCTACTGGACCAATCGCTTTGAAATTTTGTACAATACTTCTTCACATAATTTACCAGGTATTGTCCAGAGCTTTTTTGTTTTTTTTTAATAATTACTAATTTTTCAACAACAAATTAGCCGATTTTTTTTAGCGAAAATCGGGTTTTTGGCTCCCAAGTGCTGCGAAAAATCGAAAAATCGAAAAAAAAAATCCTCCCGTCGTTACCTCGAGAAACATCTCCTTTAACAAATGCATTTTGATTTTTTTGTTTCAAATGATTCTGTTGCGAGTTATGGTGCACACCGCAAACCAACTTTTTTTCGAGGCGCCTCCGGGGTTTAATTTTCACTCGCTCAATTTTGAATATTTTGCAATGCAAATTTAGGAGAATGTTGTTCAAATGTTACTTTATTTTATGTAAATTTTTCAATAAACGAACACTATTCGTTAGGCAAAAAAAAAATCTTAAAAACATGCCTTTCTTCGCCGAATTAACTTTACCCCGCCGATAAGAAGATCTATGGAACTTTGAATGACGTAATTATCTACACGAATCATCGCCTTATTTTTAACACACACACACACATATATAGCAATTCTTTATTCAATTTTTCCAATTTTCAAATTGCATTACGACCGACTGAGCCCTCACAAATTCGATCCGACCCATTTGGATCTTAGTAACTAACATGCTCCGCGCTTCTCCCTTCTTTCTTCGACGAAACTTGATATTAGCAATTGAGTCAGAGAGAATGGCGAGGAAGTGGGCATCTTTGGAACGCAATAAAAATCAATTCCTTGTTTAAAGTTTTTTTTTATTCCGAGCGATCTAGTCTATGAAGATCATCCAAACGTTCTCACGTAAGCTTCCTAGCGATTTATGATCTCAGTTCGCAAAAAAGGCTTTAGATAAAAATAGAAATGCACCGATGAAAAATGCAGGAAAAAATAGCTGCATCCCAATGGTGCAAACTCCAACGTCATCAGGGTGAGTGTGTGATACGAGTAGTTGCTTGGACACAATCAAATATTCAGTCAGGGAGAATGGCGTTAAAGTGTGCATCGTTGAAACACAACAGATTTTTTTTAATTTTTTATTTTTAAATTATTTTACAACTACAATCTGTTATTGGTAATAGCAATGAATAGTTTTAGATGATTTACAGCAAATAAGAATGTGAGTCAGATGGAGATTCATTGGCGCTCCACTTGTTGTGACAACGAAAATGAATTACTTCCTTCAGTCCTGAAGTGAACTTCATCCAAACATTTTCACGTATGCTTATTACAGATTTATGGCCTCAGTTCGCAAAGATAGGCTTAAGATAATGATAGAAATATAGAAATGAAAAAGGGAGAAAAATAATCGTTGCATTCCAACGATGCAAACTTCAACGTCATCAGAGAGACGAAGAAGTATGTGGCATTGTGAATTGATCAATAGATGGGATTTGCATGTATGCGTGTGTATCCTACAGCAATTCACTTATAATTATATACATATATATATATTCGATTGTGTACAGGACAGTAGACACACGTGTATATATATATATATATATATATATATATATATATATATATATATATATACACACACACGCACACACACACAAATGTGTATCTACTGTCCTGTGCACAATCGAATACTGTTCGCATGTCGACTATAAATTGAGGCAAAACGTCCTAATCAATATTAGTTTTGACGTTAAATCCGGTAAATTACGCCCTTTCGCTTTTCAGCAATACATTTTGACATCTCCACGATACAAAGATCGACGTGTGTATGTGCACCATACATACACACGTATATAGCCATATATACAAGAAAGGGATACTCCGAACCTGTTGTATCTTCGTGATGTTGGTTATCGGAAAATTTGGTTACTTCGAGAACGGTCCTTGAACTCGAATGTCATCGAAAATACCGTTCCCCATATGAATATATCTGTATCGATTTGTAACGATAAATCGAAGTATTAACCGATGCCGCCGCAGCTGCGGCACTTTTCGTATTCCCGAAAGCTCGCAGTCTGTATATACCCCCGTGTACGTTGTGGGAGAGCAGGATATGGCGGAGCGCGATTATCGTGCTGTTTTCCCTGTTCCCCTGGCGTTCATCGACCAGCTAGCTACGTTTCTGTCTCGTATCGTTGAGCTATCATCTCTCTTTCATCCCTTGCCTTCTCACTCGTTCTCTCTCTCTCTCCCTCTCTCTCTCTCTCTCTCTCACTCTCTCTCTCTCTCTCTCTCTCTCTCTCTCTCTCTCTCTCTCTCTCTCTCTCTCTCTCTCTCTCTCTCTCTCTCTCTCTCTTTGTCTGTCCACCACATGCATCCGTGAATGCATGCGAGTCGCCATGTGTATGGGGACAACGAACCACCGGGCGATCTCCTCGCGGCTGTTATGTCGTATGGAACACGTTTGCGTACCTCGAGTGGAAAAGGGGTTGTTTAGCAATACCCACACACATATTCTCCGATAACTTCGATGCTCTGCGTTTGTTCGCGAGACGGTTATATTTACACGGCTGCATTTTCGGCTATCCACACGGGATCGGGAGGGGGCGTGAATTTTCGTCGAATATTCCCTCCAGCCATTGCGCGTGATAAGCAACGATAATGAGAAAAAATATACGAACAGCCTAACTCAATATGGTATAGAGATGAAAATTCAGTAACGCTTCACGTCCATGCACTTCAGGACAAACTTTGTTGCGGTATTTCTTCGATTGGAAGGTTTCGAAAAATGCAACGAAAATGTAATTTATCGATTACATTCCTGTGATTTATATATGTGTATATATATATTTTATTTTATAAATAATAATTTGTGTGTATATTGTTACATCATTCTATATTATGATTATATATAGTATACAATTATATATATACGCAGACACATATATAGTACTTACAAAATGTATTCAATAGTCAATAAATATGATTTGTGCCAGAAAAATTCATTTATTGAATGAAAATCCTGCTTGTTCGCATCCATTTAATAAACACACACACGCGCACGCGCGCACACACACACACACACACACACATATATATATATATACATATGTGCCTATTTGTGTGTATTAATTGGACTTCATTCGGATGAATGAGTTTCATTCATTCATAGTCGGTTTGTATCCAATTAATATATATATATGTGTGTGTGTGTGTGTGTGTGTGTGTGTGTTTTAGTATGTATATTAATTGGATGCAAACAAGCAGATTGTTCATTCAATCAATTAATTTTTTTGACGCAAATCATATTTATTGACTATTGAACACATTTTCGAAGTATAACTTTTATTGAAAACATGGAAAATCATCATTCTAAGCGATACAAAGCGCTTGCTTGTCGCGCAATTTTTTTGCCCGCATATTTTGTGCTATAGACCTGAAAAAAGATCTTGGTTTGTTCACATCACCTTTATATTTATTATAATTCATTTAATGCATATATACATTTAGACACACACACACAGAGTCACACACACAAATGTGTGTGTGTGTGTGTGTGTGTGTGTGTGTGTGTGTGTGTGTGTGGGTGGGTGTGTGTGTGGAGGTATATTATATATTATTATTATTAGTATTATAATTAGGGTAATGCAAAAAACTAATATTTTTTCTATATATATATATATAGAAAACATACAAGATCATAAACAACAATGTTGTTTATGATCTCGTCCCAAAAAACCCACGTTTCGATTATCTGAACTTTTGATTATCCGAACTAATTGGGACCGAGACTAGTTCGGATAATCGAGGTTCTACTGTATATATATATGAATATATATGACATTCATTTTTTTCAGTTTATTTATCCTCTGAGGAACATTATCAACGCTCTCTACGTTAATGACATATATATGAGCGACATATATACGTAACAATAAGTAAGTACTGAGTGCCGTCCGATTGTGGAGCGAATGCGGAGCTCGAGGGCTGAGAGCGATGGATAATTGAGAGCCGTGCAGCTTCGACGTCCTTTAAACCCTTCCAACGAAAGAATTACGTTAATAGGTTCATAAAGTCGGTTTCCAGTCATTTCTCCGTGGCCGATACGACGATCGCAGCATGATAAATCCCCCAAGGAGACAGATATAAGAGCACAGACCCAGCCTGCGCTAGAGCGGAGATTAAAGCGGATCGTAGCGACGCGACACAGGCAAAGAGCTATTTAAAGGGAATAAAAATTGCGGAAGAGGAAGGAGAGCG
The DNA here is from genome assembly GCA_964007375.1 of Ophion obscuratus. Taxonomy (NCBI): domain Eukaryota; kingdom Metazoa; phylum Arthropoda; class Insecta; order Hymenoptera; family Ichneumonidae; genus Ophion; species Ophion obscuratus. The sequence goes on along the minus strand of OZ023322.1, from coordinate 27,343,604 downwards.
AAAGGTGAAAGCCGAAGATCGATAAAGTCTTGAGAGCTTCCTCATCGCAAAGATCTAGCCCACGGACAGCGGTATATTGCCAGGAAGTATCGACATTTATGTAGGTACTCGGGGATTTTGCTTCAACCCCCATAACGTATGAGACATCACGGAGTACGGAAAAGTTACTGAAATCTCGACTCTGTCACGAGCATGTGACAGAATCAGGATTTGCCGCCACATGAGAATTGATCCGATTGGGAGGAATCAGAAAAGTTTGAATTACTCTTGAATCTGACGCAAGAATGATTTTGGGATTTTAAACTGTCGTGTCAAGTACCGTTGGTCCCGGCGAATACTTGGATGGGTGACCGTACAGCCGTGCACTAAATCGCGCACCCACTGCCGAACGTGACGCCGTTTTACCCAGTTTCCTATGATCAACGCAACCGAAGATTTCCACAGTTTCCCTGTGCCCTCCTGCAATGCTAGGGACGACTTCTAGAAGCCGGAAAAAATACAGTGACACGACTGGACACAAAACAAAAGGGAAAAAATAGTTGCGCTCATCCACAGAGCTTTTCGCATAGAGATTGTTTCGTGTTGAGAGGTAAGACGCGTTAAAGCGGATGCTGCAGTGTGATTAACATAACGAGCACGAAGCCACGCTGTCTAATTTTCAATTAGCCAAAAAGCTCCCTCGAGATCGCGCCTTGCATCAGCGAAAAAAATAAAATAAAATAAACACGCAAATCGCGTACGAGACGTGCGCGCGCAAAAGCTCCGATCATTGTGCACGCGGGAGCAAGGGCACTTGTAGGCCCTGCGCGCGCGGCGAACTAAAAGCTCGCCGTCCCGCAAGCGCGGCGTACGGAGCGCTGGCGCTCACGGAGTATTTTGCGCGCTGCGAGACTCTTTTGTCGGCGCGCAACGTTGCGCGAGAGAGCGTTGCGTTCAAATTGAATTACGTACGCGACAGCGAGCATAGCTGTACACGCGGCTGTCACGAAAGGAGATGTAACGTGTTGTGCACATGGAGTATTTTACATATTACTTTATGCAGTAACGTGTAACGACGTGTCCCAAATTCAAGGAGGTTGCAACAGTCCAGTTTAATCAAATGACGGTTTGTGAATTTTTTTTTCCAATTAGTCTCGAAAAATGCATACGAGGTATGGATTTATTACGTAGATGATAATATTTCATAAAATATTCATTTAAAGGCCAAAATTATGCATTTTTATTGCGTAAATAAGAAATACTTTTGTGTTACTATCAGCTTGAAAAAGTATAACATTATCGATGATCATTATGAAAAAGTTGCGTCAGCGAATGTTTTATACAACTCAGAATGAAATTTTGAGTCAGTTATTGGGGGTATGTACAGGTAAGTTTTAAAGGATTTTTTTTCTTGAAAATTGGGGCTTCTTGCATTTGACACGAGTCTTCGTTCAATAAAGCCTCCGATTCTGCATCTTAAAATGTTTGCGGCCTACCTTAAGGGGTCTTCTTAGACGTTAAAAAAGGCTTTGATGAATTTTTTTGAAAAATCTGAAAATAATCATTTATTTAAGTCACTATTTATAGACGAAAATGGTAGTTAAAAAAATGTCCTAAAAAAATTGTAGGTCTGCGCTGTTGATGAATCTCGGAGATTGATCATCCGAAACAAAAAAATCAGATGGTTATAGAATCAGTATGTTAACGGCTATAACGCATATCATCCGATTTTTTATATATGCAAAAATAACAAATTGCGGACATTTTTCGAAAAAACAAAAAAAAACGTTTTTTCGCCGTTTTTGGGGGAAAAAATAGTAAATATAAAAATTCGAAAAAATCCTTAATATGCGCTATAGCTATAGTTGTAAAGATCATGTGGTTAACATTTCATAAGGATAGGTTCAGTAGTTTCGAAGATTTTATCAAGAAGCCGTCGAAAAACGTTGTTTCGAGAAAAACGCGTTCAAAATTTGTTTGGGTTACATAAATACATAAAAACCAATTTTTTATATATTTCGAAAGTGTATTTATTAAGTGTAATAAATGTTCTATCAATATCTCTAATATAAACCTATAAAAAAATTCATGAAAATAGCCTTTTTAGCGTCTAAAGTGAGAAGACCCCTTAACGGTCCTTATCCTCCGTGTCAAAATCACCACTTTTTAACAGTCTAAACCAGTACTCACAAGTTGAGATTGATAGAGCATGGTCCCCATAAGGCCCACACAGCAATCGATGACCTTCAGCTGCCCTTCTTTTCCAAATGGAAGCAGGAAAGTAAAGCTTTTCGCGAATTGCGGTTCGTTGGCACAAAAGTCGACATATTTGGAGTTAAAAAAAACTATGTTGTTTTTCACTTCGATAAAACGAGACGTAGTGAAAAATAAAGCCTAATGATGACGCTTTAACATGAAGGTGGTTAGGTTATGGTCCGATGCGATTTAATACTAGTGATGCCCTCTCTTGTGAATCCTTTAAAACTTACTTGTACCCCTAATATAATTATGCCTATTTATATTTATGTCACGAGATTATTTATTACTACTATTAATTAATATTAAGTGTTGCCGAAATACGACAATTGCGCGGATATTGAGGTTGGCAGCATTGCTCTTCAAACGCCAGCCAAGATTCGCAATCTTTCATTAAGTCTTGATGGTTTAATACTGAATACATATAATTTCCAATGGACAATATGGGAGGTTTTTTTTCTAAGTATTGATAAAGGTTTAGTTTGCGTTGATCCGTAGTTAGAAATGATTTATCTTGGCGATAAATAGCCAAAGAAATTACATCACCCTAGGGTGAAGGTCTTGCCTATCTAATTGCACGTAAAATTAGATCCATTAAACTATTTTTTATCTCCGGTGTTTTGTGGTGAAAAAAATTCAAAAAAATCTTGAAGACTCAATATAGTCTAGACAATAATATATATTTTTTTTAAATTCAATCTTGGATTTTAGCGAATGCTCCAGCCTCCTTAAAACAATATTTCTATTCGTTTTGTAATACACTACCGTATTGCGTGTTCAGGAGGGCACAGGGAAACAGGAAAAAACCTAATTGTGAGTTGCAGATGCGTTTACAATCGAAAACTCTCGGGCGAACCCAAACACACTTGATAAAATGGCCATTTCGGGAGTCAGCTAGACTACACGGTCGCCCATCCGAGTATTGACCCGGGCGCTGAAACTGCACACCCATGGCACCAGTTCTGATGAGCTTTCACCTCAATCATTCATTCCCGATGTATCATCCATTAAATCTTTCATTCGATCCTCTTCTGTCTTCCTTTTTTCATTATCGTTGATTCTTCATGCTCATGATTAATCGTCTTACCTGCTGCCTTCGCCCTTCATTCTTCATTTTCCGTCTCTTGTGCCTCAACACTTTTCTCTTGCAGTATTCTAGGCGCAGCTTCCATTACGGATACTTTTCTCGTTGTTGCAAAACGACTGTTCAACATTCAACTATTTAGCCCTTAAGATCGATATATTTCTACATTTCTACATTTCAAAAAAAGGGCTTAGTTTTCGCGAGCTTTTCAGCCGAAAATAATTCTGGGCCAACTTCACACTGTGGGCACTGTAACATGCGCCAGGAATCTGGGCACTGAAAGGAATCGATATACTTTCCGTACAAAGTGCCAGGCCATTAAGGGATCTTCTCACTTTAAACGCTAAAAAGGCTATCTTCATGAATTTTTTTGATAGGTATATACACTTAGCAAAAAAAATTAAAGGAGCGGAACATTGTTAAAAAATTTTCAGTTATGTTCGAGAAGCCGTAACTCTGAAAAATAGCCCCACTGAGGGGGGGGGGGGGCAAAAAAGCATTTTGAAGCTTGAAATATTTACTTTAAGAATCTTGCGGACAATTTTTTTTAGTATCACGCTCGGCGCCATTATAAGAGATGGTTTCGAAATTTTTAGTTTTTACAAAAGCGTCCATGGGCTCAAAAAAAATGTCCTGGCTTAATCAACGCCGGGGTCATGGAGCGTGGTTCTTTAGCTTCAATTTGGTTTTTTTTTGCTCTTTGTACGACTATTTGTTGGTGAGATATCGCCGATTGAATGAAAAGCCAGCTTTTTTCTTTGATCATCCATATCTCATGAAGTGATAATCGTACAGCGAGCGGAAGGTGGGTTTTGGAAACTTGAATGAATCTTCTATAAGTGCCTTTTGGTATTTTAGATCGAAATTTTGATTTTTTTTCTTCAAAATCCAGTTTTTTCCGAAATTTTGAATTTTTGTAAAAAAAAGTCAAAACAATAATCCAAATTTTGGAAAAAACCCGAATTTTGAAATACAAATAAAATTCTTGAACATAATCAGCTTTTTTTCTTCAAAATTCAGATTTTTCCCCAAATTTTGAATTTTTTGTTGACATTTGATGAGTAGACAAAGTGAAATTGTAAGAAAAACATCGAAGTTTTTTTCAATCTTAATCTTCATTACCTGATGTTTAAAGAGCAATAAAAGTGCCCCTTCAATTTTTGACAAAACTTTGATGATTCGGGTAAAAAAAACGGTCCAACCGATCGATTTTAAAATTTACAGGGTTTTTGGGCATGTATTGAGCTCAAAAAAGACCTAGAAACATTGGCCATTTTCGCAATATTTGCAAAGTGGCGTTGGATTTTCCAAAACGGCAGAAAAAGTCATCTCTTTGCACTTTTTCAAATCAATATTAAGCTTAGAAAAAAATTGTCCACAAGATTCTTAAACTAAACATTTCAAGCTTCATAATGCTTTTTTTGCCTTCCCGGTACGATAATTTTCCACGGAGATACGGCTGTTCGAAGATCACAACATTTTTTTAAAATGTTCCGTTCCTTTAATTTTTTTCTGAGTCTATTATACATATTGATATAAAAGTTGTTACACTTAATAAATACACTGTCGAAACACATTTAAAAAAATATTATTCATTCATCATTGTTTATAGACGAAAATGGTAGTTAAAAAAATGCCCTAAAAAAATTGTAGGTCTGCGCTGTTGATGAAATCTCGGAGATGGATCATCCGAAACGAAAAAATCAAACGGTTTTAGATTCAGCATGTTAATGGCTATAGCGCATATCATACGATTTTTTGTATATGCAAAAATAACAAAATGGCGGACATTTTTCGAAAAACAAAAAAAAACGTGTTTTCTTTTCACCGTTTTCGACAAAAAAATAATAAATATCAAAATTTAAAAATTCCTTGACTTGTGCTATAGCTATTGTTGTGAAGAATATGTGGTTAAAATTTCATAAGGATCGGTTCAGTAGTTTCGAAGATTTCGAAAACGGTGATCGAAAACGGTGTTTCGAGAAAAACGCGTGTAAAGTTTGTTCGGGTTACATAAATACATAAAAACTTTTTTTTCTATGTATTTCAAAAGTATAAACAACTTTTACATCAATTCTTTTACATAATTAATTAATCAACTTTTATATAAAACCCTATCAAAAAAAATTATGAAAATAGCCTGTTTTTAGCGTCTAATGTGAGAAAACCCCTTAAGCATCGGCAGCAATTTGATGGTGATCAAGCATGCTTTGAGGGCGTTTTACGTGCCGCAATTTCCAAATGAGCACGAACCGTCACTCCTGACACGAACAATTGAATCGCCCGAGTGAAAGGTACATATATCTTGGAATACATAAGAGGATTGGTCCTTCTAATGGTTCATTTTCCCCAGGGTGCAGGTGCTGTAGGAAGTAGGTGATCGCGTGGTAATTGAAGGTGTACGCACATCTAGGTCTATTGAATGGCTCCGGGCTCTTCAACGCTTTGCCATTTAGAAATGTCATGGGGAATGTACGGTTGGACAAAAAAAGTATTCCGGGAACCTACAAACGGTCCATCCGTGTTCCCGCTCTTGGCACGCTCGAAGATCCGTGGGAAAACGACCCTATATGCGGGCCAGAAACGACATTTACCTTCCTCATGACTTATGGATCCTAGGGGCTGCACTCGACCGATCAAACCGCCACCCTCGTCTCATCATTCATTCCTCGCAAGCTTCCGATGCATGTTTGCCTCAAACCATTTCGCGATTTCTCGTTTCGTTTCACTCGGATGTCTCCCTTTCGAATCTCATTCATTCCTACTCATACTTCGGCTCGTATTTTCCCTCCTCCTTCGCTCCAAAGCCTCATCTTCCGGTTTCAGTTTTCAACAATTGATCGTCGTAATTTAATACTATTTTTATAAATTCACTATCCGTCTCTTCACCGCTTGCTCCTAGGGCTGTCAACGAAAATGACAGACGGACGTAAAAATTGTCAATTCGTACATGCGATTTTTTAGACTGACGATAAGGGAGGAGATTCCTTTGGGCGAGGAAAAAATTTGCTTTTTTCCTATTTTTTTTTTTGGAAGGTAAGATTTGCTCACCACTTTTTAAACATGGGGTATGTTTTATAACTACTTTGTATTTTTGGGGTATGTTTTGTATGGGGGGTATATTTTAAAACTATAGTTTGGGGTATGTTTTATATGGGGGGGGCATGTTTTATAACTATAAAATGTTGGCTGTTACATGGTATTTTTTTTATTTTCATTAATCTTTGAAAATAGCGAAGGTATGGCACGGTCTTCTGAACTGCATTTGCAAAATTGGCGTGACGTATGGCTGCAAAATTAATCGACCGATTCTGATGAAATTTGGTATAAATCTTTCTAACCTTATTGTCTAAAACATGACCCTAAATGTTTTTGAAAATTAAAGAAAAAGTCTTTTTTATTGCAAAATGTAGCCTTTTTTTAGAAAATTCAATCTTTTTGTTTCAGAGCGTACCATTTTACCAATTTTCAACATTTCTCACTTTTTCTTGGTTCATATTATGCGTATGAGTGTCAATGAAAGGGAAATCTTCGTTGATTTTTTTAAGATTAATCCTGCCGACGCTACGTGTCACGCCGTCTGACAACGTCTGCCGCAACCCGTGCCGTACCTCCGCGATATTTAAAGATTAATAAAAAAAAATACCATGGAACAGCCAAAAGGAGTAATAAAACATACCCTAATTCTCAAAAATGGTGAAGAAATCTTTTCTTTAAAAAAAAATAATCATGAAAGTCAGCAATTTTTCCCTCGCCTCAAAGCATCTCCCCCCTTAATGTAGAACGAGCGCGCGCTATAGATTTTGTTCAAATTTTAACCAGATATTGTTCATATCATTATGCATGTTTAAGTGAAATTTCAGAATAGTCGACTATTTAGATTAGGAGATGATGGGTTTTGAAATTGCAACTTTTAACACTGCAGCGTCTGCATTGAAATTTAGACAGAATAATTTTCCGTACAAAATATTTGTCCCCTATAATAGGAAGACGTATGGCAACACCGCATCGTTCCACGTGTCCAATGACGGAAATTTGCGCGGGACTTTTATAATAATACTGCAACATATACTTTTATTTGGAAGTCATTTTTAGTCGAACAAAGTATTTAAGTAGTTATGAATTAACCAACATTTTTATTTGTTAATGAAGATAACATCAACAATATAAAATATTAATATTTATAACGCAAATGCTTTTTTTATGATCAGAGTTTTCAACTTTAGGAATACGATAACTTTTTTTTTCGAAATATTGAATAATACTGTTTTGCGGTGTTGTCATATGTCTTCTTATTATAGCGGACACATATTTTTCACGGATAATTATTCTGTCTTTACTGAACGTTTTTAGCACAACTAAATAGTAAAGGCGATCCAAATTTTTTCACTCTTTCCCTAACTAGTTTGCTATCTGAACATAATTTTTTTTTTCAAAATTTATGAACACAATAGAAAGGCACGTCGAATTATGTGACGTGACTTTCGGTTAATGCAGACCCTGCAGTATTAAGCAGGTTGGAGCGATTCAGTTGAGTCAAATGACGGTTCATTCATTTTTTTTTTTTCAATGAACCCGAAAAAAATGCATACGAGGTACAGATTTATTCTATATATGCTAATTTTTTTAAATATATAATTAAAGGGCAAAATTATGCATTTTAACATTTTTATTATGTACAGTAGAAAAACTTTTGTGTTACTACCAACTTGAAAAAGCATAACATTATCAATGGGTATTATGAAAAAACTACGACAACGAATGTTTTATACAATTCACAATGAAATTTTGAGTAATTCATAATTATGCCCATTCATATTTATGTCACGAGATTATTGGCCCTTGGTTTACGATGGGCAAGATGAGGATTTTTTTTTCTAAATGTTTACAAAGGTTCAGTTTGCGTTAATCTGTTGTTAGAAATGGTTTATCTTGGTGCTAAATAACAATAAAAATTACATAACCTTTAGTGTGAAAGTCTTGCCCATCTAACCGCACGTTAAATTTCATACATTAAACTATTTTTTATCTCTGGTGTTTGGTGGTGAAAAAAGTTCAAAAAATTCGCAAAGACTCAGTATACTGTAAACAATAAAATGTATTTTTTTTTATTAAATTTAACCATGGATTCTGGCTAACGCTCCAACCTCCTTAAAGTTGCGATTTTAAAACCCATTATCTCCCAATCTAAGTAGTCGACTGTTCTGAAATTTCACTCAAATATGCATAATGATATGAACAATGACTGGTTAAAATTTGAAGCAAATGTATAGAGATCAAGAGCGCGCGTTCCACCTTAAGCCGCTAGGACTAGACTTTAGCACATGAACGAAACTTCCAACGTGCACGTGAGCGAAGCTACAGGCTAAAGTTATAAATAATTTTGACAGGCCGAGAATTTTCAGCAACTGCATTTACCAATTGTCAATATCACTTTACCCGCGTCGCCACGTGTTCCGAAACTCCACCTCGGAGTCGTACTTTCATTTGTAGCGTGCGTCAGCGGCGAACTCGGTAGTTCCGGGTTAAAGCGGAGAACTCACGGATTGAGCAGACAAATTGGTTGCAGCAAACGCAATACGAAATGTAGACGCGAGGGAAGAAGGGGGTTCGGAGGGGTTTAGGGTGTCTCACGAGGTTACGCTCAGACCGTGACAAATGGGGGTCTCTTTACTTATGCAAGTTACGACACAAACAAAGTGGGTGTCGCTGGTTTAGCAAGCGGAAACTTTTGAGAATTTACCACGGAAAGAAAAATATAGACCGATGGGAGAAAAGTCCGTGGTATTTAAAGGGGTGTTCTCACTTTAAACGCTAAAAAAGATTATTTTCATGATTTTTCAAATAGGTTTATATTATAGATATTGATATAAAAGTTGTTACACTTAAAAAATGCACATTCGAAATGCATAACATTTTTTTTAATGTACTCATGTAACCCAAACAAACTTTAAGGTTTGTTAACCCTAAAAACTTGTTTTTAGGGTACAGTTAAACTGTTTGTAAACCCTAAAAACTTTAACTTTCAAAAAATCGATTTTTTTGTGCCTTTTTCGACAGTTTATACTTTCAAGAATATCATTATCATTTCCATAATTTATATCAATATCATTTTATCTTGCAATAATCGATAGTTAAATCTTTAAACGCGTTTTTCTCGAAATGATATTTTTAAAATTTGCTGACATTGTAACGCAAAGAGCAATTATCCGATTTACTTGAAATTTGGACTGAGTACTTTTTAATATATTCACTCTACAATGACGTAGAATATTTTTGATTGGATGAAAATTGGCGATTTGGCATTGAAAAAAATGACCATTTTATAGGCAAGAAAACAGACTTTTTTCATAACTACGCCATTTTGTTGGATTTCAATATTTTTCGAAAATCCTACGTCATTGTACAAGAAATACCTTCCAGTTTAACGACATTTTTTTTCTATTTCGGTTTCAGCTACTCAATCGGCCGGAATCATGTCAGCAGTGGAGGAATTTTTTTTTTGCGCCTCCGAAGGCAGCGCATAAGTAGCTTGGATCTCAATATTTTTCTATGAAAAAATTATGTAATATAGGTCAAATATAGCAAAATATACTCTTAATTTTCCGAAATATTTAATTAAATACTTTTCTTCCAAAAAATTCCCGAACATCACCCAAATTTTCAGCGTTCACACTGGTATAGCCCCTTAAACTCGTTTTTCTCCAAACAACATTTTTCAACGGCTCGTTGATAAAATCTTCGTAACTATTGAACCGATCCTCATGAAATTTGAACCATATATTCTTTACAACTATAGATATAACGCATATCAGGGATTTTTTAAAACTGTGATATTTACTATTTTTTGCCAATAACAGTGAACAAACACGTTTTTTTTTCGAAAAATGTCTGCCATTTTGTTATTTTTACATACATCAAAAATCGTGTGATATGCACTATAGCCATTCACATAATGAATCTAAAACCGTTTGATTTTTTTGTTTTGTTTCGGATGATCCATCTCCGAGATTTCATCAACAGCGCAGACCGACAATTTTTTAGGAATTTTTTTTAACTACTATTTTCGTTTATAAATAGTGACTTAAATAATTTTTTTTTAATCTGTAATATAAACCTGTCAAAAAATTCATGAAAATAGCCTTTTTTAGCGTCTAAAGTGAGAAGACCCCTTAAAAGTGCCCGGGGCAAAAAATCGCACGTTGAAACTAACGGGAGTTTGCCAAGGCAATCGTAGTAGGGTAGAGCCACCAAAGAGAACGCGGTGCTTTTAATTGTTCGCGTCATAATTTGTGACTGTAATAGCACGAAATGACTTTTGTTATATTCTGTAGGGTGTGTTTTTTTTATAAATAAGCCGTTATTTTATATAATTGAAGTCAAGAAAGTGACTCTTGAGCTTAAAGTCGTAAAAATGTGTAAATGCATGAAAAATGTCAAATCCTAAATTCATTATAAAATAAAAAGTATTCTCTTTATTTCTACCACATAATTAATGATTTCTATGGCATGTAGCATACCGTTGGAAAGGGTACAAACTAAATAACTTTTTCAAATAAACCTGAGTTCAAAATCGCTGTTATTTTTTTTTAATAATAAATTGAGACGTGGAAATTGTTCATACATTTACGCATTTCTAAGGCTTTGGAAGGTCACGAGTAATTTTCGTGAAACCAATTGTATCAAGTAATGATTTATTTATAACAAACATACACTGCAGAATACAACAACAGTTATTCGGTGCTATTACGACAAACAAAAAGTCATGACGATTTGATGACAAAATTTCGGGTAGTGAGAAAAAAATTATATCTTAATTACCGTGACACTTAGGACATAGGTTTCAAAGGTGAAAAAAGTAGCAAATGGTTAGGATGAAAAAATATGCATTTATGAGATTTCGCAGGGTTTTTATTTATTTTTTTTTCATCCTAACCATTGCAGATACCATTTTAAAAAATGTTCGCAGACTCTTTACCCAATAACAGATATCCTGTAAAATTTTTACCAAAATCGAAAGTGTATTATTAGGTTTAAAAAATGTTATTCTCATTTTTTTTTTTTGCTAAATTTCGATTTTCTCAATCCAGAAAAATTATGATTTTCGATTTTTTTCGATAAAGCGGAAAAAATAAAAAGTTTTTATTCAAATGTTTTTTTTTTGTTTGATGAATATTTTTTCGGATACAGTGTTCGTAATAAAAAATTGAAAGTCCTGAACGGACGCCTAAAAAAATTTAAACAAAATCACAGACGTTCCTTTTGACTAATATTTTAATTTTGAAAAAAATTGGAGAAGTTGAAAAACAGTGGCCCAGTTGATGAAGAATGCCTCCTATATGGATGAATCTACGCCCCTCACTTTTTCAATATGGTAAACGTGCGTCGAGAACATTTGGTACAGTCACATAAAAAAACAAGAAATGGAAAAAAGAAATTCTCTTCGGTGAGCCAGCAGGTCTGAAAGAATGCGTAAAATATGATAATTGCGGATATATCAGGGAAACAATCGTCCCCGACAGCTGCGGTACTCTAAATTGAGAGGAGGATAAGAAAAAATGTTTCGGAAGGACTGAGATTTTTTTCCCACTTTTGCTATTATCGTGATAGCGTGGACGCAGAGTGGATCAAGTCGTCGCGGCAAGATGAGGCGTCCTGGAGAATTTGGTTTGCTAATAAAATGGAAAAAGACGTACAGTGGACTCTTCATGATGATACGAGATTGTTCGACCGAGAAATCTTTCCGATTATCGTAAAAACGGTTGAGTTACCAGCGAGAGAGAAATCCGTCTGTCGATAAGCTCATGGAATATATACACTGGAATATATAATCATTCGTTATTTTTCAATCGAAGAGCATTGATTGTTGAAAGAAGTAAGGAACGGACTATTACTCGGATGAAAGACAAACGGAAGCTCTGTCCGTTTCCTGTGGGTCTCGCGTTTAATTTATCAATAGTTAGGTACCTCGCTATACCTACTTACTATGCAGCCAATTTTTTTATGTAGTACTTGTACCTAATGAACATCATAATTCATTATATTTTATTCCTAGAATTTTAATTTAAATATTTATTTTGTGCTTTTATTTATAGTATAATATATATAAGAAATATTCAGCCAACGAAATAACACTAGACAAACAAAATTTTCTTCTCCATTGTTATATCGTAAAAGTCCGATACAACGAAACTTGAACCAATTTAAAAAATAAAAAGATGTCCAACGAAACAGTAGAATAAAAACAGTACCAAAATATTTTTTTTTCTCGATTTTCAACTGCACGAACTAATTTGAGGGGAGGTACCTGAGTAAACGGCGAGAAAAACAGGTAAACTTTGGGAATTTTTATCTCAAAAACTAATGTTTCGATTGGATCCGGATTTTTTTTTTTGAAAATATGTACATTGAGGTATGTCTAGGATTTTTTTAAAATAAATTCGTTGACTGGAAGAAATTCAAACGCGATTATCTCGAAACATAGTTTTCAAAGTCTGTGCCAGATGTATCTCGAAAACGGCCTGTCCGATTTTGTCCAAATTTGGATACAATATTCTTCGATAGTTTTTCTCGTTCGCCACGTAGGGGTTTTTCATTTGATTGAGCTTTTTTATGCAATGTGTATGCAATCCAAAATTGTCAGAAAATGCGAACGAAAAACGAATGTTAAATTAAAACGGTCGCAATTCCGTCAAAAATGAAAATTTCAAAAAAATCCTACGTGGCGAACGAGAAAATCTATCAAAGAATATTGTATCCAAATGTGGACAAAATCGGAGAAGCCGTTTTCGAGATACATCTGGCACCGACTTTGAAAACTATGTCGCGAGATAATCGCGTCTGAATCGCTTCCAGCAAACGAATTTATTTAAAAAAATTCCCAAACATACCTCAATGTACATATTTTCCAATAAAAAAAAACCCGGATTCAATCGAAATATTAGTTTTTGAGATAAAAATTCCCGAAGTTTACCTGTTTTTCTCGCCGTTTACTCAGGTACGTCCCCTTAAGGGGTTATGCCTAGTTGTACAAGTCGAAAAATCACTTTTTTCAAAACCTACATATTTTGACAGTATATCATCTTATAAGTGTTCGCTGAAAATTTCAAGGTGATCGATTGGAAATTGACAGATTCATAGGTTGTTATGTTGACGCCCGTCGGAACGCTCGGTACGTCGTTCGATACTTTAAACGCGTTTTTCTCGAAATTAAACTTTCAAAGTCCACGAGCAAAGTGCATTGATCTAAAGAACTGCTGCATTGATCATTCTGAATTTTTTAAGGCTCTTTCTAGATGTAAGAATATCGTATTTGATCGAAGAATTTTTTTCCGGTGTATACTTCCGATCTGATGAACGAAAGTTGCCCATTTTTCGTTCGATTATATCTTAAGGGGTCTTCTCACTTTAAACGCTAAACAAAAGGCTATTTTCATTATTTTTTTTCAAAGGTTTATATTATACATATTGATATAAAAGTTGTTACACTTAATAAATAAACTTTCGAAATACATTTTTTTTAAATCATTCATTCAAGTCACTATTTATAAACAAAAATGGTAGTTAAAATAATGTCCTAAAAAATTGTAGGTCTGCGCTGTTGATGAAATCTCGGAGATGGATCATCCGAAACAAAAAAGTCAAACGTTTTTTGATTCAGTATTTGATGACTATAGCACATATCATACGATTTTTGATATATGCAAAAATAACAAGATGGCGGACATTTTTCGAAAAGGCAAAATAAACGTGTCTTTATTTCACCGTTTTAGGCGAATAAAATAGTAAATATCAAAATTAAAAAAAAAATCCTTGATATGGGCTAGAGCTATAGTTGTAAAGGATATGTGGTTAAAATTTCATAAGGATTGGTTCAGTAGTTTCGAAGATTTTCATCAACGAGTCGTCGAAAAACGTTGTTTCGAGAAAAATGCGTTTGCAGTTTGTTTGGGTTACAAAAATACATTAAAAAAAAAAATTCTATGTTTTTCAAAAGTGTATTCATTAAGTGTAACAACTTTTATATCAATATCTGTAATATAAACCTAACAAAAAAATTCATGAAAATACCCTTTTTTAGCGTCTAAAGTGAGAAGACCCCTTAACGATTATACTTCGATTATAATTAACTATTTTTACACAAAAAAAATGCAGAGTGTTCTTCAGATGACACCTTTTCAAATACCTAATTTCCATAGAAATTGTATCATTACGATTGTCTACTAAAAAAAGATCCAAAAAAGAACTGTTTTCGACTGTTACAACTGAGTCCTAATTCAATACAAATAAATAGACTGTTTATCCAAGGAAATAACGGAAGAAAGACAGCCTTCTGCGAAACTCTATCCCCCCCCCCCGTGCTTATTTCTAGTGACAGTTTGACTGCAAGGGTACAAATCCATCGTCATGGATAAAGCTCGTGGTGGCGATCATAGTACCAGACTCTTGACCCCAGCCATACGTGATATTCGTATATGCAATACGTGCGCAACTGCACACAAGCTCTCGTCGAGTATTAAAAAATAAAGAGGTCCCAATTTTGCCAAATATCAAGTGTATGCACGCAGTTATATGAATGTTCACGGAAACTGGCAGTTACCGTTGCCCGAGCTTTCCAAATTCACACGATCACGAAAGTTAAACGCGCTTATGTACCCGTGTATTCGCGATACATTGCACACAGTTTACACCTATGTACCTTTGGCATGTAGTTAAAATACACGGGTGGATGTCAAAGCGTTTATGCATATACAAATGTTGGCGTTGCAGCATTTCAGAAATTCTATGTGTATGTGTATATATATATATAAATATATATATATACACGCAAATATGGAGCAAAATCATATATGATGATATATACGTGAAAATTACCATCGACTAAAAGCTAATCTACCCATAATACGTGGACGCCGATACCACTAAAATACGTTTTACGGTTACTTGCGCATCGACAATTTTCACGAGAATTCCGCAAAAATATTAATTCTCCCAATGACGCTATCGTCGTACCTGCTCAATTGTTCCCGGCCAAAATTTATCGCCACCAAGAAACGACCGTGACAATAACAATAATTCTGCTTCGGTTTTTCCCAATAAACAAAAATACGCCGATAGAGATTGAGTTGAATTATCGTGCAAAGAATATCAAATTCAGTACAGCGTTGACAAAATAAATTCAATATACATAATAACGTTCCCGTGAAAAAAAATCACATTGAAGCTTGCATGGTTGGAATGCAATGAAAATTCTTTTTAATTGCTTGACATTTTTTTGCCAATTTCAGCTGCGAATATCGCTCAAACCTTTTAACATATTCTTATTAGAAATGTGCTGCATTAAATTGCAAAAAAGGCTCTGGATAATGATAAAAATATAGAAATGAGAAATAAAGGAAAAAAAACATCGTTGCATTCCAATGATGCAAACTTCAACATCAAAAAAACCACTTTTTTTATTTGAATTTTCCCTGTAAACACGCAACCCTCGTGCAATTTCCCCATTTAGTGGGAAAGTAATATGAAATGTAAAAACGAAATATTCATTCAGCCGGAATCATCACGTTTCGCAATTATTCTACCAATCTTTCTTTATTTCTGCACGTTCACATTATGCGGGCATTGTATTTATTTATTATTGAAACTGATTCCGCAAAATATCAAGAGACGCTTCAGCGTCTTCAAATGGGGGGGGGGGTGGATAACATCACGATTGATCACGCTGGGGGGGGGGGGGGTGACGTGTATTTTTTGTGTCTGCACGACCCGGAGAGCGTCCGCTGTGAGCTGTTGAACGAGCAAGTAGTGCCCAGGGGGCTGGCACCTTTTGAAATTTTCGCTACGCAAAATGACCGCTTTTTTAGTGTCCTACTCTGCCACTCGTCGCGCTAGTTGTACTCTTACGACTTGATGCGCGCGCAGGTGCTATGTATATATACGGTCGTTGTATAGGCTGTGCGAGCTTCGCGCCTGCGCAAGAAGAATATTGTAAGATAACTACTAGCGCCACGGGGAGAGGTAGAACTAAAAAAACGGTCATAAAGCGCAGCATGTGTATACACAGTATACATAGGAGGTGTCAACCTTTTTGTTGTGCCTAAAAAGTAACCTATACAACAGTTTTTAGTTATATTTAATTTCAGCTGGCGACCTATTTGAAGTGAAGTGCCTACATCCGACCCACAAAATACTTGTCCCCTTGTTATTGTAGAAAACATTCAAATGAACCCATGGTCGGAGGACAATGCCATTTAAATATACTGACAATATATATTATTTTGTTTTTCACAAATACCGTACTCTCTAGCGCTTGGGGCTGACATTTCTTAATAAAAAAAAAATACAGGTGATGTTGGGGGGGGTGGGGGAGGGGTAGAAACCTCACCACATATCACCGAATGGGGGAGGCCAATCCCGCCAAGCATTCGATACCTTCGAACGAGCAATAATCGACGTAGTAATCGACGCGAGCTGCCTCGTATAACAAACATATTGTTGCATGATTTTTTTAACGACGAAATGCAACAGGCCGACCGGATGGAACTGGTATCGTTTACACTCGTCTCAAGAATTAATCTTCTAAGAATGGAAAAAAGAATCTTCCGGCAAGTCGACAACATTAGGTTAAATGATGAAAAAAAAAAAAACACTTTTCGTCTGCTCGTTGAACGCATACAATGTTAACGAACTGATCAAAGAACTTTATCATTGCTACTATTAAAAAATCACGCGCCCACGACCTATTTTATGCAGGGTAATTCCGGGGGAGTTGGCCATAAGTGAGAGATGGCCAATGAAAATATTTCATAGAATCGCACACGACATTTCAACTGTTGTTGCTTAATTCGCTTCGCGTCGTGCGCAGGTGTGGGTGTACGAGCAAAATATTCGCAAAAAATGTTAAGTAAGTAAAATCCTTTTGAATTGTTCCGTCTACTGCTTATTTTTCTTTAAACTGATAAGTAAAAAAAATGATGAATTGTCGATTTGTGCGGCCGCTAGGATCTACGAAATACCTAGGCAGCTATTAGTAAGACGAAATAAGAACAATGACCAAAAATGTTGCGGAGAAAATTATTATGAAACTGCATCTCATCGAAGACTGGCTTCAGTGGATAGTGTGCCAACTTTGAGTACATAAAAATTATACTGATTTCGATTATACGTATTGCAGATGTAGTCAAAAGAAAATAAAAGAATCAAAACATAAAACCAACGAGAAAACCGAGAGCATAATGCTGGGTAAATGCTGGGATATTAAACAAATTGTAATGTCAAGGTCGGTCCGACAGGAGTTTGTTCTAATTTCGTTAATTATCTTATAGTTAAATGTTAAAAGTTTAATTACTAATAAAGATGAGTTAAGAAACCCCTGTACTTTTATTTTGACGGATCCTTGAAAAAACTGTGGCCGACTGGCCCGGACTTATCCTAGTTAAGGTGGGAGTAAGGTATTCATTTTTTGCATTTTTATTTTATTTTTTAAATGAATGCATAATATCTCAAGAAAATTGTGTCAAAATTTCAAGTCCTTATAAGTCAAGTTTATAGCTTTTTTTAGCTTTTGTAGAGCAGAGAAGCAAGCGGCACATGACAGTCCTGATGTTGTAATTTTACAACAACAAATTAGCCGATTTTTTAAAGCGAAAATCGGTTTTTTGGCTCCCAAGTGCGACGAAAAATTGAAAAGTCGAGAAAAAAATCCTCCCGTGGTTACCTCGAGAAACATCGCCTTTAACAAATGCATTTTGATTTTTTTGTTTCAGATGGTTCTGTTGCGAGTTATGATGTGCACCGCAAAAGAATATTTATAAAAAATTATTTTTTTGAGACGCCTCCGGAGATTCACTGTCACTCGCTCAATTTTCAATATTTTGCAATGAAAATTTAGGAATATATTGTTCAAATGTTGCAATATTATATGGAAATTGACTGAATAAACTAACACTATCTGTATCGCTAAAAATTCTTAAAAACATGCCTTTTGTCACCAAATTAACTCCGCCCTTAATCTTTTTCGTCAGTTTTTTGTCATATCGCAATGAAAATCTTAAGGCGTTACCCCCACTTGTAGCGCAAAAAAAGGCCTTTTTCATGAATTTTTTTAAAGAAAACTACAAAACTTTTTTAATCGATCAATATACCATCTTAAAGAACACATCTTGAAGAACGTTCAGTAATTTTTTTATTGAAAAATATTACATTGTTTAGTGGCAAATGGCCGTCAATGAAATAATGTTTTTATATACACGGTTTGCGGTGACCAACATTGCGGCGAAGTGGATCATCTGAAAAAAAAAATGCGGATGGATTTAGTCAAATATAAGTATAAACTAGTCTTTAATCGAAGGATTTTTAAAAATATTCATTTTTCACAAAATGGCGGACAGTCAAAGTTAATGGTTCGATTTTAACGGAAAAAAAAATCGAACGATTAAAGATTACATTTTTATGTATTAAATAAGCCTGCAAAATTTCAAGAAGATCGGTTCATTAGTGTTCGAGTAATCTTGGTCACCGACTTCAGAAATGCCATTTTGAGAAAAACGCGTTTAAAGTTTCAATTTCCGGTCGTTTACACAACGGATTCTTCTCTTTCAACGCTCATATCTCAGTCAATTTTGTTCGGATCGACTTGAAATTTTCAGGACATATTCTCAGATACTTCAAAAAAATGCAATAAAAAAAATCGATTTTTTCAAAATCGCAAGTGGGGGTAACCCCTTAAACGGTCCATCTGAAATCTATAAACCTATCGGCCGAGCTATTCAAGTCAACAATAAAGACGAGTCGTTGACGATTATCGATTTTTTTTAACAATATGGTTTGTCCCTCGACAAATTTATGGAAAAAGTCGTCATTTTTATGTTACTATTAGATAATTAACTCCGATTTGAGAAAAGTGAGATCGTCAACGACCATTCAATGTTTCTCATCGTATCACCTGTAAATTTGGAAACAACCCATCAAGTGGTTTTCGAGATATCATGTCCACCGACTTGGAAAACAATTTTTCGAGGAAAACGCGTTTAAAGTTTGAAGTCTGGTGCTGCTATATTTGAGTGGATAATTTATGCAGCGCAATTTCGTCTAACGCAGATATCCAATTCCTGCATTATCAGCAAATACGCTGTTGCACCTTCATCAAACGTGCATGCGTCTATATTCGCAGCAAATTTTACAATTGATGCACCGCTGTTATAGACTTCCGGAGCTATTTGCGAATATTGTTGTCTGTGTTCTCGTTTGCATTTTGAGCAAATCCTCCGATATATCCCTGTAATAAATTTCCATCCGAAAGATTTTCATATATTGGACGAATTGCTTTGACAACATCATCGAGAACTGGCGTTTTCCGTTCATACTGCTGAAGAGTTATTCCTGCGGCATTTGCTTGCTGCCACGAGCACCACGATTCCGATCCTGAAGGGCAATAATCTTGTCCAGGTTCTTTGTCCGTTGAACACTTATAGTAAAATATAAATCACATGGCATCCTTTATTTTCGTCACTGAATCGCAATTATCTTTGAATGGCGAGGTGTGAGTAATAAAATGTGAGTTCATCGGTCAGTTTGTCGGTCTGTTTTTCTCTACTACCAATGCCCGGGATTCGTTTTTGTACGTACGGAAAAGCATACACTATTCCTTCATACGGTTTCGAGTCACCATCGCCCACATAATTGGTATATTATACTCTGTAACTGGATTCAAATCAATTGAACATTTCACAGATTTCTTCCACTTCCATTTTTCCCACCGATCCTTTACGATTGGCAGAATAATTTTCTTGATGAGATCCAAACCGCCCGAGGTATTCATTCGTATGTACTTAATCTGCCCAAAATTCGCAAGTGTTGCAATAATTACATTTCGCTAAACGGTCGAGATCTTTACCACTATAGTGACCAATGATAGTTGAAACGCCATGTGAGGAACTGAATCCTCTTTTTCTCCATGTTCCGTCTCCAGAAACAGTAAGTTCTCTCGTTGAGCCCTCTATTCCTCCTCAGTTATTCGCTTCAATTGTCTTGTTTTTTCTTCTATAACCCTTCCACATAATACTTGTTTGCAAAAAGCGTCCGAAGCACTTACTAAACGATTTACGATTAGATCATAGGTAGCCTAAAAAACTGATCCATGCAAATCCATTATTTTACAAAATTTTGATGCTTCCAGTAATGCGATTCCCAACAGTTGCATAGAGCAGATGAATGTCCAATTTATTTCGTAACTGCTTCCTATGTACAGCCAAGACGAGATGTTTACAGGTGGGCGTGATGTGCATGTTATTGTTATTTAAAAGTCGAAACCTCGTTCACTTGCACGATTCAACTGCGCGTCATATCCAAACTTTTTACATTTTACACAGGCACTTATCGCAGAAAAAAACAGTCACAAAGTTTACAACCACATATCGGACAGATTCGTCTATCGTAACGTCTATATGTTCTGAGCCCTGTAATTTTTCGCGGACGCACTTATATTCGCTCCTTCTTCTCTTTCGCTTTCGAACGGATTTACCGGTTGTTTTCTTCTCTTTGGCCTATCTCGTCCATTAACGGTCGAAGCTTATGTTTTTCGCGTAATTTTCACTTTCGTTGGACATTAGTGGTAAAATTTGAGCAAGTGTGTTAAGTCTATGCACGTTTTCTCGCCGGCTCAACGGCTCTCACACTGAATTCTAACGGTTCCCAGTCGAAATCTGCAGGTAGAAAAAGGGGACTCTAGTGATGTGATCAACAGCATGCATAAGGGGCCGGGTTGAAATTCCGAACTTTAAATGATCAGAACGCTCAAAACTCCGAAAGAATACTACCCCAAAAGATCAAAATTCCGAAAGAATTTCACGCGAATGACCAAAACTCCGAAAATCTGAACACCGTGAAAATGATTCGGCTATGGAAGTTTTGAATGTTTCATAATTTTCGACAAATCTACGAATTATTCCAGGAATTTGTTTGGATCAAGAAGTGATATTACGTCATTTTTTAAAATTGCCTAGACAATGCCATACGTTCTGCATCGTTTGCAGTCAATTGTGTATACTTTCGCTGGCATGATCTTGATGAACCTCATAATTTCGGAACATTAAAATTCGGAATTTTAAACCTTTGGCGCATTCGAAGTTCGGAATTCCAACCCGGCCCCAATAGTTCCCAAAGAGCACCGTGCTTTGATATTGGATTAGTTATGAAAATTTGTACAAAGGCTTAAAGAGCGGAGGAGTGAAGAGAGGACGATGACAGAAGAAAAACGCATCTCCGATGCAATAGCACGGAATCGCCGTTCATTGTTCAAGCACGAACGTTGACAATGAGTAAATTGAAGAAGAAAAAACGAAAAGCACGCGACAAGATTCACTTCGTCCGACAGCTATATGCTCATTTACCGAAACAAATCTTTTCACGGTCACACGTGTCGCGGCAATCGTTTCTTATCTTCTCTGTTGCGCGTTTCTTAGGAATCGAAAAAAAATCTTCCGGCATGTCGACAACATTATGTTAAATGATGAAAAAAAAAAAACACTTTTTTCGCCTGCCCGTTCAACGCATACATTGTTAACGAGCTGATCAAAGAACTTTATCATTACTGATATTAAAACATCACGCGCCCCTGACCTATTTTACCTCCCCCCTCCGACCTATTTTATAGAACATTATTACGAAAATACTCACAAAGTCTCGCTGTTTAATGTGGATTATTCGTTGCGCAACTTGCGGCAACCCGCGAAACTGGGTCCGAGTCTTGAAATGACTGACGTGGCGGGGAATTACAGGAGGGAAACAAACTCTTTCGGTAAATGACCTTGTATTTAAGGTGTTTAGCCGTCGGGGGTGAAGTACGCGGGGAGCGCTCTATGCTTATGCACGGGGCCGATTGACTGTTACCAACTTTCAAATAATCGTCATATTAAACCTGCGTTTTCGACCTATTTTTCTACGTCTATTTGTAAAAATATGCATTTTTGAACATTTGGTGATTACATCAAGTGTTTTCATTACCTTGTATCATTATTTTCTATGACTTTATCTCGTTTAATTAACGCAAAACGAATTGGCAACGTCGTAAATCGTGGTATATCATAATGCCCAGGTTGGCAGAAGTGTCGCGACGTTAAAGACATATGCGCCCCGTTCGTAACCTTAATATCGGCCCAATGAGCTGCCAAAAATAAATATAGGTCCGAGTAAAAAAACATCCGCTGGAAAGAGAAAGTGTGTACTGAAGCTGTCTATAATCTCGAAGAAATCAAAAACTTTAATAATTTTCCGATATTCCAAAAAAAAATGTATGTATGCAAGAAAAACCGCGTTATTTTACCTTTGTTTAGAAATGTCTAGAAATTTATAATCTCTGAACATAGTTATCAAATTAATATTAAGTCATTATTACTAATTAAGAGAATAAGTACCAATAATATTCGTTGCTACTTATCCTGACCGAGTACTTTAAGGTTCCCAGGCATAATTACCGAATACCAACAAGATAGGTAGCATTTGTGCCGTCTACGACGTTGCTATGATTGCACAATCTAATATTTTGTGTGCTTGATTTTCGCACAAATTCCCTATCAAAAACATTAACAATCTTATAACGGCACTGTGAATTCTCATTTTCACGGTACCAAGGGTTAGTCCGATAATGAATTGAACCGTACCTATTTTTTCATCTCCGTGGTAACATTCATTCAGCAGATATTATTAATGTAGTGAAAAATGATCGGGGGTTTTCCATAAGCGTAATGTAATAAGCCTACGAAATACGTCGCGTTGCCGATTTTTTCCCGAAAAAAACGGTACTGTGGATCGTATTCAAACTGCACAGGATGATCGGCGAAGAGGTTATGAAGGTCGAGAAAAAAATTCAGCTCCGTACTAACATGTCGACGTAGCCCCATAACAACCTTAAATGTAACATTGCATTAGAATATGTATTGAATAACGGCAACATTTGGCGTTATGTGGCAGCATTGACGCCTGGTATGCTGCAAGATAAGTTCTTTGGCAATGATCGGCCGCGGTTCATAAACTACGGAGCCATTGGGAGTATCATCGGTCACGAAATGTTCCACGCTTTTGACAATACCGGACTACGATACAATGAAAATGGCGAAGAAATACCGGTGGGAATGCACTGGTGGGAACCGAGCAGCGAAACAGAATTTTCCGAACGTGCGCAGTGCATGGTTGACCAGTATAACAATTACACCGTCCAAGAGGTCGGCGGCGTTCACGTAAGTACTTTTCCGTATCGATATAGGTGATATATTTTCGCACGCCTTAACATTTTTTTCCGACCCCTTTATTACACGCAGGGATTGTTGCGCCATAGAGGCCCTACATTTCCTCCCTGCTATGCACAACAGCTTAATGTTCTTTCATTTGACTTTTCCTGCAGATAAATGGTACGATGACACTCGACGAAAATATCGCTGACGTCGGAGGTATGAGAGGGACGTATCTCGCGTACAAGAACTGGGTTGAGACGAACGTGGAAGAGCCAAATTTGCCCGGAATTGATATGACGCCGTATCAACTATTTTGGATAAGCACGGCAATTCAAATGTGCGAGAAAGCACTACCGCAAGCAATACTTAATCATATTTATCACGACCAACATAGTCTGCCTGAGTTTCGGATCATAGGAGCGATGTCGAACATTCCAGAATTCGCCACGGATTTCAAATGCCCGGTCGGCTCCAATATGAATCCCTTGAAAAAGTGTAGCATTTGGTAATGCATCGCCAAATGAGCTGGCCTCGTTCAAACTTGTCTCAAGGATGACTCTTTAATTTCATCGTATTCTCCACTACTGTATCTTCTTAAATATTCTAACTTTTTAATTGCAAAAGACCATGTTGGAACATCTCGTAGATCATAAGTATCGGCAGTGTGCAAAATATTAGATCGATTAAGTAGCTGTGTATGTATGAGAGGAAGACAGTGAGAGAGAGCGAGCGAAAAGAGGATGATGAAAAAATAAATCACGTATGTCATGCTGCACGGATGTGACGATGATTGTTCGAGCACGAACGTTGATACACTGCCAAAAACAGATATTTAATTTAAATAGAAGCTATGTTAATCAGACAGGTTTTTTCTTGGCTGACGGCCTAGTACGATCTTATTTGTTTCAAAGATATTTTTTAATTTGTTACAGCTATTCTTTTTAAATGTTGAATATATTGAAACTGAATAAAGATTCGATTAAACTAAATCTCTATTTGCTTACAATGTACACTGTCAATCTAAGTGTACTATACGCGTAAAATATTTCATAAATCCGAAATAAAAAGAAATACTTAAATTGCCGGTTTTACGGCAACGATTTTGTATCATAATTCGTTATTCCCTGGCCTTTTGAGGTGAGTTCTATCAAAGAAAAGATTTCACCTATATGGGAATCGAACCTAGAACCCACCTACTCATAGCTCATTATGTATCACATAAACTACATCAATTGGTTAATATCATTGTGATAATTACAGAGTTTTATCGAATAACATGCTATATATTTTTCTAACATAACCGATATATATATATTGTGACGGGTATTGCGTGTTAACGTAGGCGGCGGGAGGGGGAAGGAAAAATTATTGATGGGTCGAAAACTGGAAAAATTCAAATATTATTTATTTTACATCAACAAAGAAATGAAAGCTCGATACAAAAAAAACAGAAGTTGAGTGATAAATTACAAAAAAAGATAACAAAGGAAGACTCGATATAATGTAACGAAATTCCGCAATAATGATAATAATTTTGAATTTGATTGGACGGGTTACCGGACACGCGAAGTCCCTACTCGATTTCTCAACCCGTTCAAATATTTTTGCTTTAAAAAATTCGTAAATTTATGTTGGGCGCCAGCCTTTCTCGGGCGACGCGCTTAACGCGTACGCAAAATTTCAACTCAAGACAGCAAGAAACCAAAACAAACACGGCCTTCGGCCGGCAAGCGAGACACTCGATATTAATCGCAATGCGGACGTCTCAGAGTATCTGGGGACGGACGGGGTTCTCGAATACGATGGCCACTTAACTTAGACCACGACTATCTTGAACATTATTTTATATTACTCAAATTAATGGAATTAAACCTAAAATAAGAAAATTTTACTGACTCGTTCTGTCGCGCCGCGCTCTGTTCTTGCGGGAATTATTACCCGAGTCGGCCGATATCGTGCTACACGAGGCAGCCGCGGCTACGCGCGCGCGAGAGAAATTCCGCGAGGGACACTGGGGATCCGCCACGGACACCTTTTTTACAATTGATTCACGATCGTTTTGCCTATTATTCGAGCCTACTGCTCGGATTGACTCGGATTCTCACTGACTCTATTATTCATTAATCTAATTTACACTTTATTCATGCGACGCGCACGGAAGAGGGACGACGATCAGAAATGACGGGGGAGGGGTGAAGGGAACGAATTGACGATCGCCCGTGCGACCAATTTTCCCGAACGGATTTTAGCGGCTTTCGTTAGCCGCTCTTGCAAAAGAGAAAAGAGGAAAAACTTACGGTTTCGCTGGGAAGTCCTTCTCAATCAATTTACAATTTATTCTTTTTCCTTTCCTCGTCTCGATTGCTGGGGTGCTCGCTTGGACTTTCCTTTTCTATTTTCTACCTCGCTCAACCACGTTCCAGGACTTAGTGACGGATCACGCCGGCCGGCTTCCTCGTCTCGCCCAATCCCGTGCCAGACGACGGACCTCCGATCGATTTTGGATCTCAATCCTCGTGGCTCGCCCTTTCGGTCGATATCCTCGGTGACTCTTGTCTCTCCCGAGTCGCTGAGCTCCCTAGTCGGTGCGGCGCTCGCCAGCCGTACCGCGCGAGAGCTGCAGTCTCTCCTGACGCGCGGTAGGCCGGAGACTCGGGAGATGGCAGCAGGATGCTCCCGGGCGGCCAGTCCACTTTCCGCGTCGGTGGGAGATGGCGTTGATGGATCTCGGAGTCGACGGCCGGACCGACGTCGACAGTCCGCGTGGTCGTGTCGCAATCGCGATAAGGGGGTACGGGAAGGACGGGGGGGGATAGTGTCGCGGCTTCTATACAAAGAAATCCTTAAAACTACCTTAAAATTAACAATTAAATTTCCTCAATAAAGGTGCGTGGCGGAGACTAAGCCCGAGCATGGTCACGCGGGCTTTCTTCTCTATTTCCCTTGTGACGCAACGTCAGAATATATATATATATATATATATATATATATATATATATATATATAATTCCTCTCTCTCCACCCTCTCTACCCTCTACCTCTTTGATATGTGTGTTGCACTAAATACAGACCATTCAATCAAATAGAAAACTGGTTGATTCTAAGAAAATTCTATTTAATTTACATTTATAAAAAAAAATAGATCCATTTAGTGGATTCAACTAAATTGTTTTTTGAGCAGATAAAACCGGACCTCAGATTTATCAGGATCAAATAAAATATTTAGTTATTGGACGATATTGAATATATTTTGATTTGAATAAAGGAATATATTTAAAGTAAATAATTTCAATAATGGAATGCAATAGGAAAAATTTGATTCCACGAAAAATCTAGTTAATACAAATAAACAAAAATCAAATAGGCGCGATTAGTTCATATCAATAGAACTTTTCTGTTAGTGTATTTTTTTTTTTTTTTTCATTTTTTAAATTAAATGTGAACATTCATTAAACAGTTTACGCATGGAAAATTTTAGTTATTACAAATTATTTTTTTGCATATGTTAAAAATATAAATTGTACAAGTCTCAAGTATGATCAGTGGTATAACTAGTGTGAAGCGATAGGATTACCTTCAGGCCTTAGGCGGCAGTAACGGGTATAAAATCATGTGCGAATTTAACAATTTTTTTTCGTATGTAAAAGTGATTCACTCATCAAATTAATCACACATCTATTTAGTATGAATATCAAGCTGTTGGAAAATATATCTTTTTTCCGATGTACAAAATGGCCGACTACTAATATTTTCTTTTTTTTATCTTTTTTAGGCGCTTCGCGGCGTGACATTTAGCATCCACAATTTTTTACCTAGAACAAAAAACAAAAATTCTTGTCAATCTACTTTAGAATACCTAGAAAAGTACGTAGGGAATTTAAAAAATGTTGTTTTATTCAAAAGTTGTAGGTATTTGAACTTAAGAAATGAAATTTCAGTGAAAAATTTCGTTATAACTGCTCATAAAATGAAAAGTTTTCGATTAATCAGAAATTCCGCACGTACTTCTCTGCGAAATGCAATTAGGAACATAACTTTCAAATTTGAAGTAAATCGAGTGAAAATTGTTGAAGTTATTTGTCACGTCAATTGGAAAGAAGCTGTTTCGAGAAGTTTCAAGTCATCAAGTCAAGTCAAATCGGCCATTTTGTACATCGAAAAAAAATTCTAACAACTTGATATTCATACTAAATAGATGTGTAATTAATTTTATGAGTGAATCACTTTTTCATACGAAAAAGATTGTTACATTCGCACATGATTTTAAACCCGTTACTATGACCTAGAGCCTTAATAAAAATCGGGGTATAGTGCGATTTTCGGGGCGCCAAGTTTTGACCGTTGATTATTGATATTTGAACAAAAATAATGAGAATTTTGAGAATAAAAAAAATTGCCGTTTTGGCTTCCTTAAGGAATTATGAGCGCTTTTAGTGGTAATTTGAAATACGCTAAAATTCAACGATTGCTTTGGCTCATGGGTACAATATCTCTATTTTATCGCAAATAGTTGAAATTGACCGGGCGAGCTTTACAAAATATTTCTTTGTTTGATTTTGTTTACGTTTGTTTAGTGGTATCACATAAATACCACTAAACGTAGTTTAATATGATTTTCGACATAAATTCCAAGATAATAAAGCTTTATTTATTCATATTCATGTTTATTTATAACAATAAGAATTGTTCCATACAATTACTACATCAAATTACTAAACGATATATTTTAGATCAAACTTGGAGCCTCACAAGTCCGAAGAGGGATGAACCGTACACTTTGAATCCCTCTTCGGACTCCCAGCGATTGAAAGTACTACTTTACTCTCCGTCTAGTCGCACTTACAAGCGAGGAAAACATAGTAGTGGCATTTAAAATATATTTTTGGCTTCTGCGACACTGTTGAAACTATAAATTTCCAAGTTACCTTGCCTGACGTTGCTTGAAATTTCCAATTTCGAATAAAATCGCCATTTTCGATAACTATCGAAAAATTCTAATTTGTACACACAATAACCGAAATATCAAATTTCACCACTCTTCATATTTTGTTTATTTTGACTCGATAACACTAAATTCACCGTCGAATCGAAAATTAATCCAGTCGCAACTTGGTAACGCGGGATTGGCTTTGCGATAAAAATAAAATAAAAAAAATTGGAGACCACAATAGACAAGCCAAAATGTACAATTTTGCACACGAGAGAAACAAAAGGTCGTGTCTCTTGAGATTTTGTTTTATTTTTTATTTAACTCTTGTTGCGCGACGAGAAACGGAAAAACGTTGCCAGCTAGCCTCGTAGATTTGCGAGGGAGTAAAAGCGAGAAAGGAACTTAGGAATGGAGGGCGAAGGGAGAACAAGAGGCGGCGAACGTGGAGCAGGCCACGGGGAATACCCACTATGGGATAGACGTCTCTAGGCTCTCGTGCCTAATAACGCCTGTCTGGTTTTCCTCGGTAAAACGAACTCCGCCAAATACGTACGCCACTACAAAACCCCCTTCTCTCCACCCCTTGTACACATGCGGCACGCTGACCTCACAATGGAACACACGGAGCACGACTAATTAATACTCGCGCATTGGTACACCATGGTCTCACGTATCTGCTTGTTCTATTCCTCTAATCTGCACAACGCAAGTGCCAGCACTCCCAGCTATCAATGGGGATTCCCCCTTTAATCATAAAACGATTGTTGTTCATTCGTCCGAATGAACCTACATTTCACGACGGACATTCAACCATATTTATCCGTGAGGCAACACTTTTCCAATAAAACGATTGCCGATAATTGACACGACTTGACCGACATTTTTTTATTCCGCTATGCAGGGTGTGCCATTTTAATCCTTCGACTGCATACTTCCGCCACGAATCTCTGACTGCATACGGGGTCGATTCGACCCCAGACGTTTCTCAGATCGTTGTATTTCGTAAATATGCATTCTTTTGTAGAGACGTTTTTTGTCGTCAATGATCCTTACTTTATGGCCGAAAATTTATTTTTTAAGAAAAACATAAATGAACTGCCCAAACGTTCGTTCAAAGTGGAAGATGCGTTGAAAAATACGTAATTGCACGAAAAAGATCATACTTTTTTTTCAAAATATAAAGAACGTCCTTTGAGGTTCTCAAAGAGGAAGGTTTGTAGATACGAAAAAAGACAATGTCGACCATCTCTGAAAAAAGTATATTTATTCGGAAGTTTGAATTTTAGCGTTTTCGGGATAGTGAAAAATGGAAAGAATCGACTCCTTCGGCAGATTAATTGTTGAGAACGTATATTTACCGCATTTTTTTTTTACTTAATGACTTGCTATTACTGACATTTACGGCAATCGACGCATAAGTACATTTGGTGCTCGTTGCACATAGCCCTCCTGCATAACAGACACTTGCTTTTATTTTTATGATCGGCATTCTAAATACACAATTTACTATAGTAGCGCAAAATAAAAAATATCTATGAACATTTTCTATCGTAACTCACTTGCATGTAGTAATAAAGCACCGATTTTCACCAAAAAAAATGTTTTCACTTTCGTCGCACTACTGCATAAACGGGGTCGATTCGACCCCAGGTCCTTTTTCGACAGCTGTCCTGTGTACACGGACAGGATGTAGGATGGGGGCAAGTGTCCACCTATAGAGTAGGAGTGAGAGAACCTTCGAGCATCGAATTCGAGAGTATTGAAATGTGGCAACGTCAGAACTATGGGAATGGCAGAACCAATCGAAGACATAGCGCGCCAATTTCAAACGCATAAAAGTCAAATGCGAGCAAGGGTACGATGTGCAGTACGATGTATTCTCTTTTTTTAGCTTCGGTGGCATAGTACGATACTTGTGGGCACGAGCACTCACAAATATACTTTTCCATCGGAATCTTTGCGGCGCACTGATCTTTTTTTCTCAATCACTTCAAGAGCGCTAATTGTTTTCGATTCGACTTTTAGCCTCAACTCTGCTGGTCCTGGTTACAAGGCCAAGTTGAGCATTTAAAAAAGAAAAAACAACATTTCATTGAACTTTAAAATCGCTAAATGGCCCGTAAACAAAATAGGTCGATGCGAGCTTAAATTGCAATGGACATGTTTTCCTTTTACATGAGCGAGTTTCGCAAAAACTCCCCCAACGTGTCGTGGAGCGTGTAATACGCTCGAAGGGTCGGTTTAAGGTCGGCGGGGAGATTCGGGGTCACGCAGACCAAACGGGAGTGAGTGAGCCAGAGAGAGGGGGAGACAGTCATAGCGATGAAAAGGAAGGGGGAGAGAGAGAGAGAGAGAGAGAGAGAGAGAGAGAGAGAGAGAGAGAGAGAGAGAGAGAGAGAGAGAGAGAGAGAGAGAGAGAGAGAGAGAGAGAGAGAGAGATTGATAGTGCAAAAAATAGTAGGTCGGCGTTAGGAGATGTCCAAGACCCGCGAATGTAATCAGCTAAGAGAAATATAGGTCCAGGTGCTCGAGAAAAGAAGGTTGGTGGGTGACGTCAGGGTCCACGATAGTCAAGCCAGGCTTAAACGGTATGAGGGGTTGCCCGGGCGAATTTTACGGTGTCGGCCAAAGCATAAAATATTTCCCGAGAGCGTTCTCTTGCACGTACAGGCCTAACTTTATTTGCACCCTTCCATATAGCACTGCTACCCCTCCGGTCCTCACGAGCACGTAAATACTCGTGGGAGTATGAGGCAAAAGGAATCAACTCCCTCATGCCCGAGACCTTCCACATTCGCAATAACGATTTATCGATTATTTATGACGGCCCAGCCATGTGTCAGAACTTTTACCTCTGTACGTTCGATCCACCGGAAAACCCCAGCTCCTCCAACCTAGCGAAAAAAAAATAATCGCTTCCACATAAATTCCGAAAGCTCTGCATTACTCGAAACTACCCCCCGGCCGAAGTCTACATTCAAGATATGTACTATATTTGATGGAAGATAGGACATGAGTAAAAACGATCGACCCCACCTGGGGGGTGAGATATGTATTGAAACATCGCATGATGAGATATTGGGTACTTGTTATTTTCTTGGAGATTGGCAAACTGTAGCCATTTTAAAAAAGTGGCGAAAAAGTTCGCGTAATTTTTTTCCGCCTTCCACGACTTTTCAAAGATCTATCCGATAGGGGATTTTCCGCCGATTATAAACGTCACGGAGTTTTTGTCGAAAGCTGGAAATTGCGCCGGCTAAACCTGGAAAAGGTGTTTCGATATGCACTGCCAAAAACAAATATTTAATTTGAATAGGATCTATTTAAATCAAATAGGTTTTTTCCTTAGCTCACGGCCTACTACGATCTTATTTGTTTCAAAGATATTTTTTAATTTGTTTCAGCTGTTTTTTTTAAATATTGAATATATTTAAATTGAATAAATAAAGACTCGATTCAAATAAATCTATATTTGCTTACAATGTACACTGTAAATCTAAGTGTACTATATGCGTAAAATTTTTTTATAAATCCAAAATAAAAACAAATTCTTAATTGAGGGTTTTACGACAACGATTTTGTATCGTAATTCGTCTTTCCCTGGCCTTTTGAGGTGATTTTTATAGAAGAAAATATTTCACCTGTATGGGAATCGTACCTAGAACCTACCTACTCATAGCTACGCACGCTGCCCCTGTGCTACCGAGTGCTTGTATCATCTTAATCGCAGATATGGCTGAGAGATCAAATGAATTCCTATAATTATTTGCTGTATCACATAAACTATATCAATTAGGTTATATCATTGTGATAATTAGAGAGTTTTATCGAATAACATGCTATATATTTTTCTAGCATAACCTATATATATATACATATTACAAAAAGGTATGGGGGTAGAGAGGGTGGAGAGAGAGGATATATATATATATATATATATATATATATATATATATATATTTCCTCTCTCTCTCCACCCTCTCTGCCCCCATACCTCTTTGATATGTGTGTTGCAAAAAATACAGACCATTCAATCAAATAGAAAAATGGTTGATTCTACGAAAATTCTATTTAATTTAAATTGAAAAAAAACCAATAGATCCATTTAATGGATTCAACTAAATTGTTTTTTGAGCAGATAAAACCAGATCACAGATTTATTAGGATCAAATAAAATATTCAGTTATTGGACGATTTTGAATATATTTTAATTTGAATAGATGAATATATTTAAAGTGAATAATTTCAATAATGGAATGTAATAGGAAAAATTTGATTCCACGAAACATCCAGTTAATACAAATAAACAAAAATCAAATAGACGCGATAAGTTCATATAAATAGAATTTTTCTGTCAGTGTAGTTATTCCAACGATTCGCGCAGTATTTCTAGGTTTGATATTTGGCAACATTGGTTCCATCTCCGTCTCTTTTTACTCAACTGGGAGAGTTTAACCTTCATGCTTTTCAACGTCGATCTGTCAAAATAATGTCAGGTTTGGGAAATATAAAGCATTGTATTCGGGCCACGACTGGTAAAAAGCGTGGAAAATTCGTGTCGGCGAAATATGTCGGTTTAAAACGAAATATGTATGGAAATTCGAATGAATGAGATGAGGTTAGGACTACAGTCAGCTGTTGCCTTGCTGTCACGTCTCTTTATCCTAGCAAGTGGTAATAAATCCAATACCGGAAGTTCTAATTAAACTTGATATTACATAAAAAGTAGGTCAATGAGCGTATCGTTTTTCTGAGAGCATTGGATTACTACAAGTGTTAAGTATGTAAATCTGATTATTTTCAAGAATCTGACGGATTCCCACTATTATATACACTTTTGTAGCGACCATAAATTGGGTTTTTGTACGTCGTCTCGGAATTCCTTCACAAAAGCACGCAATTTTAATTTGTTTTCTCTTTAATTAGGTCGATAACCGATCCTGAAATTTTACAGAGACGATTATTAATATATATAGTGAAGTTAAAAAAAAGATTACTAAAATCCTATGATTTGAAGCCTGGCGATAGGATTACCTTTAAAAATCAACATAAAACCAGGTTTTGCTTATTTTAGGGCTCCGTAAAATATTCAGTGTGTCAAAAGGGTTCCGTCGCCAAAAAAGTTTGAGAACCGCTGATCTATACCATTGCTTCCATCTCGTACTCGCGTCCTTACAAGCTTCTTCCTTTCTGTCTTGAATAAAATGGATCCGAGCGGATCTTCATTCGGATCCCAGATGTTTCGAGTATCGCGATAGGACGTACGAGAAGTAGGAGGGAATGCTTAATCGCCAAATGCACGAGAAGCCAAACTCAATAACGTTGAAACTTTCGAGACTCTAATTAATCAGCCAGGCGCATCAGGCTTTCTCTACCCACGTATTTTGTACTTTTGTTCGTAAGCTACAACTTCCACCGGATACTTGCGATTCTCGTCTGCCAAACCATTCGAATTAAACGAGATGGGGAATGTGAAATTTCCCAAAAAGCTGCGGACGAATCTCCGGGTTGGGCTGAACGACCTTCGACGAGGCCTTCGATCGTTGAATTCAAAAGGTACGACGAGAAGTTTATCGCAAGACGAACTTGAGGACCGAAGTAGACGCGAGAAGCGACGAGGAAAAAAAAAGGGACGTCTCCGCGACCCAGTTCGCATGCTGAGCAATAGAGTTACCAGACCTTTCCATCTCCATTTGCGAAGAAAAGTTCGCAATAGTAGGTATAGTTCGGGCAAAGACCCCCATCGGCTTGGCACTCCGTTACCACGGAATAAGCAACATCCAAACAGAGTTACAGTGCTCAAAAACTTCTTCCGCCTATTAAACGATGCAAGTAGGGACACGGAGTTCGAGCACAAATTAATACGCGCGAAGTTACGAAGATTTTAATCCGCTCAGCCTCGAAATCGAGCTTATTTATTTACGAGGGTACGTGCAATGCCACAACGCATTTAGGAGCTGTCTCATTTTTAACGTTAATAAGAAAAACAAATACATATTATTATTGAAAAGATTATTACATCGTGAGCACCGTTATATGTTTATTTATTCAACTTTTGCGGAATTATTATTACACTGACAAACTTTTTTTTAATTAAATAGGATCTGTTTAAATCAAATAGGTTTTTTCTTGGTTCACGGCATACTACGATCTTATTTGTTTCAAAGATATTTTTTTAATTTGTTTCAGCTATTCTTATGAAATATTGAATATAGTTAAATTGAGTAAATAAAGATTCGATTTAACTAAATCTCTATTTGCTTACAATGTACACTGTAAATCTAAGTGTACTATGTGCGTAAAATATTTCGTAAATCCAAAATAAAAAGAAATACTTAATTGAGGATTTTACGAAAACCATTTTGTATCGTAATTCATCATTCCCTGCCCTTTTGAGATGATTGCTATCGAAGAGAATATTTCACGTATATGGGAATCGAACCTAGAACCTACCTACTCATCAGGGTTGGGCATATTTGAATTTTTTATTCATAAATAATAAAGAAACTTATTCAAAATTCGTTCCGAAATTTAATGAAGAAGCCCACTGGATTCAGTACTCATTCCGAAAATGAATAATGAATCCAACTCAATTCAGTATTCGTTCCGAAAATGAATTATGAATCCTACTGGATTCAGTATTCATTTCAAAATGAATTACGAATCCAACTGAATTCAGTATTCATTTCAACATATATCATGAATCCAACTCGATTCAGTATTCATTCCCCATTCGGATATCATCAAATTGAATAATCTGGAAAAATGAACAATGGAAATGGGACAAATATAATGTCGCATTTCTACTCCCATTTCTTCAGTTACTAGATACTAAGAGCGCGATTTCCCTTCGGTAAATATAATGTAATCGGACGATAATGTTTCAATAGAATAAACATGTTTTCTGTCAATTTTTCCAGATTATTCAATTTGATGATATCCGAATACGGAATGAATACTGAATCGAATTGGATTCATTGCTTATGTTGAAATGAATAGTGAATTCGGTTGGATTCATTATTTATTTTGGAATGAATGCTGAATCCAACTGGATTCATGATTCCTTTGAAAAGAATACTGAATCCAGGAGGATTCATTATTCATTTTCGAAACGAATACTGAATCGAGGTGGATTCATTATCGAAAGCAAAATGAATATCCGTCTGATATGTATTAGGTATTATTTTCCTACCCGAATACGAGTACTAAAAGTATTCGAGTATGCCCATCTCTGCTACTCATAGCTACGAACGCTGCCCCTGTCCTACTGAGTGCTTGTATCATCTTAGTCGCAGATATGGCTAAGAGTCCAAATGAATTCATATAATTATTTGCTGTATCACATTAACTATATCAATTAGTTTATATCATTGTGATAATTAGAGAATTTTATCGAAGAAACATGCAATATATGTTTCTAACATAACCTCTATATATATATATATATATATATATATATATATATATATATATATATATATATATATATATATATATTATATATATAATATATATAATATATATAATTTCTCTCTCTCCACCCTCTCTACCCCCACACCTCTTTGATATGAGTGTTGCAATAAAGACAGACCATTCAATCAAATAGAAAAATAGTTGACTCTACGAAAATTCTGTCTAATTAAATTTTTTTTAATCAACTAGATCCATTTAGTGGATTCAACTAAATTCTTTTTTGAGCAGATGAAACCAAATCACAGATTTATTAGGATCAAATAAAATATTTAGTTCTCTAATTAGAAATTTAGATGACTAATAAAATGACTAGTTTCAAGACTGCTTCTTTATTCTATTTTTGGTGATGAAACGCAAAGACTTCCTTGCCAACCTGATATTACCAGCTTATGATCCAATAATACATAGATCATTGCCGACCTATTCCATCATACCCAAAAACCGATCGTCATTCATCATCAGCACCTGGTCATTGGACACTTTTTCTTGTCCAGATGACGAGCTGCTAAAAACGATCGATGGATTGCCTATGCATGAAGACCAGTCTATTCCTTTTCAAGGCCTTGGAAAAGGTGCTTTTGCGACGTGAGCTCACACAGCTTAATTTCAATTGGGCGAGACGATTCGTGAACATGGAAGGTCAGGCTCACGAGAAAAATCCCTGAAAGTTATTGGACGGAAAAAGCGTATGAACGCAAGCATCATGCGACTTATGTGAGTCAAGCTCAACTATATCCAATGTAAAATACATAGGAGTTGTACATAGGAGATGCAAAAAAAGAGGCCATGATCATAAAGTATCGGCATGCGTTCTTCATGAGACCAGATGAGGTATAAGGATTCCTGGGTCGTTAGGTGGGTAAAACGAACGGGACTCGGCGATAGACTTCGAACGATAAAACTTAAGGATTATCTCTTTAACCCGAACGTTTTGTCGACCCTGGTGCAGGTACTTTCAAGAATAAAAGCGCCATGTGGCTATCGAAAGCATTCAAGCCTGTATATACGTGTGTGTGTGTGTGTGTGTGTGTGTGTGTGTGTGTGTGTGTGTGTGTGTGTGTGTGTGTGTGTGTGTGCGTGCGTGAATGTGAATATCGAAAAAAAATTCTCCGCACTCTTTCACGTATATTTCTTTATATTCAGTACGAGTTTATTATGTTTCTTTATTATTATATTTCTTTATATTATTGGGTCGGACGTAAAAAGAATTTACTTTTCAATTTAATATATTCAAACGTGAGCACAACACTGAAGAAGAATAAAAAAAAGTGGAGCAACAACTGCGATATAATTCAAGTAGAAACGCTGGAAAACTTGGACCGGAAGTTTCACGCGACAGTGCCAATTTGAAGCTGGGGAACTTCGTCTAGAGACTTTCGAGTATCTGCCATCTCTCTCTTTCTCTCTCTCTCTCTCTCTCTCTCTCTCTCTTGCTCTCTCACTCTTTTACTCACTCTCGCCACGTTGCGGGGACAGTAATTATCAACTAACTTTGTTGCACTGGGTTACCTGAATGCACAATTTTCGAGGCATATTAAACCGACCATGGATATTATATTTTGAAATTATTATGTATACTGTTAGTATGACTCATTATTGATAATATAATGATAATTAATAATCAATATATCACTTATTATTACTCATACGTACTTATGACTTACACATGATTAACCCTTCGACTGCACACTGGGTCGTTTTGACCCCATATTTTTCTGAATGTTTTCCTACTCTTACTCTGTAGGTGGACACTCGGCCTCATACCCGTGTACCGAGGATAGCTGGCGAAAAATGACCTGGGGTCAACTCGACCCCAGGACGACTTTTTTCCGTTTTTCACTATCCCGAAAATGCTCAAATTCAAACCTCCGAATAAATATACTTTTTGGAAAGACGGTCGACACTTTATTATTTTTATTATCTACAAACCTTTCTTTTTTAAAACCTCGGAGGATTTGTGTTATATTTTGAAAAAAAAATTATGATATTTTTTATGCAAGTATGTATTTTTCAACGCATGTTCCACTTTGAACGAAGGTTTGGGCACTTACTTTTTGTTTTTTCTTAAAAAATAAATTTTCGGCCTCAAAATAAGGATCATTGACTACAAAAAACGTTTCTACGAAGAAAAGCATATTTATCGAAACACAACGATCTGAAAAACGTCTGGGGTCCGATCGACCCCATATGCTTTCAGAGGTTCGTGGCGGACGTGTGCAGTCGAAGGGTCAATATAATGTTATCAACAATAGTATTTTCGTATTTACGATCGAAATATTGGGAATGAGATTTACATTTTTTAATTAAGGGGTCTTCTCACTTTAGACGCTAAAAAACGCTATATTCATGAATTTTTTGATAGATTTATATTATAGATATTGATCTGAAAGTTGTTACACTTAATAAATACACTTTCGGAATACATTTTTTTTTTAATCGTGACTTTAAGTCACTTTTTATAGAGGAAAATGGTAGTTAAAAAAATGTCCTTAAAAAACCGTAGGTCTGCGCTGTTGATGAAATCTCCGAGATGGATCATCCGAAACAAAAAAATCAAACGGTTTTGGATTCAGTATGTTAATGGCTATAGCGCTTATCATACAATTTTCAATATATGCAAAAATAACAAAATGGTGGACATTTTTCGTCCACGTATTAAGAGTAACAACTTTTATATAAATATCTACAATATAAACCGATCAAAAAAATTCATGAAAATAGCCTCTTTAGCGTCTAAAGTGAGAAAACCCCTTAATACGGACGCATGAATGACATAGAATTATTTTTAAATCAAAGCGTTATGTTTGTAAGTAAATTCACCATGAAGTTAAACTATTTGGCATAAATTTCTCCATGTTTCCATCAAAATAGGATATGATCTGTCAGCACCATGTTGATTTACATACATCGATGTCTTGATGTATCGTAACCTTTCAAGATGAAGGAATAACGATAAATAAGACCGGAAAGCAAAAAAAAAACTGATCCTGGAAAAGCGTAAACTGTATGAGAGTAGTGACTCCCGTCGATAAGCTGATCGACTCCCGTCGATCAAATGCGAAATTGAAAGTCGCAGTCTTCTCGATAGTACAGTGAACAGAGAGGCTCGAGGATACGGTTCAATAAACGACAACGTAAAGCATTCTATATAAAAGCAGAGTGCGCGAGGGGCAGTAAAAATGTATCCAAACCTCGGCACTCAATCGAAACTGCCACAACCTCTCTCATTCTAATACTTTCGAATTCACAGCGTAAAGTTAAAAGTTCGTTGACGAGGTTTTCTGCGACCGAAAATTTCTTTTTTGTTCTTTACGCTTTATTGAAGTTGCGATTGGAAAAATAGCCGATAACTCTTGTTATTCGCTCCATTGTTATGACCAATCATGACGAATTTGATTCTCATGGACCGCGTGATCAACACGCGGCCCAGCGCGTGGCCACCCATTTGCATTATGGATTGCGAGTCAGTAGCGTTTGTTACAAAGCGACGATTAAATTTTCACGCGCGCTCAACACCCCGCGTTTTTGGGTGAACTACGTTTTCACAGAATGCACAAATAATACGGGGAATGGAAAAGGATGGCGAGGTGAAATCGGTTGGAGCGGACGGGCAGCGGTGAGGTATTCAATTGAGGCCATGGGCCACTCTAGAGCTCGAAAAAATAGGCTTTTTGGGAATTTTGTTTTCAGAAAAACTACAAAATAAATCGAGATTACAAAAAAGGGTGTTTATCATACATATCAGTGACTGTATACAATAATTTTTTTGAAGCGATTAATTTCAAAATGGCGGCTGTGCAGCGTTTACCTCAGAACTGCATTTTTTAAGTTGGCCGGAAACCAGGGTTGGGCATATTCGATTTTTTTTTATTTA
Organism: Ophion obscuratus; assembly: GCA_964007375.1. Taxonomy (NCBI): domain Eukaryota; kingdom Metazoa; phylum Arthropoda; class Insecta; order Hymenoptera; family Ichneumonidae; genus Ophion; species Ophion obscuratus. The sequence continues at coordinate 27,303,780 of OZ023322.1, read as the reverse complement.
TGAATAATAAAGAAACAAATTCAAAATTAATTCCGAAAATGAATGAAGAATCCCACTGGATTCAGTACTCATTCCGAAAATGAATAATGAATCCAACTCAATTCAGTATTCGTTCCGAAAATGAATAATGCATCCTACTGGATTCAGTACTCATTCCGAAAATGAATAATGAATCCTACTGGATTCAGTATTCATTTCGAAATGAATAATGAATCCTACTGGATTCAGTATTCATTTCAAAATGAATTACGAATCCAAGTGAATTCAGTATTCATTTCAACATGTGTAATGAATCCAACTCGATTCAGTATACATTCCGTATTTGGATATCATCAAATTGAATAATCTGGAAAAATGGACAATGGAAATGGGACAAATATAATGTCCCATTTCTACCCCCATTTTTTCAGTTACTAGATACTAAGAGCGCGATTTCCCTTAGGTAAATATAATGTAATCGGACGATAATGTTTCAATAGAATGAACATGTTTTCTGTCAATTTTTCCAGATTATTCAATTTGATGATATACGAATACGGAATGAATACTGAATCGAATTGGATTCATTGCTTATGTTGAAATGAATACCGAATTCAGTTGGATTCATTATTTATTTTGGAATGAATGCTGAATCCAACTGGATTCATTATTCATTTTCGAAACGAATACTGAATCCAAATGGATGCATTATTTATTCTCAGAACGAATACTGAATCGAGGTGGATTCATTATCGAAAGCAAAATGAATATCCATCTGACATGTATTAGGTATTATTTTCCGAATACTAAAAGTATTCGAGTATGCCCATCTCAGCCGGAAACATAACTCAGACAATTTTCAACCGATTCACTTGATATGTTGAATGTATCTCGAAAACAACATTGTCTATGGAAATACGTAGGATTTTTTTTACATTGCATAGTTCATTTGTTATTAACAATTATCTGACGATTTTTCTGGCTATTTTTTGGAAAGCGAAAAATGTCGTCCGATGATTGTTAATAACAAATGAACTATGCAATATAAAAAAAAATTCTTCGTACTTTCAAAGACAATGTATTTTTCAAGATTTATTCAACATTTTATGTAAATCGGTTGAAAATTGTCTGACAAGGAACATCCCTCAGGTGACACCCTTCGATTTTGTTGAAATTTGGATATGTTATAAAGCACCGAAAAGTAAGCGATATACGTATTTTTTGTTATCGGCGGAAAAACGGTTTTAAGGGGTGAAACCACCCCTTAATATAAGGGTGGTTCACCCCTTAATTTTTTTTTGCAATGTCACTATAGTGGATTTTTCATTGCTTCGGATTAGAAGAAATTTCGTTTTTGTTTCATTAAAATCGGTGGACTCCTTGTGTGTGAAACTGCTATATTAACCCTAGAGATGGCTTTTTTCGAGAGGTGGTTCCACTCCTCAAAACCGTTTTTCCGCCGATCAAACAAATACGTATCGCTTCCTTTTCGGTGCTTTATAACATATCCAAATTGCAACAAAATCGAAGGGTGTCACCTGAGGGATGTTCCTTGTGAATTATGTTTCCGGCCACCTTAAAAAATGCAGTTTTGAGCCTATTTTTGCCTATCTGCATAAAGCCTATTTTTTCGGTCTCTAGAGTGGCCTAACCCCTTAAAAAGTTTCGGGACAATTGACGAAATTTTAAGGCGAATATCCCATGTGACAAGCCGATTTTTATTTGATTATTAATTTCGCACAAACTGGAACAAATGTGTGCATGTTAGACCGGAATAGCAGACTAATGGTGAGTCAATATTTCCTTTGAGTAAATCGTACTCGAACTTTTAAGGAGGTTGCTCAGCTATCCCGAAATAGTAAGAATTTGCTGACAGTTATTGAGGATATTTGCGAACAGGTGTCACGACTCCGTGTAAGATTTCAAGTACTTCGTCTGCGTGATTGTTGAGCAATTAATTATTGATGTTAGGCTCTTATACACGGGCGACATAGCGAAAGCTTCATGAGAACTCTAATACGACTGTCGCAACATGATAAAAATAGTAAGAATTTAATGAAAATAGGCGAAAAAAATTCTTGAGATATTTATGAATAATTTCAACGAATAGTACAGCGTTTTGTCTGCCTCGTTATCGAGATATTCGTAAAATAAAACGGGAAATTTCAGCCGGTTAATGACACTTAACAATATACAAAAAGTTTCAATAAATTTACTCTATCCATATAGATGAAAAAATTCGCAAAAAAGTGTTTTTTTTCACGCTGAAACGCCTACCCTCCCCTTAAGCCGATCCTTGACGACTTGACTAGGCAATTTCCATTATCAGCATGTCTAGTCTACGGTTATGTTTTGCCATCTTGACAAAACAAAATCGGTTATACAGAAACGCCTTCAAAGTTTACATTTACATATTTGTATTTTGTATTTGCATTCACATGTGGAAACGTTTATGTATATTGTATTAATGTCCGTGCAGAAATATGTTGGCCAATATATATATATATATATATATATATATATATATATATATATATATATATATATATATATATATATATATGGGTCATTCCATGTCAAATCGACAAATTTTTTACCTGACCCCCTTTGATTTCGCTGAAAATTTTCTATCTTTTTCTACCCCCCGAAAGTTATTTTTCAGAATTTTTTCAAATTTTTTTTCCCGACTCAAAAAAAGTTATGAATTTTTGAAAAAAACCGCTCTTTTATTTTTAAATTGCCAGAACTTTTTCAAAAATTGACCGTTTGGGAACTTTTTTTTTTCAAAATTTTTGTTTTTAAATGTAGTTTTCGAAAAAAAATATGAAAAAATTTTCAGAATCCCAGATATATGAAATATTTTAGTTTTTTTGAAAAAACCGTAATTTTCTCAAAGTCCGACCGTTTTTTTTTGGCTTTTTTTTTGCTCTAAAAATACTTCAACTAATTCTGCAATGATCCCCGTTAATCAAAAGATGTGACGACAATCGCTTCTAATTTTTTTTCTTGATTATAAAAAAAATTTTGTTGAATTTTTGCTGATTTTATATAACTTTGTTATGAAATTTTTTTTATTTCCTCGTGAAACCTCAAAAGTTGAAAAATAAAATTTGATTGGAGAATTTCAAGTGATTATCGTCCAAGAAATTGTTATTTTAAAAAAAAAATAATTTTTTTCTCTCATTGACGTTATTTTTTTACTCTTATGGACGTTTTTTTTTGGTACTGAAATATGACAACTTCAAAAATACAATGGGTTTAAAAGTTACCTCCAGTTGATACAATGTGATAATTTAAGAGCTATCGATTGTCGGTAAAAAAGATATCATCTACATTTCATTTAAATAATATGGAGGTTATGTTTTCAGAATAATTACATTGTCGTTGTGTTCATCGTGTCACGTAGACTTACTATTGCTAAATAAAGTACCTATTATTTATCATAAAGTGCTGTTAATTTATATTTTGTTAACGAGTGATTACAATGCCGAAGTTTTTTGATCGATGTTGCAATCCATTTAATTTGGAGAAGCATAGAAAAAAAATATCCCTGCGAAATTTACCGGAGCATTTAGCAATTCGATACAATTTGTCGACTGATGAGCGAATATGTAGTTCATGTTATAAAAAAATGCTTCAGCCCTCTGTTGACAATACTTCTGATGAAAGTTAAATAAAAGATAATATAATTTGAACACATACAAAAAAATGTTTTTAATTTATTTAAAGATGTTAAGAGACGGTGAATTTATTTAAGAGTAAGAAAAGTCCTTTTTTTTTACTTTTTTGAAAAAAAATAACAATTTCTTGGACGATAATCACTTGAAATTCTCCAATAAAATTTTATTTTTCAACTTTTGAGGTTTCACGAGGAAATAAAAAAAATTTCATAACAAAGTTATATAAAATCAGCAAAAATTCAACAAAATTTTTTTTATAATCAAGAAAAAAAATTAGAAGCGATTGTCGTCACATCTTTTGATTAACGGGGATCATTGCAGAATTAGTTGAAGTATTTTTAGAGCAAAAAAAAAACAAAAAAAAAACGGTCGGACTTTGAGAAAATTACGGTTTTTTCAAAAAAACTAAAATATTTCATATATCTGGGATTCTGAAAATTTTTTCATATTTTTTTTCGAAAACTACATTTAAAAACAAAAATTTTGAAAAAAAAAAGTTCCCAAACGGTCAATTTTTGAAAAAGTTCTGGCAATTTAAAAATAAAAGAGCGGTTTTTTTCAAAAATTCATAACTTTTTTTGAGTCGGGAAAAAAAATTTGAAAAAATTCTGAAAAATAACTTTCGGGGGGTAGAAAAAGATAGAAAATTTTCAGCGAAATCAAAGGGGGTCAGGTAAAAAATTTGTCGATTTGACATGGAATGACCCATATATATATATATTAGACTGATTCAAAAAAAAAATTTCCTTCTGGATTCTCGTGCTATTGTTGGGCACTGATAAAACAAAATTTCTCTAAAAAGATGGGCGCGGTCACTCAATTTTTAGAGGTGGCTATCTCGACTTTTTTGTATTTGAATTTTTTTTAACAAACGTATTGCATTTAAGCATAGTCATGGCTTCGGATTACGGATAAAAATCACATCCAGCAACTGTTTCGTAACAAAAATAAACTCTAACAATTTGAAAAGGGTGCAATATTCACAATTCAAATCCAGGTAGATCAATAATGGCGTCTATACTACTCTCGTTATTCATGTAGATTTATTTATCCGCATTAACATTTCGCACTTTTTACGAAAAATTAAATTATAAGCTTTTATTCATAAATCGTATATTTACATTTTCAAAATGCTACGCTTATATTATCTTCAAACTCATTTACATTTCTTCCCAGCCATTCTCAAGTTCGTTAACATTTTGGGCAGAACGAAAATGTGCAACGTTGAACAGTTTCTCCAAATCTCTCTTAAATTTACGCTCCTTCGATATTTGTGACGGCAAATTCTTTTTAACTCGATTTTTTAAAAGTTGTTTCCAGACTAGATGGAGTTTTATTGATTTCAAGATTGCGTTATTCAATCGACGCGTTGGAATTTCAGCACATTTCCATTGTTCGAAAATTTCTTTCATCGTTTCGTGTGCACTTCGACGTATGGTCAGTTTTTCTCTGTTATGCTTGTAAAAGAACAAATTCAAAACTTTTCCGATTTTTATCCGTAATCCGAAGCCATGACTATGTTTAAATGCAATACGTGCGTTAAAAAAAATTCAAATACAAAAAATTCAAGATAGCCACCTCTAAAAATTGAGTGACCGCGCCCATCTTTTTAGAGAAATTTTGTTTTATCAGTGCCCAACAATAGCACGAGAATCCAGAAATTTTTTTTTTTTTTTGAATCAGTCTAATATATATATATATATGCTAATGTAATATGAAACAACGGGGGAAAACAATAAAATGTAATTGAATCAATAGTTCGTTTACTTTCAGGTAAACGAACGAGGGATCACTGACATAGTCACATATGACGAAGGAACAAAAATACGTCAGAGACAAACCGATCGATTTGTTGCAGTCTCTGAACGAGTAATTTTCACCCGAGATATTTCATAACTTCTGAGTATTATCGGAGTCAATTTTGAAGTTGGGAATGCTCACTTTTACTCCAAGCAGAGTAAAAGCCAGTCGACGGCATTCTTTCTACCCACATGTTTACTGCTTCAAATTGACGCGCGTCCTAAAAAAGTGATTGTTCATTTTTTGTGGCCAACAGTCGAGAGCATCGATCTCTATACAGGAGTGCTCAATAAAGAAGGTTGCTGTGCTGTAACAAAAATACGAACGCTATCCCGTGTATTCATATGAAAAGAGTGAGGGAGAGAGGGAGAGGGAGAGAAAGAAAGAGAGAGAGAGAGAGAGAGAGAGAGAGAGAAATTCGACCATCATCGTTACCACGTGGTTGACCCCATCGCGGGTATTCTTCAATAGTGTATGGGATCGAAGCTCGTGGATACATATAGGAGGGTTGCACAGAACCAGGTTCCCCAATTTGCAATCAGCCAGAACTACCTTTTTTCCCGTTTGCCCACCTCCCCTCAGCCCCTTTTTCCCTCTTCGCCGAGTTGTATCCATGTCACCTGTGCCGTGGCCAATTTCGAGATTGGCCACAATCGAATTTCCCCTGTCGGCGCGTGCCTATGCTGTTACTGCTTAAGGGACTATACCAGTATGACACTTTCAAAAAATCGATTTTTTTTGCCTTTTTGACAGTTTATACTTTCAAGAATATCATTATAATTTATATAATTTATATCAATAATTTATATATTGCAAAAATCGATAGTTAAATCTTTGAAGGCGTTTTTCTCGAAATGTGATTTTTCAAATTTACTGATATTGTAACTCAAAGAGCAATTATCCGATTGACTTGAAATTTGAACTGAGTACTCTTGAATATATTTACTCTACAATAACGTAGGATATTGTTGATTGGATGAAAATGGAAGATTTGGCATTGAAAAAGACCATTTTATAAGAAAGAAAACAGTTTTTTTTTATAACTACGCCATTTTGTTAGATTTTGATCATTTTCGAAAATCCTACGTCATTGTACAGGAAATACCTTGCAGTTTAACGACATTCTTTCCTTTTTCGGTTTCAGCTACTCAATCGGCCGGAGTTATGTCAGCAGTGGAGGAATTTTTATGTTTGCGCCTCCGAAGGCAGCGCACAAGTTGCTTGGATCTCAATATTTTTCTATGAAAAAATTATGCAAAATAGGTCAAATATGGCCCAATATATTCTTAATTTTCCGGAACATTTAATTGAGTGCTTTTTTCCCAAAAAAATCCCGAAAATCACCAAAATCTTCAGCGTTCACACTGGTATAGCCCCCTAACACTGTCCCCCAATCGCTCATTTGCTCTTTTTTCCTCTTCCTCTTAGTCTCTTGCAGCCACCCCCCTCTCTCCCCCTCACTCTTTCTCTCTACATCAGCACCACCCACGCATCGTAACTTTCCATTCAAACTCGGCGATCTCTTTGGAGAGAGAAAGTACAAAAGAAAAATTGGGTATCATTTTCTTTTGTTTTTTTTTTCAGTTTCAATCGTTCCTGGTGTTTTCTGTACGTTTTGCACCTGGCCGATATTTAATCAAAGCTTGCGGTGTGCCAACGGGCACACGTGTACGCACGTTGAGGTTTATAGAGGAATTCCATTAGTTCATCCTTTAGACGGTAGCATATTTTTTTTCTCGAACATTTTTCAGATTCCGAGGCTTGTTATTAGTTGTAACGGATTTGCGAAATTAGGTCGAAATTCACGGTGCAAATATATTAATATGATTTTTTGGAAGGTTCGATCCCCCCATGGAAATTTATGTATGTAAAATATATGCTATATATATATATATATATATATATATCGGTCGCATATACAGTGACGAAAAATAGAATAATACGTATATATTCAGTATAAATGCACCAAATATATGACGCATATATGACCCATATATTTGCGATATATTTTTCTGACCAAAAAAATATAGGGGAGACCGGGGCAAAATGGTATAGCGGGGCATAATGGGACCGGGGCAAAATGGGACCGGGGCAAAACGGGTTTGGGGCAAAATGGAATAGTGAAAATCAACACTGCTGGAAAATACGTCATTGGGGCAAAACGGGACTGGGGCAAAATGGGCCGGAGAAAATCAGGCTCCTCAGAAAGAGGCGGTTGGGGCAAAACGGTATCGGGGCAAAATGGGACAGTGGAATAATTCGATGCAGAAACGAATGAAATGCAGGGGTAAAAAACGAGGGGTAATAAATGAGTGAAAACAGGTTTTATTGAATGTTACACGATATTTGGGTCACACTCTACTTACGATACTATAATTTAACGGTGGCAATGTTTAATTTTTATTGTTTGTTTAACTAAGCTAATTTTTATCGGCACAATTGTCGCAAACGTACTCGATTAAGTTATCGTCAGCATGGGCACATGAATAGCGGGCCCATTTCTCGCATGAATTACAACGAATCCAGGATTCCTTGGATTTCGAATATAAGCCCCCGCAGAAAAGGCTCCCCATGAAATCGACGGATATGTGTCGACAAATATATCGGTCAGTCGTTTCAGTCCACATATCTGCGTATATGTGGACTGAAACGAACCACAAGCACCATTTAGATTAGATTATGTTTCAACAGCTCTTTCATAGAGCCGAAGCATGAATTTTCCTGTCATCCCATTTTGCCCCGATTCCATTTTGCCCCAATTTGATATTCCACTCCTCTCTGTCCCATTTTGCCCCTATCCCATTTTGCCCCAATTCAAGCATCAAGAAACTTCATTTTTTGCTATCCCATTATGCCCCGATCCCATTATGCCCCAGTGCCGTTTTGCCCCGGTACCGTTTTGCCCCGCTATACCATTTTGCCCCGGTCTCCCCTATGCTACGTATAAACACTATATATGATGCGTATATGAGGCATACACGACGCATATATTTTCGATATATTTTCAATCTATTTTTTTGTCAGAAAAATATATCAAAAATGTATGCGTCATATATGACTCATATATGTGTCATTTTTGCGTCATATATGACGCATACATTTTTGATACATATTCCTGACAAGAAGTATATGCTGTGTATAAACACTATTACAGTTAAACTTAATAAAACTTAAAACAAACTTAAAAAAACTTAACATACAGTTAAAGTACACTATTACATATAAACACGATATTCAGGTATGCTACGTATATCTGTAGCATATGTGACATATATGTACCATTTATGCAGTATATATGTGGTATGTATGCAGTGTGTATGCAACATATATGCTAAATATATGTGGTATATATGCAGGGTAAATGCTACATATATAATTGATATATGATACTTTGATATACAGTAATACCACGCATATACATCTCATATATAAAAACGTTACGAAAATTAGAATTTGGCACATATATGCAACATATATTTTCAATCTATGACATACATTTCACATATATTACAATTATTAATAAAATAAATTAGCAGTATATTTTTGCGTATATAAATTTCAATGGGGGTCATCAAGTGACCACATGTATATTCTGATCAATTTGTTTGTGCAGACTGTTTCAGATAATCCCACGAGGTGCCGGGGCGTACACCGCATTCGGCCTCCCTTCCGGACAGCTTCACGGTTACTGGTTATATCTCCGCCATTTTGAACTTTTTTTCAAGCAACAAAAATCGTTTTGACAACTAGAATTGTGTAATCAAAAGTACCTATGAGCCTGAAAAGATATATACATTCCTTACCCTCCAAAAAAAAAAATCATGAAAATCGACTAAAATTTCGCGCTTCATATGGAGTGCCCCCTTAAGAGAGAAATTCTCCGACCGTTTGAATCGGACAGTCCATAATCTATATATAATCCGGTGTCTGAAACAATCGACGCCTTGCTTCAATCATATGCAAAAACTTAATTCTGCATAATAAAGAGCCCGTTGCACACTTCGGGGCAAGTCAATTGCCAATTGCTCCACTCGACTCGTCATTACATAACAAATTGACTGAGCGAAAATATGCGAACATCGCGACGACAACAAACAAACAAAAACACAGTCACCCCTCAGCTTCGAGTTTCGTAGCTCTTCAATCAGAAATCAGGAGTCTATAGGATATCCGAGACTCCGAGATACGTATACAGAGAGATACCTCTATTCGTAGACGAATCAATACTCTATCGATATTCATTACCATGGAAATTGGAACGAGATTCGTGAACAAAGCGGAGAAAAAAAATCTTCCGACGTCCGACACGTAGAAATGTAAATTGAAGGGGATATGAAAGAAGACCCTCCCCCCAGCCCCCCTGGCTCGCAACGCATTTACCGGAGCCTGAAAATAAACGAACGTTGAGAGAACAAATAAAAGGCACTCTGGATTTCTCTCTTGCGTTCTGGGGAATTTCTTCGACGTGAATAAATTCCGAAACAACGAGATATCTCTTTGGTACATATGGGAATGTGGGCTGACAATGCGTATCCTTGTGAAGAGTCAAACGAAGACTGCTCAAAAATCAAAAGGACTATTTGACAGTTCTTCGACTTGATACTTCTGTAATCACCGTACGACTCCATATACGGCGTTATGCTTTCGTTATTTTTTCGTAACACTCGGGGACTTGCATGTGATACAAAACGTTAAAATTATTGTAAAATCATATAGCATTGTTGATCATATTAATCTATTATCATCAATATTAATTATTATTAATATATTCATTATTCATATATTAATCATATATTAATCATGCACTGAGAGAAATGTATGGTGTTCTCAACCATATTTTAACTATATTTTATAGTTCCCTGAGGGGCCGGTAATATTTTATAGCCATCGGTACTGTAAAATGTGAAGTACTGCTTATTGATATTTTAGCAGTTGCATGAATTATGCACATACACTGCCGCTCAAAAGTTTGGATGCAGCAGTCGATATTTCTTGCCGGACTAAAAGTTACAGAGCTTCGTAAAAAAAAAAGATAACCACATTTACCGAACGGCGCTTTCAAGGGAACAAATTCAGGTTTGTTTTGCTTTTTTGATATATTTTCTGTGATTTTTTTCGACCCGGTACGCACTTTTGTACGTGACTGTTTTTCGGCTTTTTTCGATTATCGAGAATTGGGCTTATGGAAACAATTTTTGTCATGTTTATCTATGATAAACTTGAACGGGGTAGCAGGAGCTCCATTTTCGTTTTTTTTTAATGTTTCGTACGATTTTTTTCGCAAAGTTATTTCATTTTTGGCTAAAAAAGACAAATTTTGGAAAATGCAACGTAATTCAAGAACCGTAGGGTTTAAGAGGAAATGTCAGAAATGTAAAAGTTGCGTAATATCATGCTGGATCGCCTGGAATTTTTTCAAAATTTTCCTCTGAGATTTTTTTGGACTACTTTCGCTCGAAACTTTAATGCGTAGGATGGCTCTCGCCTTAAATCAGATTAAAATTATTTTAAAATAATGCAGGCTCAAAATGAAAGTTATTTCATTTTTGGCTAAAAAGACAAATTTTGAGAAATGCAACGTAACTCAAGAACCGTATGGTTTAAGAGGAAATGTCAGAAATGTAAAAGTTGCGTAAGTTCATACTGGATCGCCTGGTATTTTTTTTTTTAATTTTCCTCTGAGATTTTTTTGGACTACTTTTGCTCGAAACTCTCATGAGTAGGACAGCTCCCGCCTTAAATCATATTAAAAATATTTAAAAATAATGCAGGCTCAAAATAAAAGTTATTTCATTTTTAGCTAAAAAAGACAAATTTTGGGAAATGCAACGTAACTCAAGAACCGTAGGGTTTAAGAGGAAATATAAAAAAAGTAAAAAGTTGCGTAAGTTCATACTGGATCGCCTGGAATTTTTTTTAAATTCTCCTCCGAGATTTTTTTGGACTATTTTAGCTCGAAACTGATGAGTAGGATGGCTCCCGCCTTAAATCATATTAAAATTATTCAAAAATCATGCAGGCTCACCCTTCATACCGGGTGACGACGATCCTCGTCTCGAGGACACAGCAATGTCTGCGAGGACGATGACGGATGCGACGATCGCACACGCGCTATGAACGATCGATAATCACGCGAGCACAGTCACGAAAAACTTCGAATTTTCAATAATCCTTGATATAGTGTTCGATCATAGAAAAAACGAGTCCCCCGATGGGATCCAAATTCCAAGTCGTGCGAGGGCCTGAAATTGAAAAAAAAAAAAAAAAATTCCATGTAAATAAAAAAATAGCACAAAGAGGAATCGTTCAAAATATCATCAGGTGCTTTTGAAGACCTCGCGAACCTTCCTCGTGGCCTATAACCACCCTCCCAATGTCATAAAAATCGCCTTTAGATGAATATGAGAATATTTTACTAGAAAATAAATCTTGATTTTGCCCAGAGCCACAAGAAAAACCTTCGCAAAAGAATCGCACTCCCTCGTGTTTTACAATCGCCTGGACGAGTAATTATCCGCGGGTGAATTAAGATTGAAAAAGGTACAAAAAAATTCGACCCGATTAATGATAGTGAAATGTGGTTGGCACGACAAACGCAATATCGCGTGTGACCTGCTCTGCGGTAGAATGCGAAACGTGGTAGAACTATTTACAAGAAGACGTGGGCGCGATAAGGGGCGCTCCAGAAAGCTGAAATTAGACGAACAAAAAATAAGTTTCGCAGTCGAGAAAAAGTGCGAAAGCTTCGAGGCGGGGTCATTAAGAGGATTATTAACGAGGTTCTGTTTCGTCAAGCGTCGTTCCACTCGTACCGTACGCAACGCGGAAAAAAAGAAATAGTACAAAATACAGGGGCTACGCAGTTCGCATTGGACTCGAGCGATTGCACAGCGATATTTACTGAAACACGGTGCTCAAAATACAGTGTGCTCAAAGTAAATTATTACAGTTCCTGTACTGTCCTCTTTGAACTCGAACCGCTCTACTGTATCTTTTACTGAATCACACAGTCCAAAATACAGTGTAGTGAAAAGTAAATTTTGACACTTCAGCACTGTAATATAAATTTAACAAAACTTGTCATTTGACAGTTGGTTAATCTGTATTATGTACAATGGATGCGCCAGTTATATCGACAGAGTTTGTGTAGACAAACAAAAAAAAGTTTATCCATAAAAGAAGTTTGAAAAAAATGTGTAGAAAATATTTAAAAAATCAGTCACATACACAAGAACGTACCATTTTGTAAATAATTCTCTCTTTTTTACAATTTCTTGAATTATGTCGCACAAATTTCAACGTTCGCATCCTATCGACCACGCACTACTAACCGGCAATCCTTTGCGTCCTGGCCACGTGCCTCACCCCACGCGCGAGACAAGTCCTAATTAGACAAGAACGTACCTTAAAAAAAAATTCTCTCTTTCTTTATAATTTCTTGAATTCTGTCGCACAAATTTCAATGTCCGCGTCCCATCAACCACGCACTACTAACTGGCAATCCTTTGTGTCCTGGCCTCGTGCCTCACCTCGTGCCTCATTTGCGTACAGTATACAAATCAGTGATCGCATTAAAATTTTACAGTCGAATATTTTTGCTGAAATCACTGATGTATTCACAATATCAAACTGCAAATAAACCAGTGTGACTGTAAAAATCTCAGAGTCCAAAGATTACGTCACGAACTGTCGAAAGAAGAGTAAAACTACCGTGCCACACTGTACAATTTAAGGGAGACTTTGTCCTTGAAATTTTCAAAAAGATGTTAGCGGCTCAACATGAGCAGCTAGAAGAAGAGGAGGGATGCCTCTATGGACCAGGCATTGCCGATTAGCGGCAATTATACGCGTTTTTTCTCGAAAACACGTTTTTAAAAATGGCTGACATTCTCCTGACCGCTGTGATTAACATATCGACCTGAAATTTGGAGAGCATACTCAGAACATACGTCTTCACGGAATGACGGATCGTTTTTTTCGATAGATACATTTTTGCATTTATTATTTATCTTTTTGTGCGAAAAAAAAACACGAAAATTCGATTTTTTTTAAATTACCGCCATTTTCCGAAATTTGTACTAAACGAAAAACCCATCCGTCATTCCATGACCAAAGGGTCACAGATTGATAATATACTTTGAATTTGTGTTTCAGATCAACAAAGAGGGGGCAGTGACGTCAGCCGTTTACCTCCCGCGATTTGAGGACCTGTTTTCGCGGAGCTGCAACGGCCGCCATTTTTTTTTTTTTTTTTTTAAATTGTTTAACGTTCTGTCTATCATGAATAAAAGCAAGAAAAAAACCGCACTCAAAAAGCTTGACTCGTTTCCTTAAAAAAAAAAAAAATGTAAACACCTGAAATACGGCACTCCAAGAATAAAGTCTCCCTTAATGAATCACTCTGTGCGCAATACAGTGTACACTGTAACCCTTGCAGTTTGCATACAGTATAAGAATCATTGATCTCATGTAAATTTTACAGTTGAATATTTTTACTGAAAACACTAATGTATTCACAATACCGAACTGTAAATAAGCCAGTGTAACTGTAAAAATCTCAGTGTGTACGGGAAAATTCGTCATTTTTGTAGGACAGGGTTTACATTACTCTGATTTACTGTAAAATGAAATATGGCACCCTGTTTTTTATGCGGTTTATACTGTGATTTTCGTTGTTTCTTTCTTTCGGTGCAGCTAGCCAAGGTGAGAGCAAATTTAATCGATCCCAATGTTAACTAGTCTTGGAAAACAAGTTTGAGCATTTTTTTCATAATTTACATGTACCTTTTACTGAATGCAATTGTTTCGAGTAGAACGACGACTTGCAACGCCTTTTTGTAAATTATCTGTAACATTGAGAATTATTGTTAATTGTTACTTTTGTTTGTCAAGTGTCTTCGTATTGCACACCTTCCACATTGGCCTCACATCTGCATGGAATTTGCACGAGGGCACAGGGAAACTGGGGAAAACTTGAACCGATAAACGCGGCTAGATTTTCACTAACAAGGAAGGTTGCGAGGGCAATCTCTCCGATTTCGATCAAATTTGGCATGCTTGTAGAATGGGTAAAAATAGGCGACACGTATTCTTTTATACCTGCGGAATCCGATTTTTAAGGGTTGAAACGCACCCTCGAAAATTGGGGTGTTTTTCGTTTTTCGTCGATAACGTTTTAACGATAGGAGATGTGAAAAAAACTCAAATTACAACAATGTTTATTTTTTTCGTGTACTGTACATTGGAGATGAGAACGATAACGTTATCAACGAAAAACACCCCTATTTTCGAGGGTGCGTTTCATCCCTTAAAAATTGGGCTCCGCAGATATAAAAAAATACGGGTCGCCTATTTTTACTCATTCTACAAGCATGTCAAATTTCATCGAATTCGGAGAGACTTCTTTCTTTCGTACTTTTTTAAACAAAACAAAGGTTTTCCTCGAGACGTCCTTTGAAAAACTGTTCGTGTTATAGCTCAAAAAGTTATTGATCGATCTGGCTTAAATTTTAGGAGGTTTCTCACTATAACATTATTGGAAGGATATACCTAAAGTTTTAAGATTATCACATAAATAAATTACCTTTTTTAGGATAAAAAAGGGTCGAGAGAATGGTCAAAAATATGAAAATATGATTACAAAGCCTACTCAATTTTTTATTTTATACTTTTTTATATTTTTGTAGGTATATCCTTCCAATAATGTTATAGTGAGAAACCTCCTAAAATTTCAGCCGGATCGATCAATACATTTTTGAGCTATAACATGAGCAATTTTTCAAAAGACGCCTAAAGGAATACCTTATAACGCGGCGATTTTTTTTGTTCAAAAAAGAAAAAAATTAACACTTGGAAGTTGTTATAAGATAATGGCACAATTTAAAAATGATACGATTATTTTATCACGTTTAAAAAAATGCATAAAAAATTGCTCATTTTCGGGCGTCTAAAGGGATTTCCCCCCTTAAGGGAGGGAGAAAATTTAGTGATTTTCATCTTTTTTTTAAAGGAAGATTTCTTCACCATTTTGGAGACTTGGAGTATATTTTATTACTACTTTTGGCTACGTGGTATTTTTTAATTCTATTAATCTTTAAAATTGGCAGAAGTGTGGCCCGGTCTTTTAAACTGCATTTTAAAAACTGGCGTGACGTATAGCTACAAAACTAATCGACCGATTCTGATGAAATTTCGTACAAATCTTTCTAACCATATTGTCTAAAACATGAACCTAAATGTTAAAAGAGAAACGTATTTTTTATTGCAGAATGTACCTATTATTTCCGAAAATTCAATCTTCTTGTTTCAAAGCGTACCATCCCATCGATTTTCAACATTTCTCACTTTTTCTTGGTTCATATTCTGCGTATGAGTGTTAATGGAGGAAAAATCTCCCTTGATTTTTTTTCACATTAATCTCGTTGACGCTACGTGTCACGCCATCCGACAACATGCGCCGTAAGCCGTTTATAAGATCGTGCCATACGTTCGCCATTTTTTAAGATCAATAAAAAAATACCATGTTATAGCTAAAAGTAGTAATGAAACATGCCCTAAGTCTAAAAATGGTCTAAAAAAAATCATGAACATCAGCAATTTTTTCATCGCCCAAAGGTATCCCCTTAATAGCTTTATCTCTGCAGTAATAAGAACGCTGTACGATTTTACCTGGCGAACGTTCAACGAACGACGAATCCTCCGGACTGATCGACCCTTCAGTTATGGCGACGTCTTCCGTTGCTGTCTCCGCTCAGGGAACCAAACGAGAGCATCGTCGAATTTCACACACTTCTAGATCACTGATCAGCAAGTTTCCACCTCCCGACAATAATTGCACCGAGTTCGCGAAATGTAGAACCGTCCGATGTGACACACTTCGTTTACCTTGCTCAATTTTTTTTTCTCACCCACTCGTATTATTCAATCAAACAATAACGAAGCACCGCAGCTATGAGAATATTTTCTCTTCCTCTGGCACTGAGTCTTTCGCAGCTTCATTTTACTTATCCGCGTCACAGTCACTTCATAGCTGTGAAATGAAAATGGGAAAAACAGGCTTGAGAATCACACGAAAAAGCTTTCGCTCGCCACCTTGGGGACGTTAGCGTAGTGATTGAAATTGTCCGTTGAAGAAATTCGTTGCAGTGCCAATGCGTATGAGTGTAAGAGGAATTCGTTCGGGGCACGATTCAGGGCTTATGCCTAGTTGTAAAAGTAAAAAAAATCACTTATTTCAAAAGCAATATATTTTGACGGTATATCATCTTATAAATGTTGCCTGAAAGTTTCAAGGTGATCGGATCAAAATTGACGGATTTATAGAGAGCAAAAACAGAGAAAAATATGTTAAGGGGTCACTTGAGTGTGAAAATTTCAAAAAATTGAGGCAGGATCAAAAGGATGCCCTGGACATCGCAGCTGCAGCAGGATCTTTGCTTTATGGAGCTGGAATAGACGATTCTATGACGGTAAAAAAAAATTCTTCGTTTTATTTCTACTTAAAACTTTCATCAGAATTTTTTCAAAACACTATTTTTGAAGTTGGTGGACACGATTTCTTAAAAACTAATGCACTGATGTTATTGAAATTTTGCACACTTCTTCAAAATAGCATTGACTAGTGATTGAACAAAGTTTTTTTTTTTATTACAACTAATTTTACAAGGCTATACGTAGTGTCAATTGTACAAAAGATTGAACTGTTTTGCATGCAACTCTGCCAAAAATTCAAATATCAATTCTTTTATAAATCCTTCTTTCAATCACGAGCTATACTTATCTACTAACAGAAAAAATTTGGTTTTTCATTTTCAGATAAAGCTATCATGAGTTATGCTGACCACCACGAGGACGCTTTTTTTAAGGCTCTTCGGAAATCAGGTTTCACCGGCTGAAATTCCCAATTTTTTCGTTGAATTTTTTTTTCATAACTTCAAAATGTTGCTCTTTTATGTGCTTAACATTTTGAATAAAATAATTTATATATTAAAATAATTTTTTTGGCTTCGACACCAACGTAACCCCTTAAAAACTACCGCGTCGATCTTCCCGAAATTTGTAGGTTTTTTTTTAGATGTAAAAATAAAGTATTTGATGGAAGGACTTATTTTCCAATGGATACTTTCGATTTGATGAAATCAAAACTCACTTTGAACAAGCGCCATTTTTTTTTAATTTCAAATTTTTTAAACTCCTTCGATTAATGCTAATATCAACTAATATACTAACGAAATCTGTTTGATTTTTTTATATCAGATAACGCGATTGATAAAATCAAAGACATTTTCGAGAGGTACTTCCTGGACATCGACTGTAAATCAATTAAAATTGATTATTTTGACACAAAAAAATTACCGAGTGTTCTTCAGATGATACTTTTCAAATACCTAATTTTTGTCGAAAATTATCATTGCGAATTACTAAGAAAAAAAAATCCTGAAAATGAGCTGTTTTCTACTGCTACGACTAGGCATGACCCGTCAATACAGCAAGGCAACAACAACGAAAGGGAGGCCTCTTCGCGATTGAACGGAAATAATGAACGAAGGGAAACGTCCTTGAAGGGCTTCGCCTTCGGGTGAACCGATTCGGGTAGGCGCGACCTGATACGTCGATGGAAAGTGGGTAGATAAATGAGGATAAGAAAGCCCCTGTTCTCGAAGGAATTGCACGAATTAATATTCCACGAGCCTGACAGGTTGGCCCTGTTGGGACGGAAACTTCCGGGATTCTCGTAGCGGTCAATTAAGAATGGAATGAGGGTTGTCGGGTCAGGTATATATATTATGGATGAATTACTGGGTCATAATGATCATTGGACTTTTGCTCTTTACCAGAGACGAGCGAGCAAAAAATATATATATATCCACGTTGGGGTTAACCTGGCTAGCTCGGTAAGACGCCCAGAGTGGAAAGTGTGCAAGGCACGCGACCCTTCCTCCAGGCTTAATACTTAATTGCGAACGTGTCCGATAACCTCCAACCACAGATTTGAGGTTTGACGTGATAATTATACGCAACTCTACGTGCTCAGTGATTACACTTGCGGCGTTAAACGTTGACAACGCAAGTTTTAAATATTAACCACGGATATCCTCGGGTCTTCGATGCCCAAGCGCCATTTTGCCCAGTCCGGTACTTGGATGGGTGACAGCTTTTTCGATTGCAGCGTTGTGTTTCGACTGCTCGGTGAGAAGTACCTCTACCAAGTTACCAATGGCTACCCAACCTAACATTCCGGTTTGCACGGAATATAGAGATGTTTATCGCAGTTTCCCTGTGCCCTCGTGGAACTACTATGCTGTAGGAGATGAGCGAGGCGGGCGCTGTGGGGCCGGCCGAAAGGAATGAAAATCCCAATGGCAGAGGTCATCAAAGCTGATAGGGATAGGATACAAAAGGAAAGAGCAATAGTAAATAAACCATTTTGTCCAGTCCAGTACTTGGATGGGTGACAGCTTGTTCGACTGCAGTCTTGCGTTTTCACTACTCGGTGAGAAGTAACTCCACAAAGTTACCATAGGCTACCCAACCTAGCAGTCCGGTTCGCACGGAACAAAGTGATGTTTCTCGCAGTTTCCCTGTGCCCTCGTGGAACTACTATGCTGTAGGAGATGAGCGAGGCGGGCACTGTGAGGCCGATCCTAAGGAATGAAAATCCCAATGGCAGGGGTCATCAAAGCTGATAAGGATAGGATATAAAAGGAAAGAGCAATAGTAAAAAAAACATATGGATGAGGAGCTTGGAGCGTTCGCCACGATCCAACGTTAAATTTAATTAAAAAAAAATATATGTTATTGTCTAGACTTTACTGAGTCTTTACGAATTTTTTTGGAATTTTTTTCACCACAAAACACCACGGATAAAAAATAGTTTTACTTCGAAACTTCAATGACAAAGTCTACGAGCACGATGCAATTTCTTGCAGTTTCGACAAAATTTCAACCGTGGTTTTTTTTCGCTCGGATAATCTGGTGACTCTGCGTACAAAGGTTCTTCTCGACGCAATAGCTTTCCTTGCAAATATTTGATCCTCGTGTGCATACTTCTGAACCTGGCTTTCTTACGCATAGAATTTGTCAAAAAAGAAAAGAAAAACTTTTGGGAAGATTCAATGGTTCCTTTCACCAGCTTTTTTCGTAGTATTGCGAATGCTTCTTCGATCGTAAGAGATATTCCCCCAATTCAGCTTGCTCGGGAGAAAAGTATTGTCGAATCGAAGAATAAGATGCGAGCGGGGACTTTGCGACTTGTTTTATCGAAAATCAATTTCCCTTTGCAGTAGTTCTTCATGCGATATTTTCTAAGGCAACGTTTCCACGTCTTTGCGAGACTGCCCTATGGATACCAAAAGACAATCCTCATTCGATCTCCGTTTCATGCGCGTCAAGAATATGCTACCTCTGCAGCTGTATGACTCCGATCCTCCGAATACCCTCAAAGATTCTATCATCGAGATAGGTTTCACGTTGATAAGCAGAGACCGTTGGGGTGACAAAGGCTGCAGAAGCTCCTGGCTTCAAGATCAGCCTGAAGAGTCAGGGGGAAAAAAAGAAGTGGCCCTTTTTCATAGGATTACCCATGACGGTACAAATTCCTCCATAAAAATATACACCGCGGATGAGTGGCCAACGTCCGGTAAAAGGACATCATGAGTTACGTAGAGAGGAAGAGCGGGTCGTTTTGGAGAGTCGAAAGTGGAGGCTACTCTCAAGTATTATTGGAACACCACTAGGGTGGCACGAATTTGGGCTCTATTTTTATTCCTTTTTCTCGCGATCCCATTATCTACCTTAAAGAAGAAAAAAATTGTCGTGAAAGTTGCAAGTGGTAAAAAAAAATTTGAAGGTCGCTCAAGCATCGTAAAAATTCAAATTTTCATTAAAAAGTAGATTTTTTGGTTAATTTCTCACCCATGAATTTTGAGCTTTATAATTTTTAAATTAACCTCGCAAAAGCTGTAGCCGGTCAATTAATATTTAGTGATCGTTTAAGAGCTTCAAAATTTCCAATTATCGCCAATTTTTTTTACTCTCTCACTCATAAATTTGACGCTTTGTAAAATTTTCAAAATAATTAATCGTTTTTCTTTATAAACAAATTTTTCAAATTTACCTCCCACTACTAACCGAAGAATTATAATCTTTGTTGTCATAAAATAATGCTTTAAAGCTCTTGTCCGTTAACAAAAATATAGGTCGTCCGTTTTTTCGGGTTAGAAGTATGAGGTAAAGTTAAAAAATCCGTTTCTAAAAATAAAAAGGATTAATTGTTTTGAAAATTGTACCAAGGGTTAAATTTATGAGTGAGAAGAGAAAAAAACTTCGCCACAATTGGAAATTTTGAAGCTCTTATGCGACCGCTAAATGTGATTGGCCGGCTAGAGCTTTCGCGAGCTTAATTTTTTAATTATAAAGCGTAAAATTCATGGGTGAGAAATGAACGAAAAAAAAATTGATTTTGTAATGAAAATTTGAATTTTTGGGAGGCTTGAGCGACCTCTAAATATTTTTTGACGCCTCGCAACTTTCGCGACAATTTTTCTTCTTCTTTAAAGTAAATAATTGCATGGTGAGAAAAAGGAAAAAAAATAGAGCTGAAATTTGTGCCACCCTAACCCTCGCATTCATATACCCTCCGTTTTTTTTGCTTTTCTTGCCCTCCTTCGTATGTGTCCCAAAATTGTGGCGTCCCGTCAGCACGGATCGATGATCCGAAACGGCGTCAATAAATTCGAATGGACCCGAGTGGACGTTCAACATTTTTTTTATGTAAATAAGACTGGAAAAAGGAGGGAACCTAAAAAAATATCGTGAAGGAGGGTCGAACGTTTCACGGTCTTAACGGAAACGTCTTAAGGGGGAGGCGACCTTTAGGCAAGGAAAACATTTGCTGATTTTCATGATTTTTTTTTTAAAGGAAAGAATTCTCCACCATTTTTGAGACTTAGAGTATGTTTCGTTACTACTTTTGGCTGTTACAAGTATGTTTTTATCCATTAATCTTTTCAAATGGCCGAGGTATAGCACGGTCTTCCGAACTGAATTTTCAAAACTGGCGTGACGTATAGCTGAAAAACTAATCGACCGATTCTTATGAAATTTGGTATAAATCTTTCCAACCCTATTCACGCATTAAAGCATGACCCTAAATGTTTTTGAAAATAAAAAAAAAGAATTTTTATTGCAAAATGTATCCATTTTTTTCGAAAAATTCAATCTTTTTGTTTCAAAGCGTACCACTTAATCGATTTTCAATATTTCTCACTGTTTTTTGGTTCATATTCTGCATATGAGTGTTAATGAAAGAAAAATCTTCGTTATTGTTTTTTCAGATTAATCCCGCCGACGCTACGTCCCACACCGTCTGACAACATCCGCCGCAACCCATTTGGAAGACCGTGCCATACCTCCGCCATTTTTTTTAATTAAAAAAAAACTACCATGTAACAGCCAAACGTAATAATAAAACATACCTTAAGTCTAAAAAATAGTAAAGAAATCTTTTTTTTTTAATCATGAAAAACTGCAATTTTTTCCTCGCCTGAAGGTGTCCCCTTTCGCAACTATTCAACAATTACCTAGCCCGTAATTGATTTTTTTTTAATCAACAGGCTAATTGCTCGTAGCAATAACGAGTTTTGCCATTTATGAAAAATTGCTTTTCTTTTGCACGAATATATTTGCAAAAAATGTTCCACTTCAAATAATCTCAATACATCAAGCACAGAATCATTTTTCCTTCTCACGTCACGAGCGAGAGTTCAGCGAGGTTACTCCTTTTGATTGCATTATTTTTCACCTTCTGTCGTGAATTTTATTCAACTTTTCTCACGAGCTTTCGCGACCTTTGCGCCGTCTTATCGCACACATACACAGACACATACACACACACATGCTGTCCAACACCAGCACTGTTCCAAAGTGGTACACTAGAAACTCTTATCAGGGCAGGGGCGAGGGGCACTCGTAATAAACTGCACCAACGATTCCAGCAACTAATTCCAACCGAAAGGAAGACTTTTCTCTCTCTGGAGAATTTCTGCACTCTCTCTCTCTCTCTCTCTCTCTCTCTCTCTTTCTCTCTCTCTCTCTCTGTGCATCGTTGCACAACTACCATGAAGCGCGTTCGACCTCGACCTCGTTCGAAGGATTTCCGGTGATGCGGGGACTCTGTGCGACCTCGAATCGTGTTCTCCGCCTCGAGGGACGAAGAAAAGTGCAAACGAGAAAGACCCTAGGATTAAAAGCAGCAAAAAAAGTAGCCCACGCGGAAAAAAGCACCATTTTTAACATTACTCTCACTTTGAGAAATCGTACTCCATAAGAATTAGGCACCATTTTTAACATCACTCTCACTTTGAGAATCCACACCCCATAAGAATTAGGAAAATTCTTGTCCCATAAGAATTAGGAGAATTCGTACCCTATAAGAATTAGGGTTCCATAGGAGAATTCGTACCCTATAAGAATTAGGGTCCCATAGGAGAATTCGAACCCCATAAGAATTAGGAGAATTCGTACCCTATATGAATTAGGAAAATTCGTACACCATAAGAATTAGGAGAATTCGTACCCTATAAGAATTAGGAGAATTCGTACCCAATAAGAATTAGGAGAATTCGTACCCTATAAGAATTAGGAGAATTCGTACCTAATAATAATTAGGAGAATTCGTACCCCATATGAATTAAAAGAATTCGTACACCATAAGAATTAGGAAAATTCGTACCCCATAAGAATTAAAAAAATTCGTACGCCATAAGAATTAGGAGTGCTCGTACCCCATAAGAATTACGAGAATTCGTACCCCATAAGAATTAGGATACGAAATATCCGTAGAAGGGACGAATAAAATAAAGGCGATCGGTTGCAATTAATGTTGGTAGAAAAGCCAAAAGTTCGAATGCAAAAACCGAAAACATGATCGAGCTGCTGAAAAATGTCTGAACTCGTTTTGTTTTCCCTTTATTCACACGTTTCAAGGACTCTCTGGAACCTTGTGCAAGTGCACGTTTTATGAGTCCTTTGAGCAGATCTAAATTCCCGCGTATATGTAAAACGTACGTATCCACAATCAATTGTTCACCAGCTACTCTAAAACTGCTTACGCTAAAACGTAATTCGGATGAAGTTACTTTTAGGTATCCTAAAAGTAACTTCAAAAAAAGTAAAAGTAAAAGTATCCTAAAAATAAATACTTATTGCTGCAAAAGATGTACCGCGGATGAGTATGAAGGGAAAAATGACACGACTGAGCCGAGCGTGCATTGAGAAATGACTTGGCTATACGAAACAAAGAAAAAAACGGAAACTCATCTCGAAAAAGTATCAGGGAGATATATCTCGACTGATCTAGCCAGAAGGAATATTTTCAAGCATTTACGAGGACTATGTTTCGGTCCATTAATTATTTTTCCGATATCTGTGAGCTACTTTAAGTTGGTCACGAATAGTATGGCCGTCCACGAGATAAAATTCGGAAAAATTCAAAGACTCTTTGGCCAATGAAGAAAATAATTCCGGTATGTAAAGTCGCCAAGAATATATCTTGCTTTTTTCAACTATTCATTTCACGGACTAAATAAACAAAACAAAAAACTACACGAGCCTGAGAACAAGTATTAAAATATATAATAAATTATATATATATGAAAATATTATTATATATATATATATTAGGGTGGCCCAAATTTGAGCTCTATTTCTTTTCCTTTTTCTCACCATCCATTTATCTTCTTTAAAGAAAAAAAAATGTCGCGAAAGCCGGTCAATAAATATTGAGTGCTCCCTCGAGAGCTTCGAAATGTCCAATTTTCGGCAATTTTTTTTTTTTTACTCATCTCACTCATAAATTTGACGCTTTGTAAAAAATTCAAAACAATTAATCTTTTTCGTTAGAAAAGGATTTTTCAAAGTTACCTCACACTACTAACCCAAGAATTATGATCTTTGTTTTCATTAAAGAATCCTTTAAAGCTCTCGTCCATAAAGACAATTACAGGTCCCCCGTTTTATCGGATTAGAAGTGTGAGGTAAATTTAAAAAATCCGTTTCTAAAGTAAAAAAAAAGGATCAATGGTTTTGAAAATTTTACAAAGGGTCAAGTTTATGACTGAGAAGAGAAAAAAAATCGCGACCATTAGAAATTTCTAAGCTCTTGAGCGACCAGTAAATATTCATTGACCGGCTAGGGCTTTCGCGAGCTTAGTTTAAAAATTATAAAGCGTAAAATTCATGGGTGAGAAGTGAACGAAAAAAAATTGATTTTTTTCATGAAAACTTGAATTTTTGGGAGGCTTGAGCGACCTCCAAATATTTTTTGACCGCTCGCAGATTTCGCGACTTTTTTTTGTTTAAAGAAGATAATGGGATGGTGGGAAAAATGAAAAATAATAGAGCTCAAATTTGGGACACCCTAGTACACACACACACACACACACACACACACACACACACACACACACGCGCGCGCGCGCGCGCGCACACACACATATATATATATATATATATAACTGAGCTAAACGTGTATGCATTTTTTTCTATCCATCGACTATAGACATTCAGCAATCCCGCCAGAGCTCCGTTAGCCCCACTGCCAGAACAATCGGATCAATTCGTCACTTAAGTTTGGCCGTTGATCGAGGCCGTTTTTCCGGAAGTTTCCGAGCTGCCTCATCAATAACTCATCGGTGATGAAAATTCAACCGAAAGTGCCTACGTATGAACAATCGCAGAAGACTTTTGCGCCACGTCGAAGAGCAAATCGTCACTCATTCGCGGGTTGCAAGCCCAAACAAACACGTCCTCGTGATCGTGTCAATTGTCCAGCCGTCCGGACGAGCCGGCGATTACGAAGGTGACTTTGAGAGCACCGAAAAAAAAATCAACACAACAGACCAGTTGACAATGAAATACAATGAGCAGCCGTTGGCTCACGCAATGATGTGGCGATCTCGTATCCCTTTTTTTTTTTCTTTACGTTGCAGGTCACGAGGAGATCGCACGCGCACGACGGAGATTTACCCCGGCGGACAGCTGACCTAGTTCGGCGAAATAAAGTGACAGGCTGCTAGCGAAGAACGTGAGAGAGAGAGCAAAGCACGGGAGCTTTGGACATTCGTACGCGAGCGCGACGCGGGACTTACTGAACAACCGCTCCGCGGAAGCTTTCGACCGAGGAGGGCTGCTGCAGGCTCGAGCAGCATTGGCCGTGCTGGTATCCCGCGGTGGCGCAGTAGAGAAGCTTTCCTCATCGCTACGAAATAACGTTGTGTAAGGGTGGAAGGGGTTGGGGGTTGGGGGGGTGGCAGCCGCCAGCAGTTCCCGCGAATCTACAGCTAGGAGACAACAGCGCCATCCCAATGTGTGCTATGATGCCGATTCGAGGGGTTCGTGTGCCTTTGTACACATTCGTTCATCCGTTTGTGGGTGAGAAGGGCAAAAGGAGCTGAGAGGGAAGGGCACGAAGAGCAAGTCCTTCTTTCTCTTGTTCTCTCTATCTTTGTCGTCTCAGTATTCACATTCTAAGATGGGCCTTTCTCCCATTGATCTCCCGTGGCTCGTAGTCGCTCTTGGACCACTGTGCGAGAACAAGTTGGCGCCCACCGGCAGAGAACCCTGCAGCTAAGCAAAGGAACCCGAGTGAGCGTCAGCAGGAGAGTAGCAGTAACAACGGAATTTACAGCACAGAGAGACAGAGCAAGAGAGGGAGCGGGCTTCCGTTCGCGCCATCCGAGACTCCCCTCCATATCGATCAGCCCTGACGGAGTCCACAGCATTTATACTGGTTTCGGGGGGACGGGTTGAGTTTCCGAACTTTAAATGCTCCGACGGTTTAAGGGGCTGTACCAGTGTGAAGGCGGATGATTTGGGTGATTTTCGGGATTTTTGTGGAAGAAAAGTAGGCAATTAAATGTTTCGGAAAATTAAGAATATATTTGGCTATATTTGACCTATATTACATAATTTTTCGTAGAAAAATATTGAGATCGAAGCGACTTATGCGCTGCGTTCGGAGACGCCAAAAAAAAAGTTCTTCCACTGCTAAAATGATTCCGGCCATTTGAGGAGCTGAAACCGAAAAAGGAAAAAATGTCGTTAAACTGGAAGGTATTTCCTGTACAATGACGTAGGATTTTCGAAAAATATCAAAATGGCGTAGTTATGAAAAAAGTCTGTTTTCTTGCTTATAAAATGGTCGTTTTTTCAATGCCAAATCGTCGATTTTCATGCAATCAAAAATATCCTACGTCATTGTAGGGTAAATTTATTCAAGAGTCCTCAGTTCAAATTTCAAGTCAATCGGATAATTGCTCTTTGAGTTACAATGTCAGCAAATTTGAAAAATCTTATTTCGAAAAAAAAGCGTTTACAGATTTAACCATCGATTTTTCGAAGATAAAATGATATTGATATATATGATAATTATATTCTTGAAAGTATAAACTGTCGAAAAAGGCAAAAAAATCGATTTTTTTTCAAGTATCACACTGGTATAGCCCCTTAAAATTTCGAATTTTAATGTTCCGAAATTCAAGATGGGACCGGGTTGAAATTCCGAACTTTGAATGGTCAGAACGCTCAAAACTCCGAAAGAATTTTGCACGAAAGACCAAAACGCTGAAAATCTTAACGACGTCAAAATAATTCGGCTATGGAAGTTCCAAAACTTTTAAAATTTCCAATAAATCGACGAATTATTTCAAGAATTTTATTATTATTAAGAAGTGATTTTGCGTCAATTTTGCAATTTGTCTAGACAACGTTATACGTTCTACATCATTTACAGTCAACTGTGTAGAATTTCGCTGGCATGATCTTGACATGAGGGCCGGGTTGAAATTCCGAACTTTGAATGCGCCGACGGTTTAAAATTCCTAATTTTAATGTTCCGAAATTATAAGGCTCGTCAAAATTATGCCAGCAAGAGTCTACACAGTTGACTGTAATTGATGTAGAACGTATAACATTGTCTAGACCAATTTCAAAATTGACGTAAAATCTCTTCTTTATAAAAAAAATTCTTGAAAAAATTCGGCGATTTGTTGAAAATTTTGAAACTTTTCAAACTTCCATAGACGAATTATTTTGACGGTGTTCAGATTTTCGGAGTTTTGGTCTTTCGGGTAAAATTCTTTCGGAGTGTTAATCTTTTGGGGTAGTATTCTTTCAGAGTTTCGAGCATTCTGATCATTCAAAGTTCGGAATTTCAACCCGGCCCCCTGGTTTCTAGTGGGACCTTCCCAGATGTGACTGGCTTGAAAATGGCTGATTTTCATGATTTTTTGTGAAATTCAATAATCGGACCGATTTTTTTTGTCGTTCATTCAAATGACTCAGTGTAGTGAGGGTAGTAAGTCAGGGGTGGTTGGCCACAGTTTTTTCAAGGATCCGTCAAAATAGAAGTACAGAAGGTGTTTAACTTATCTTCATTTGTAATTAAACTTTGAACATTTAACTTTAAGATAATTTACGAAATTAAAACGAAGTCCTATCAGATCAAACCTAACACTTCGTCTGTAAACCTTTTTTCCGCACCCTCCGTCTGTAAACGAGGGTCTCTCACGTTCTTCCTTCTTTTCACCACCTTAATGCACTCAAAGAATTCTAAAAAAATGCATGCTACTGTTCGAAATATTAATTTTGAAGTACCAATCGTAAAATTCTCGTAAATTCAATTTTTTCATAAATTGTTTGTTAAATAAATGGAGAAATTGGGAAAAAAAATTAATTTACCAAAAAAATGGTAACTCGGAAAAAATGGAAAAAATCGCAAATTAAAGATGAATAGTGTAGCTTTAAGAAAACAATTATTCCGTTTCGTTTGTTTAAAGCTAAATGCTTGAGTTTTGGACATGACAAAAGGTAATAAATTATGTACGATGCACTGCTATTCACACATTTTATTAGCAAAAAACGTATTTTTTCTCTTTTTTTTTTAATTCAAAGGTATCTTACAACTATTTTTAAAAATAACGGCGTATTTTAGGCAAACTAATCTATGCAGTGTGCACAACACACGAGGCGATGGTCTTCGCATACTGAAACTCTGAAACATTTTTTGTCGTTGTTCTTACATCGTCTTTCTAAAGTCTTCCTGGGTATTTCGTAGGTCCTAGTGGCCGCACGAAACGACAATTCACCATTTTTACAGCACTAATGGCTGCTTTTAATGATTCTTGAGTGCAGTTCCCTCGTAGAGCAATTGCTTTTCTCTTGTACTTATTAGGCATCTAAAACAAATGTGGAAAAAATGAATTACTTGAGCACATTACAACTCATACTATGGCAATCATACACCGACTGTACGTGGCCATCTGTCCTAATCTCCCAGAGAGATGGCCACATCCAAAATGTAAACAAGTAGAAAAAATACATGCGAAATCATGAGGTTATAACAAAGCACTGTTCGTGAACTATTCAAGAAACACAAAAGTAACCATTACTTTTACAAAATAACATCACCACAATGTAAAATATGAAACGTTCAAAAAAAAATTAGCAGTAGACGGAATAATTAAAAAGGATTTTACTAACTTAACATTTTTTGCGACACCTGCTCGTATCCTCACACCTGCGCACGACGCGAAGCGAATAAAGCAGTAACAGGTGAAATCTAGTGCGCGGTTCTATGAAACATTTCTATTGCCCATCTCTCCCTTATGGCCAACTCCCTCGGAATTACCCTATGTTGTAGATAAAAATATTGTTTAATGTGTGATTTAATGAACAGATTTGGTATTATTTCTTATATCATTTTTCTGGCCACTGCAAAATAATGCCTTAAAAAATCGCAACGGGCGGTGGAAAGTCCAAAAATTGTCTGAAAAAAGTAACGAAAGAGATTATTAATCAGTGTGAACGACTGTAGAGGCAGACGGAGGATTTAAAAGAAATGAAAATTTATAAAATGATGGCTATTTCAAAATCAAGGGTCGAATTGGGCCTTTTTCAACAGTTTTTCGTTTAAGGGGCCAGCCTACTTTGGAGCCATGAAAAAAGGCTATTTTCGCGATTTTTTTTAACGGATTTATAAAATATATGAATATTAAATTTATCGGGCTTGATGAATAAAGTCATGAAATACATTTGAAAAAAAATGTATTCATTTTTATTCATTTTTAAGTACAAAAACTATAGTTTAACGTAACGCCTCAAAAATAGGTGGGCTAGGTAGCTCCATCATAATTCGGCAACGGCTTGTCTGAAACAAAAAAATCAAAGTCCATTAGATTCAGTATGACACCAGCTACAAAATGACCATCGGACATAAAGTTTTATCAAAAAATTAAAAAATGGCAGATGAAAAACGAAAAAAGTAAAAAAAACGCGTTTTTTCGCAGTTCTTCGCAAAAAAAGAGTAAAAATCAAAATTTTAAAACCATCGAGGTACATCTTGTTGCGAATCATGTTTAAAATATGT
The DNA here is from genome assembly GCA_964007375.1 of Ophion obscuratus. Taxonomy (NCBI): domain Eukaryota; kingdom Metazoa; phylum Arthropoda; class Insecta; order Hymenoptera; family Ichneumonidae; genus Ophion; species Ophion obscuratus. Next base: position 27,273,897 of record OZ023322.1, on the reverse strand, counting down.
GGTTCAAATTTCAAGAGAACCGGTTTATTAGTTTTAGAGATACGATGGAGCTAGATTTTGAAAACGTTGTTTCGAGAAAAACGCATTTGAAGTTTATGTACTATGAAAAATTCTTACCTAAACTCAATCGGCAATTCCTGCACCGTACAAAATCCCTTCTGATTGCTTATCATCGGCGATTTCTTCAAGTCTTGCTTGCTTTCGATTTTTTGAAATTTTCAAAGTGGACTGACCCCTTAAAAAAAGTTGAAATTTTCACATAAAATAAAATGCTTCCGTACGACGTTAAGGAGTCTTCTCACTTTAGCCGCTAAAAAAGGCTATTTTCGTGAATTTTTTTGATAGGTTTATATCATAGATATTGATATAAAAGTTGTTACACTTAATAAACACACTATCGAAATACATAAACTATTTTTTTAAACTATATTTATGTTTTTTCGTTTTTTGTTTTCGAAAAATGTCCGTCACTTTGTTATTATTGCATATATCAAAAGACGTATGATATGCAACATAGCCATTAATATACTGAATCTAAAACCGTTTGATTTTTTATTTCGGATGATCCATCTCCCAGATTTCATCAACAGCGCAGAGCTACAATTTTTTAGGACATTTTTTTAACTACCATTTTCGTCTTCTATAAATAGTGACTTAAATAGATAAAATTTTTTTTAATGTATTTCGAAAGTATATTTATTAAGTGTAACAACTTCTATATCAATATCTATAATATAAACCTACCAAAAAACTCATGAAAATAGCTTCTTTAGCGTGTAAAATGAAAAGACCCCTTAAGGAATGGCGTGAAGAATGTTGTGGCAACATTTGAGACGGATGTCTTGAAAAATCTTCGTTAAAAATCTTCCACCGTTTTGAAAAACGGGCACCGTCCACCCCAGGTCTCGCGCAGCTGGTCGAAGACCCTTTTTCTAAGAGAAGCTGTAGCGACCGGAATAATTCAAATTTCGCGACCAAAATTTAACAGCATGTTTATGAAAATCCATATTTTTGGGTAATGCACAAAACATGTTTAAAAATAGAAGACCTACACTATGGGCCTGGTATCGATGATTCCATGTAAGTTGACAAATTTCATGATTTATTCATTCCCAAATTTTCAAACGCGTTTTTCTCAAAACCACGTTTTTCAAATCGGTACCCAAAATTTCTCGAAAACCAATGAACCGATTGCCTCGAGGTTATTTGTGGTTATTCTATACACCATTATCTAGTACTTGTCATAGGATTTTTTTTCCGTTACTCAGTTTTCGTTTTATAGGCAAAATAATAAGTAATTTTTGGCCCAAAAATCACTATTTGTGTTGAAACGTCCGCCATTTTGTCATAAATCGATATTTTCAAAATCGGCTATGACAACTACTAGATTATAGTATCTAATTTAATAATCTTTTTGGTTTTTTTCAGATGATTTTTGAAGAAACGCCAGTGGGTACCGTATACGCAGATTTTTTTACGACGCTCCAAGGATCATACAATATCCTTGTATATTTTTGATATTTTTAACGGCGGGGTAAAGTTAATTCGGCGAAAAAAGGGATGTTTTTAAGTTTTTTTTTTTGGCGTAACGAATAGTGTTCGTTTATTGAAAAATTTACATATAATAAAGTAACATTTGAACAACATTCTCCTAAATTTGCATTGCAAAATATTCAAAATTGAGCGAGTGAAAATTAAACCCCGGAGGCGCCTTGAAAAAAAGTTGGTTTGCGGTGTGCACCATAACTCGCAACAGAATCATTTGAAACAAAAAAAATCAAAATGCATTTGTTAAAGGAGATGTTTCTCGAGGTAATGACGGGAGGATTTTTTTTTTCGATTTTTCGATTTTTCGTAGCACTTGGGAGCCAAAAACCCGATTTTCGCTAAAAAATCGGCTAATTTGTTGTTGAAAAATTAGTAATTATTAAAAAAAACAAAAAAGCTCTCGACAATACCTGGTGAATTATGTGAAGAAGTACTGTGCAAAATTTCAAAGCGATTGGTCCAGTAGATTTTGAGTTATCGTGCACACGGACTTCAAATATGACAAGTCTCAGAAAAACGGTATGATAAACGCAGAAGAGAAGAGAACGGCATGGAGCAATAGACGCTCAAATACTCATAACTTCGTCAATTTTACTCCGATCGACTTGAAATTTTAACACAATATTCTTGATATATTATGCATTCATTTAAAATTTTTTTTAAAAAATGAAAAAAAAAATTTTAATACTTTACCCCGCCCTTAAATAAAGAAAATTAAACATATTTTTGATTGTATATACTTTTAGATAATTAAAACCCCAATCCGAAATGTCAAATAGTTTTCCTTGAAAAATTCACAATAATGACCTTGTTCCGGCTCCTAGGTGTATATCTCCCCTTAAAGCCACCGGAAGGATCTTCTCCTTCCATCGCACTATGTTTTATCGTATCGGCATTTTCTTTTGACTTCTCCTCCATCGACCGATCTCGTTTTCTCCGTCTTCTCTCCCCCTGTATGTTTTGCTCGAACGGGATGCACTCCGTGTCCCCCGGCAACCCCAAAAAAGCTTTCTTTCCTCGTTTCATCATCACTCGGCAAAGGATTGCCGAGAGAACCGCCGTGATGTGAATGCCCTCTGTGCGAAAGAGGCACAGAGATGAGAAACGCGGAAGAGGCGGAGTCTGTGCCGGAAAAATATTAAAGCGTGAAACACGGGAACGTTTTAAGGCTGGTGATCGTCGGTGGGAAAAGCCTCGAGGCCGAGCTGCTCCGCCACCCATCTGACAATTCTCTGATTTCTCCCAACTCTCGCACTCTTTTTTTCTCTCTGTGAATAATGCCGTCGTACGATAAAAGCATCGCGCGTGTAAAGGCCAAGACCAATGGCAATTCACATCCCGGCAGATTTTACGTGCGGTTTTTTTCTTTATTGGAGCACGAAAGTACACGACGATATGTGAGGAGTTCAAGCGCGCCTCGTGGCTATGTCTGCACGTGCAGAATGCGGCTTGATGCATTATTCTGGATGCTTCAGTTTTACAACTGTTATTTGATGGACAACAGGCTCAATTGGATATTGATAGACCCGGTGGTTGTTGTAAGCTTGCTTGGGGATCGATGCGACAGCCAAGGCTCGTGCAGCAGGATTCGTGACCATGCGGAGATGACTCGATACATGACACACTAGTGTGTACTCTAGACAAACATCAAGCTGGTTGAGGGGTAACAACACTGAAAGTTAAGAAAAAATGCATTTTTTATTTGCTTAAGGGGAGATATACACCTAGGAGCCGGAAAAGGGTCATTTTTATGAATTTTTTCAAGGAAAACTATTTGAAATTTCGAATTGGGCTTTTAATTATCTAAAAGTATATAGATTCCAAAATATGTTTAATTTTCTTTATTTAAAAATATCAAAAATATACAAGGATATTGTATGATCCTTGGAGCGTCGTAAAAAAATCTGCGTATACGGTACCCACTGGCGTTTCTTCAAAAATCATCTAAAAAAATCGAAAAGATTATTAAATTAGATAATATAATCTAGTAATTGTCATAGCCGATTTTGAAAATATCGATTTATGACAAAATGGCGGACGTTTGAACATAGATAGTGACTTTTGGGCCAAAAATTACTTATTATTTTGCCTATAAAACAAAAACTGAGTAACGGAAAAAAAATCCTATGACAAGTACTAGATAATGGTGTATAGAATAACCACAAATAACCTCGAGGCAATCGGTTCATTGGTTTTCGAGAAATTTTGGGTACCGATTTAAAAAACGTGGTTTTGAGAAAAACGCGTTTGAAAATTTGGGAATGAATAAATCATGAAATTTATCAACTTACATGGAATCATCGATACCATGCCCATAGTGTAGGTCATCTACGGTCGACGGAATGTTCATAACTTCTAAATCCTCGACCTCGACCATCTAGGTGTATATCTCCCGTTAAGACGGGAGCCTGAAGTGGAAGGTCCAAAAAAGCATTTTTTTCGGGAATTTTTTAAAAGGGAAAAAAAGAAGTGAGCCCAGCAAACATTGAGCTATCTTTACATGTATATTTGAAATCTATAAAAAAAAAGTTCAACGTGAAACTATAAATGACTGCAGATTTAGCTGCCTATTCCACGTGCGTCTTGCCACTGCAGTCCCTAATCGGCGGGAAAGATGCAGATCGTAATTCTTGACTGAAACAAAAAAGGCAATTAAATTTTCAATTGTCATATATTTTTCTTCCGGGTGAATTGAGAAAAGGCTGAAAAAATCGTCAAATTATAATTTTTATCAGGTTTGAAAAAAAATGTCTTTAAAAAAACACTTTAACGTGCTGTGAAAATGATTTAAGGCCTTAGGGCACTCTAGAGACCGATAAATAGGCTTTTCAACGATTTTTTTTCTCAGAAAAACTACAAAATAAGTCGAAAATTTTTGGTAAGTGAAAAATTTGCCTAAAAAATCGTCAGGTAATTGTTAACAACCAATTAACTATGCAAAATAAAAAAAATCCTACGTACTTCCATAGGCAATGTATTTTTCAAGATATATTCAACATTTCAAGTGAATCGGTTGACAATTGTCTGAGTTATGTTTCCGGCAAACTTAAAAAATGCAGTTTTGAGATTAACGCTGCACAGCCGCCATTTTGAAATTAATCGCTTCAAAAAAAATTATTGTATACAGTCATTGATATGTATGATAAACACCTCTTTTTGTAATCTCGATATATTTTCTAGTTTTTCTGAAAAAAAAATCCCCAAAAAGCCTAATTTTCGGCCTCTAGAGTGGCCTAACTCCTTAAAAAGATTTTTTCAACTTTTTTAATTCGCTTAGAAGAGATTTTCATACGGAAGAAAATAAACTTTGCTTTGATTCATTAGGTCGTTTAGTTTTTTTGCTATCACGCCGCTACCTTGGAAAAATCGTGAACATGAAAACCGGAGAAAACGCGCTTCAAATATTCATTGGCCGGCTAGAGCTTTCGCGGGCTGCATTTAAAAATAATAAAACGTTAAATTCATGGGTAAGAAATGAAAGAAAAAAGAATCGATTTTTGTAATGAAAACTTGAATTTTTGAAAGGCTTGAGCGACCTCTAAATATTTTTCGACCCCTCGCAGATTTCGCGAAAATTTTTTTTTTTCTTTGAAGAAGATAATTGGACGGTGAGAAAAAGGAAATAAAAATAGAGCCCAAATTTGGGCCACCCTACTGTGCATGATCAAACGTCATGGCAATGTAAAGCTCAGCGCTGGGCACGATCGTGATGCTGTGCACCTTCCGCGTCAAATGATTTGTAGCTGAGATGTTCGGAGTGATTAAATGTAATCAGCAAGGACACGCGCGCGGCTGAACTAGATCACGAGAGTAGTGCATCCTGCTGGACCAATAACCTACGCCCACCTTCAAACGTCCCACATATGGTTGTACTACATCATGAACGCACGAACGTACGTGTGCGCGTATAGGGAGCAAAATTGATCGGGCAACGCGACAATCTCGCCTCGTAATCAAGCCACGAATTGGTTGCATCCCTTGATCTTTGTATTCAGATTGCACCCTTCACGCGCCCACTGTCGTATACGTATGAAGTCTGACTCCTCCGCTGTTCCTATCTCCTGACGTCTTAAGGGGGTTCCCTTCATGGAAACTTCAAAAAATTGTTTTTTGGATATTGTTATAGTGTAAACTTTCGAAAATATTTTAAGACCAACTGAACCTTGAAATTCTAACAATTGACGAAGTTACGCCTATTTTAGTGGAACAGTGTGCGTCGGGTTCAGGCCTTGGACCACAGTAACGGGTTTAAAATCATGTGCGAATTTAACATTTTTTTCGTATAAAAAAGTGATTCACTCATGAAATTAATTACATATCTATTAAATATGAATATCAAGCAGTTAGAAAATATACATTTTTTTTCGATGTACAAAATGGCCGACGGCTAATATTTTCTTTTGCCTATCTTTTTGTAGGCGCTCCGCGGCGTGACATTTAGCATCCACAATTTTTTACCTTGAACAAAAAACAAAAACTCTCGTCAATCTACATTAGAATATCTAGAGAAGTGCGTACGGAATTTAAAAAATATTGTTTTATTCAAAAGTTGTAGGTATTTGAACTTAAGAAATGAATTTTCAGTGAAAAATTTCGTTATAACTGCTCATAAACTGCTCATAGAATGAAAAGTTTTCGATTAATCAGAAATTCCGTAAGTACTTCTCTGCGAAATGCAATTAGGAACATAACTTTTAAATTTGAAGTAAATCCAGTGAAAATTGTTGAAGTTATTTGTCACGCCAATTGGAAAAAAGCTGTTTCGAGAAGTTTCGAGTAGTCGGCCATTTTGTACATCGAAAAAAAGATATTTATTTTTTCTAACAGCTTGATATTCATACTAAATAGATGTGTAATGAATTTTATGAGTGAATCACTTTTTCATACGAAAAAAAATGTTAAATTCGCACATGATTTTATACCCGTTACCTTAAGGCTGATTCGCGTTTAACGAAAACGGACATCACAGCACAAGGACACTCGAAAGAGGCCCGAACTGCCCGCAGATTGCATAAATTAGGTGTGCAACACGATCTCGATTATGAGGAAGGATACTTGTATGGTTCCGGAATTGCTGATCAGCGGTAAAACGACAATATTTCACAAGATCGTGTCAAATATGTACCAAAACTTTGAACGCGATTATTTGTAAACCACATATCTTGAGACGGTGGGATTGATATCTTGCGTAACTTTCACACTATTGAATTGAATTTGCACAGTTGGCGTTCAAACAGTAGTCATTTTCGGTTCACGATCGTATTTTTTAATTGGATGAAACATTTATTAATGACAATGACTTCAGCATGCTGTTTTCAAGATAAAAATGAGGTTTTCATTGGAGAAGCTGTCATTTTTCATATTTTTCAAAATTTCGAAAAGTCGATCGTGAACCCATAGCCAGTTGGATATATTTGGAGAATTTTTTTTTTTTTTGTTTTCGTTGCAGATTACATTTAAGGCTGGTAAAGATCCGGCCATTTTGGGCCTCGCCGCTGGAGGACTGCAACGCCAACTGCAGCACCACGAACACTTCGAAAGATTTTCTTCCGAAAAAATTACATTGTAGCCACAGACATGTGCACAACATGCTGTGAAAAAATTAATTTATTCAAACCAATGTGTTACTAGGAAAAAATGCATCATTCTGACCCTTTAAATTGGGCTTCCAGAGAGGGATACCCCGTTAAAGGAATATCACTCAAGTGTCCGCCATCAATTGTTGAAACTCATATATGTGATGAAGCATTGATCACTATGGTTTTGCAATTTCACCCACAAGCAGTCCACCTGTCTGAATGGAACCACAACCGAAAGTCTTCTAATCTAAAGCGATTAATAATCCACTATAGAGTAATTGAAAAAAATACATTAAGGGGTGACAGGCCTTTCTTTGAGCGATCGTCCCCCCCCTTAAGAACGTTTTTCCGCAGATAAAAAAATACGTGTCCAATAGTTTCCAATTCTTTACTATATATATAAGTTTCAACAAAATCGAAGGCGGACACTTATGTGATGTTCTTTGTTAGATACACAGCCAAGTAGACAGCTCCGTCCACACTCGCGCACAAACACAAGCAATCACGCACCTTTCTCCACTACAATCCCACACTAATTACCGACACGCCGTTTAATTACTTTTGCGTTTGTTTGCCGTGTTGTTTTCCCAGAGACAATGAAAACCGTAGCCCCTCGGCTACTTACCGTTTCAAATATAAACGGCAGTCTGTAATTGACTTGTACTACTGTAACCACGGCGTTCCTCCGAACAGACGGAAAGAGTGGCAGGAAGAGAGAGAGGGGGGGGTGGAAAGCTTAGAACGGCGTACCGGTAGGTTATATCATTCCCTGAAATCCGAAATGTAGGTCACGTTGGTGCACTTGCACTGACGTACTCATTTAGTGCATTCTGACAAACAAAGGTACGCCGTTTATTGCGCTTTCGTGACCATTGTGTGCAGTTTTTTTCATGTGGAGAAATCACCATTGGTTCGTTTCAAAATTAACAAACCTCAGCGATTAATCAACGGTAAAGTGTTTTTTTTCCGGAGTGCCGTGAACTCGCCTTGTAAATAACGGGCCGAGACTTGACGTCATCCCATGCGAGACTGTAATGAAAAGTGCAACTTGATTGACTTCTTCGTGGAATGGTGCCCTGACAGAAGCTCGATATCCAAGCACTGCTTGGATTCATCCGTTCACTGTGGGGACCGGGTTGAAATTCCGAATGAATAATCAGAACGCTCAAAACTCCGAAACAATACTACCCCGAAAGATCAAAACTCCGAATGAATTTCACACGAAAGACCAAAACTCCGAAAATCTGAACACCGTCAAAATAATTCGGCTATGGAAGTTTCAAAAGTTTCAAAATGTTCAATAAATCGACGAATTATTTCAATATTTTTTATTTATTAACAAGTGATTTTACGTCAATTTTGAAATTTGTCTAGACAATGTTATACTTTCTACAGCATTTACAGTCAACTGTGTAAACTATCGCTGGCATAATCTTGACGAACTTTGCAATTTCGGAACATTAAAATTAGGAATTTCAACTCGGCTCTCATGTCAAGATCATGCCGGCGAAAGTCTACACAGTTGACTGTAAATTACGTAGAACGTATATCATTGTCTAGAAAAATTTCAAAATTGACGCAAAATCACTTCTTAATAATAATAATAATAAAATTCTTGAAATAATTCGTCGATTTATTGGAAATTTTGAAACTTTTAAAACTTCCATAGCCGAATTATTTTGCCGGTGTTAAGATTTTCGGAATTTTGGTCTTTCGTGCAAAATTCTTTCGGAGTTTTAAGCGTTCTGACCATTCAAAGTTCGGAATTTCAATCCGGCCCCATCTTGGATTTTGGAACATTAAAATTCGGAATTTTAAATCGTCGGGGAATTCAAAGTTCGGAATTTCAACCCGGCCCCCTATTGTGGTAATAAAATAAAAAATGATCCGTACGTGAACCCGACTCGAGTGCATCGCGATATACGCCGGGCAACCGTTGACTCGTACTACTTCGCAGTGTTGCCTTATCGCGAAAGCGGAGAAAAAAAAGAGTATGGAAAAGACGGAAACGACGAAGTTTTCGACGGATGGCCGATAAGTGAACAAATTTGTTGGAGAAATTATAAACAGGAAACTCGGTGACCGCGCGAGTACTCGTCCAACGACGAACCAACGACACTGGCCTGTCGAGGCTGGCGCTATCGCGACTTGTACTACTCGAATATACGGGAACTTTTCTTCGATCTGTCGTAGCAAAGTTTCCGCCAACTTTAATTAATATACGGAGCAAAGAGAAGCAACTTTCGCAAAAATTCGTTTATACGTATTTAATTACTCAAAAGTTTCGGGCCAGCGCACAAACACAGCCAGGAATGTTCTCAAGCATGTATGGGAATCTTGCAGGAATGCTTTCACGGAAATATAAAGTGGATGCACTATTACCTCGAGTGTTTTATGCCGAGATGCAACGTTGGCGATCATTCCACCTACTCACTGACGAATTATAATCATTTTAATTTACAGTAGTTTTGCATGCGTTTTTATGGGACGTTGTTTTTTATTTTTCATCCTTGCCAAACTATATTGGCGATGCTGTGAACGGTTGAGCGCCTCTAAAATGGAAGCAGCCGTTAGGCACCGCATATTTAATCATGAAAGTTCTGCCCTAATAAAGTTGAATGCTACCAAATAGGTTAAACCGACCCGTGAATGGGAGAATAACGACACTGTAAGATTCAGGTGGATTGAAATATCAAAATATTGGGAAAAATAATTTTAAATCGCTAGAGCTAGCAGAAGACATTATTTTGAAAGGAGAAAATAATATTCGAAGTAATTAAAATAAATAATATTGAAGGGATTGATAAACAACAAGCATAATGATCAAATTGCAAGTCAATGGATGGAATTACCAGTAAATGGACACTCTACCGCCAGTACATGGATGTAGCCTAAATGAACCCTGTAAGGCACAATGGTTTATTATTTATTTTCATCAAATTCTAGATTTGGAGTTGCGAGATAATTATAATGATTTTATACATATGAGCATTATATTTGTTATCACGATATCGTAAAAAAAATACAGAAAGCTTTTTTGCACCTTAAGGGGCTATACCAGTGTGACATGTTCAGAAAATCGATTTTTTGCCTTTTTCGACAAGTTTTACTTTCAAAAATATGAAATGAGATTTTTTAAATATTGTTGACATTGTAACTAGAGCAATTATCCAATTGACTTGAAATTTGAACTGAGTACTCTTGAATATATTTACTCTACAATGACGTAGGATATTTTTGATTGGATGGAAATTCACGATTTGGCATTGAAAAAACGACCATTTTATAGGCAAGAAAACAGACGTTTTTCATAACTACGCCATTTTGTTAGATTTTGATATTTTTCGAAAATCCTACGTCATTGTACAGGAAATACCTTCCAGTTTAATGACATCTTTTTCCTTTTTCGGTTTCAGCTACTCAATCGGCCAGAATCATGTTAGAAGTGGAGGAATTTTTTTTTTTTGGCGCCTCCTAAGGCAACGCATAAGTCGCTGGAATCTCTATATTTTTCCATGAAAAAATTATGTAATATAGGTCAAATATAGCCAAATATATTCTTAATTTTCCGAAACATTTAATAATGTACTTTTCTTCCAAAAAATTTCCGAAAATCACCGAAATTTTCAGCGTTCACACTGGTATAGCCCCTTAACGGGGTATCCCTCTCTGGAAGCCCAATTTGAAGGGTCAGAATGACGAATTTCTTTCTAGTAACACATTGGTTGGAACAAATTAATTTTTTCCCAGCATGTTGCACGCTCGTTTGTGGTTACAATGTAATTTTATCGGAAGAAAATCATCCAAAGTGTTCGTGGTGCTGCAGATGGCGTTGCAGTCCCCCAGCGGCGAGACCCGAAACGGCGGGATCTCTACCAGCCTCAAATGTAATCTGAAACGAAAACAAACAAAAAATTCTTCAAATATATCCAACTAGCTATGGGTTCACGATCCATTTTTCGAAATTTCGAAAAATACGAAAAATGACAGCTTCTCCAAAGAAAACCTCATTTTTCTCTTGAAAAACAGCATGCTGAAGCCATTGTTATTGACAAATGGTTCATGCAATTAAAAAATGCGATCGTTAACCGAAAATAATTACTGTTTGAACGCTAACTGTGCATATTTAAGTCAATAGTGTGAAAGTTACTCAAACCCAACGTACATTGTTCTACTATAATAAATGTAACTTCTTCAATTTTTAGAATTCCAGGGTCCGGTTGGTCTTAAAATATTCTTGAAAGTTCACACTATAACAATATGCAGAAAAAACGATCTTTTGACGTTTCCAGAGAAAGATACCCCTTTAAAAATACATTCTCAGAAAACTACCAAAGTTTGTTTCAACAGAGAAATAAATCAAATTTGTAAAAAAAGAAATACGCGTCAAACGATTTTATGACAACATTTAATGAAATGTACATCGTCAATTCGTAACAGTAATCAATTTAACAACTGTCAGCGGAAGAGCTAAATTTTTCTCTTTTTCGAGAATTATCAGAACAGAGCATATGGCCCTTCATTGGAAGGAGGTTAAAATACAGCACCAGCGAATAAGCACGTCGAATTCTGAACTATTATTACAAATTTATTATTTTTTTTTAATCACAGGTTGATTCTATTTTAAGGAATAAAAATAGTACCTACCTTTAAAAATCATTTGTAAACTTTTGTTTTCGTCTTTGAAACGCCTACCGTGCACAGCCGCATTGTAGCTAACAATAAGTTGCGTGGTGTGCAAGTACCACAAGCTCGAAAAATGCACCCCTCCAAATTGTGATGTAATAGTCAGTGGGGGTGTAATCAACCCCACTCACTTTGGAGAGTGATGAATAATTGAAAAATTGAAAAAAATACTACAATGCATTTTCAACCCTTGTGTAAAAGACCATGCCGATTATTTTCAAGTCGTGTAATTTTTAATATAAAAAAAATGTCGAAAACAAAAAAATTCTGGAATGTATCGCAGATCGAAAAACGGCTAGGGTTGATTCAACCCCCGATGACTGTTAAGGGTTAAACTGAGAAATCGGTTTTAACGAAACCTGTGATTTTTTTACCAAAATTATAGTTTAACCTAAATTCTAATTTAATCTAAATTATAGTGATTCGAGTTTTTTTCGATAATTCATATTGTTTGCTTGATTTTAAATATAAATCAGCTTCCGTCGATTTACTGGTTGGTTTACCCTAGAGTTGTGGCTTTCATTTCAAGAAAAATACCCTTTCAACCGAACATTTGAGGCTTGATCGACACATTGCGCCCCTCAGGTCCGATTAAACTTTCCACCAAGGGCATATATTCAGGACTTTCAAATTTGTACTGCTTTTGCCTGGCGTTGCATTACCCATTTACCCTCAACTTTCGCATGCTCCCGACCATGTTTTTCCACCAAGCAAACGAAAAGTCGAGTTTCGCATATATCTTCCACGACGGCAAATGATGTACCGATGTGCCAGTTACACGACTCGATTACGTTTATTTGCGATCGGTTGTACTTCCCCGACTTCGATACTACCGAGCAGCGCACTACGCGAACCTCTCCATCATTGGCTCTCGCACTGAAACTCGTAACACGCCGTGAACAATTCGTACCCAACTTCAGGGAGCGAACTTTACCAAAGCTGATAGCGCTTCGGATCCACAATTTGTTTGGAACCGCGAGCAACTGTATGCGTTCGGAAAAAATATGTGCCTCGTGTGTTTGTTTGGGTTGAGAAGGTTGGAGCGTTAGCCACAATTAAAGATTAAACTTAAAAAAAATATATGTTATTGTCTAGACTATACCAAGTCTTTACGAATTTTTTGAATTTTTTTCGCCACAAAACACCAGAGGTGATAAATAGTTCAATGTATGTAATTTTACGTGCAGTGAGATAGGCAAGACGTTCACGCTCCGAGTGATGTCAATTTTTTTTGCTATTTTGCTAAATATAGATATAAATTTATATATCTGCGTTTTTAGAAGTGGTTCATCTTGGTGTTCCAAGATGAACCACTTCTAAAAACGCATTAACGCAAGCTAAACCATTGTAAACAATTAGAAAAAAAAATCCATCTTGTTCATCGTAAGCCATATGCAGCTTGTCCCGATATGAATGTATAATCCGGCATCTGTCGATAGGTTAGATCATGTTCTATGTGCTGGAATTTCAGCTTAGAGGGAAAGGTTCCGAGGTCGATCTCTCCGATTTCGATTAAATTTGGCATGCTTGTAGAATAAGTAAAAATAGGCGACACGTATTTTTTTATATCTGCGGAGCCCGATTTTGAAGCGTTGGACCGCACCCTCGAAAATTGGGGTGTTTTTTGTTTTTCATCGATAACGCTTTAACGGTACGAGATATGAAAAAAATTCAAATTACAACAATGTTTATTTTTTCGGGTACTATACATTGGAGATGAGAACGATAACATTATCGACGAAAAGGGAAAACACCCCTATTTTCGGGGGTGCGTTTCACCCTTTAAAAATCGGGTTCCGCAGATATAAAAAATACGTGTCGCTTATTTTTACCCATTCTACAAGCATGCCAAATTTCATCGAAATCGGAGAGACCGACCTGGCAACCTTTCCTTGTTAGTAAAAGTCCCACGGTTTTCGAAATTTTGGGCCTTGTTATTTTTTGAAAAACAAAATAATCTGCGTTCGGTTTTTCGCATGCCATTTCTATAAATGATATGAATCGACAATAACTCAGCAACTTTTTTAAGTAATTGGCGCGATATGCGTCGTACATTTTTTTACACCGCAGGCTAACAAAGTCAGATGTTCGAATTGGTTTGTATGAAAATTCTGCATAAGGTCTTCTTTCATGAGGTTTCCTTACCATTTGAGGTTAAAAAGAAGACTTTTCGAGGTAAAACAAATAACAGAGAGTATTTTTTGAAAAACCGAGTAAAAAAAGTTATCGTTTGTAGAAATGGCATGCGGAAGACCAAAAGCAGATGATTTTTATGTCGAAAACTGTGGAACTCTTGCTAAACTGAAATTCCAGCATATAGTAGGGCATGATCTGACCTATCGACAGTTGCAGTATTATCCAGTCATATCAAGACCCCCTGTATATTCAATATTGAACCATCAAGCTTTGATGAAAGATGGCGAATCTTTGCTGGCAAATGAAGAGCATTGCTGCCGAGCTTAAGGGGTTACGTGGGTTTGAAAATTTTTAAAAGTCAATTTTTAATTTTTTTAGTATTCAGTAGTACAATATGTTTAGAATATTCTCCCAAAGTTTCAAGGCAATCGGAGCAAAAGTCTACGAGAGGGAGCCTTTGGGAATTCTCCCCGTTGGGAAAGACCGGCCGGGAGCATCGCAGGTATATCGCATTTTTCTCAAAACATTATTTTTGAAGTCGGCGGACACGATTTCTCAAAAACGAATGCACCGATCTTATTGAAATTTTGCACACTTCACCATAATAGCATTGAGTAGTGATTGAACGAAGGGTTTTTCTCGATCGCAACTAACTTTACAAAGCTACTCGTAGTGTAAATATTACCAAAAATTGAACTATTTTGCATACAACTCTGCCAAAAATTCAAATTTCAATTTTTTTAATCCTTTGTTCCATCACGAGCTATACTGATCTTTAATTTCAGATAAAGCTATCATGAGTTATCCTGGCCACCATGAGGACACTTTTTTTAGGGGTCTCCGGAAACCAAATCCCACCGGCTGAATTTCCCAAATTTTTTAATGGAATTTAAAAAAAATATTGTTCAAATGTTGCTCTTTTATGTGCTCAACATTTTGAATCATATAATTAATATATTATATTTTTTTTAAATAGAGAAAATATGCTTTTTTTGTCTTCGAATCCCACGTGACCCCTTAATGTCCGCGAAGTTGCCATCATATTTCGGCAACAGTTAATATTAATCACTGGTTAATAACGAATAATACAAACAGCCACATCAATATAAATAGGCATAATTATAAATGATTCAAAACTTCATTCTGAGTTGTATAAATTATTCGCTGACGCAGTTTGTTCACAATAATCATCGATAATGTTATACTCTTTCAAGTTCGCAGCAACAATAGTCTTTCTTGTTGACATAATAAAAATATAAAAATGCACAATTTTGCCCTGTAGTTATATATTTTATGAAAAATTCGCATCTACAGAATAAATTTGCACCTCGTATGCACATTTTTAAGGATAATTAAAGAAAAAAAAATGTTTATTGTCATTTGACTTAACTGGACCGCATCCAACCGCCTTGAATTTGGACAGCTTACGTAGTTTGTACTACGAGGGACTCAACTCTGTAAATAGCCCGGCCGCATCGGAGGTTGTCCATTTTTTATCCGCTCTTCGCTGTCGGTTCGGTGGTGCAGTCGAACGAAAAGCGATCGTCCAGGGCGCTCGTGGCGTTGGAAACGTGCGGTGTCCACAGCGTGTAGACGAGAAGATATACAAAATCGCTGGCACTCTGGCGTAAAAACCCTTGCACATTCACCGAGTACGTAACGCACGACTCTTTCCAGGCAACGTCATGTGCAATTGCACGTGGAATGAAAAGAACGTTTCACTTTCGCCGGTTGGTCCTACGCGGGAGGAATGGGAAAGGGAGCCCGAAAAGGGTGGAGAGTGATGAGCACACGGTTGCCAGTCGCTAACTGGAACGGGGCACACGAACGGTTCTCTCTCAAACACACTGAAAAGCACTTTTTTATTTCCCTCGTGGATATCTCGGTGGGGTCTATCGCGATATGCTGCGGTTTTACCTCCGGCTATACCACACGAGACGTACAGTTAGGAAGACTCTTTTATGGGGTCGCATTTCTTTCTTCAAGAACAACCCTCTTCGTTCTGCGTTTTCCTCTTTCATCCTTCCACCTACCCCCCCCCCCCCCCCTCTCTCTCTCTGTCCTCCATTTCCATTCTATCAGATCTCTTTCTCATAGACCGTACTAGACTTGCTCGCTTCATCCCCCCAACCCCCCCCCCCCCTTCAACTCTACACCTCGGCTTCAACAACGAGAGGACATTTCTCGAGTACGATGAGAAACGCGAAAACTCGTTTTTTTTCACCCTCAACCCCTTGGTCTCGATCGCTCGCGAGTGTAATTCGATTTGCCACGGTTCATGCGACAAGCTCGAGATTGGTGCGTGTCGTAAATTTTTCATTGAGCTGCCAACTGTTTTTCTATCAGCTTGCACAAATCGTAAGGCCGCGAAGCCAACCGGATCACGTCTAGAGAGAAAAAAGTTTCACATATTTGGACAAACGATTTTTAACCCTTTGACTGCACACTTCCGCCAAGACTGCATATGGGGTCAATCTGACCCCAGGCGTTTTTCACGTTGTTGTATTTCAGTGAATATGCCTTTTTTGTAGACACGTTTTTCGTAGTCAATGATCCTCATTTTAAGGGCCAAAATGTATTATTTGAGAAAACGAAACATCAAATGTCCAAAAATTCGTTCAAAGTGGGAGATGCGTTGAAAAATACGTACTTGCACGAAAAATATCATAATTTTTTTGTTTTTCATATAGAAAAAGGTCCTTTGAGGTTTTTAAGGCGGGCTATACATTTACAACGATAAAAAATCGATTTATTTTTCATTTATCAAACGATAGAACTATATATGTAGAATATTTTCCCAAAGTTTCAAAGCGAAATTCGAAAAACTTCAGACGTTACAGCCCGTCAATGCCTCACGGCTCGGATTCGGAGTGGGCGTGAACTTCAAAAGCGTTTTTCTCAAAACTGCATTATCGAAATTGGCGTCCAGGATTCCTAAAAAACTATTAAGCCGATTGAGTTGAAACTTGGTAGAAATATTGATAATATTGGTATCTTCTACTTGGCGAAAATTGTTTTTGAAAAATTGGAAAAAAAAACTACATTTTTAATCCACATTTTACAGAAATGTTGCGTGGAATGTGGATTTTTATTGTAAATGCGTACCTTTTTTTTTCAAATTTGCATTTTCTTCATTTTAATTACCGTCACATAGAAACTATGCATATTCCAACTGAAAAAAATGTTTAAACTTTTTTGTGAATCAAAGTCTACGGGAAGCTAGACTGCACGCCGATTCGCAACTCCCGCGGCGACCTTGCTGTAACACTCTGCCACAACTCCGCCATTTTGATGATGAATTAGTTGTAAAAAATTGTTTTGTATACTTAAATATACTATTAGAGTATACCCAAAGATTGATGATTGTAGAAGAATTATTTATTAATTTTAAAAAACCATCAATATTGCTTATTTTTTCCTGTCTAAATGTATATCCCGCCTTAAAGAGGAAGGTTTGTAGATACGAAAAAAAGACAGTGTCGACCGTCTTTCCAAAAAGTATATTCATTCGAGGTTTGAATTTGAGGATTTTCGGCATAGTGAACAAGGGAAAAAGCGACCAATAGTCCTACAGTTCTTTGTGTGAAACGTGGCATGTACTTTTTAGAGTTTTACGTAGCAAATATCGAAGATTTTGTACCGAGAGGCGCTATTGATGTGAGACACAGTACATTTTGATGGGATTGCCATACAAATTTACAGGATTTTTTTTCCGTGCATGTGCGAATTTAACAATTTTTTTTCGTATGAAAAAGTGATTCACTCATAAAATTAATTACACATCTATTTAGTATGAATATCAAGCTGTGAGAAAATATATATATTTTTTTTCAATGTACAAAATGGCCGACTACTAATATTTTCTTTTGTTATCTTTTTTCCACAATTTTTTACCTGGAACAAAAAACAAAAATTCTCGTCAATCTACGTTAGAATACCTAGAGAAGTACGTACGGAATTTAAAAAATATTGTTTTATTCAAAAGTTTTAGGTATTTGAACTTAAGAAATTAATTTTCAGTGAAAAATGTCGTTATACCTGCTCGTAAACTGCTCATAAAATGAAAAGTTTCCGATCAATCAGAAATTCCTTACGTACTCCTCTGCAAAATGCAATTAGGAAGATAACTTTTAAATTTGAAGTAAATGGAGTGAAAATTGTTGAAGTTATTTGTCACGCCAATTGGAAAAAAAGCTGTTTCGAGGAGTTTCGAGTAGTCGGCCATTTTGTACATTGAAAAAAAAAATCTAACAGCATGATTTTCATACTAAATAGATGTGTAATTAATTTTATGAATAAATAACTTTTTCATACGAAAAAAAATTGTTAAATTCCCACACGTTTCATACCCGTTACTGTGGCCTAAGGCCTTAATTATTAAAAACCTTTATTTTCCGCATTTTTTTACTTCAATGACTTATTATTCACATTTACCGCAATCGACGCATAAGTACATTCAGTGCTCGTTGCACATATCCCTCCTGCATAATGGACCCTTGCTTCTAGTTTTATGATCGGCATTCTAAATACATAATTTACAAGAGTAGAGCAAAATTAAAAATATATATGAGCATCTTCTGTCATAACTCACTTACATGTAGCAATGAAAAACCAAATTTCACAACAAAAAAAATGTTTTCACTTTCACCGCACTACTGCATAACCGGGGTCGGTTCGACCCCAGGTCCTTTTACGACAGCTGTCCTCAGTGCACGGACAGGATGAAAGATGGGGTCGAGTCCACCTACAGTGGACCTACAGTGGGAGTAGGAGTGGGGGAACATTCGAACGCCGCACTGTGGCCAACAGAGTACCCTGTTTTGCGATACAGGCAGTTGAAAAAAAATGGGGTCAAAATGACCCAGTGTGCAGTCGAAGAGTTAAAGCTCGCCCGGACATTTCGTTCGATGCCTGCTGGGTGACGAATATTTTCAAAACGGCTCTGCCTTTATTAGATCGTGATTGCTTTTTTTTCGTGATCCCAAAAGTGGGTGAGAGCTGGTCCAATTCTGTGAGTTCTCTAATATCAACGAAATTGCATTGTATTCAACGAGAATAATTCTATTTACATAGTATAGCTTCGTACCCGAGCTCATTTAACCCTCTCGCGCACCCGTCCCATTTTGAACTGCTCTCACTGATGCCCGTGCACCCACGTACACTGACATACAGACACCAAGGATACGAAGCCCGAGGTCCTCTCACTCGCGTCATCCCCGTCACGAAGGTCAGCTATTAATTAGTGTAGCGTTAGTATACCGACCACACGGAGGGATCGGGACGGCCTATCCTCATGCCACCGGAGTTATAATCACTTGCCGGGGACACTGGGTGGTGTTTGCCCGAAAGTAGATATCGCGGTCAGAACGATGTCGTTACAGGTTTATACAGCGCTATCTCGGGGCTCGCACACGAAACCGGCCTGGGATGGGACGTATTTATTGGTCTAAAATTCGTATTTTTTTCCCTTGCACCCACACGATCGATGAAGTTATATTTAATACCGCTAAGGGGGGAGATACCTTCAGGCGAGGAAAAAGTGGCTGGTTTTCATGATTGTTTTTAAAGGAAAGATTTCTTCACCACTTTTTAAGACTTACGAGAAAATGTTGCGATTTCGATTAAATTTGGCATGCTTGTAGAATGGGTAAAAATAGACGACACGTATTTTTTTATATCTCTGGAATCCGATTTTTAAGGGGTGAAGCGCACCCTCGAAAATAGGGGTGTTTTTCGTTTTTCGTCGATAACGTTATCGTTCTCTCATTCGTTCTCGTCGATAACATTATCGTTCTCAGCAATTAAAAAAGACTTTCTTTATTTTCAAAAACATCTGCGGTCGTATTTTAGACAATAAGGGTAGAAAGATTTATACCAAATTTAATCAGAATCGGTCGATTAGTTTTTTAGCTAGACGTCACGCCAGTATGAGGTTGAAGTTTGCATCGTTGGAATGCAATGAAAGTTAATATTTCTGAATTTCTTTAATTTCTTTTGGCAGATTTTGACGTAAAAAATCCTTCAACCGTTTTTTAAGACATTTATTTAGCGATCTACAATACAGGTATATAACAAAATATTATAATAAAAATAAGGAAAATAAAACGTCAAAAAGAGCTTTTGTTGCGTTCCAACGATGCAAACTTTAACATCATATTCCAGTTTTCAAAAGTATTTCTTAATATGATCAATATTTATGAATTAATTTAATTTCTTTTGGCAGATTTTGCCAACCAAAATTCCTCAAGCATTTTTCAAGACATTTAATTCGTAATCTACAATACAGACATATAAAAAAAATGTATAATAAAGAAAATAAGGAACATAAAAGGTCAAAAAGAGCTTTCGTCACGTTCCAACGATGGAAACGTCAACAACATACACCATTTTTTTAAATGCAGTTCAGAAGGACGTGCCAAACCTCTCCCATTTTCAAAGATTAATAACAATTTTTAAAAAAGTATATAACATAAAGTAGTAATAAAACATACCCTGCGTCTCAAAAATGGTGAAGAAATCTTTTTTTTTTAATAACGAAAATCAGCAATTTATTTCCTCGCTTAAAGGTGTCTCTCCCCTTAAGGCGAGGTGAGAGTTATTCGGTCGCTAATAGAAGTGTTGCTCCCTTTTCTTCATCGGGGTTGGCATTGAGGAGAAAAAGAGTCTCGCTTTGTTCTCCTCTCTCAGCTGCCAAACGAGATTGTTTTTCCGAAATGTCAATCGTCTCGGAGGATAATGAGGAAAGGATTTTCAACGAGCTCTCTGGTACTCATATTTACATGTTTCACTTTATTTCAACTATATCTATATAAAAAAATTATAATAAAATGAATAAAATGATAGGGAAGGAAATGTCTAATGAGCACGATTTTGACACTTTGCAAATATCTGTCAGTTATGTATTCCATGAGTCAAAAAAAAATCACTTCTATCTTACACATACACTATCGGCAAGTTTGGAAATACTTTTCACGGTGATACGATCCGAAGCATTGAGGGAAAAAAAGTTTCTCAGTTTTAGTTTCGACGGACCGTTTTTTACATATTTCGAATAAAATGGGCAAAGTCCTATTCGATGCAAAATCGTTTGGTGATCACGAAATTTCTAGTCCCATCATTCCTCAGCCCTTATTCAACCCAGCAGAGCGATTTTTCGATGAAAGCACAACCGAACGAAAAGTTTTTCGTCGATAAGGTAGCGACTAAAAAATCCGTCATCAGCAGACGATTTTGCATCGACAAGGGTCGTGATTTGATGGGACTAGAAAGACAAAATCAGTCCGAATCAATAGGGCTGAAGAGTTTCAATTGGTCCGGCTACATTTACAGTCGTGAGGTTAGCCGGACCATTTCGGATGCTTTGCCTAAACGGATTCCGCGAGGTCCTTTTCGATCCACAATCGTAACCCATTCGAACAGCGAAAAAATGTCCCAATTCCACACCCAGCCACCATCCCCTATAGCCAAACCAAAATGTCTGGCAGCATTTAAATTCTATTGTTTGGCGACCTTGCGACGGGGAGATTTAATCTGCGGAAATGAAATGTTCCAGTTACAACGAGCTTGGCTGAGGCGATAATGCAATAACTGGAGGATATATCGAGTCCGTACAAAAGGCAAGGGGATGAGCGGAGAGCGCGATCTATCGCGCGTGTATAATGCGAAATCCTTGTTATTACGTCAACGCGCGATATTACACGCTTTGAAAGGAAATTGTTTGCATTGAGTCACTTCGGGTAATCCCGCCATCTCGCTGTGCGAGCATAAAAGCTTTTCCACCCCCACGATTTCAGACCATAATGAAGTCACACGTGTTCATATGCAATGATTCTCACGGGCTGGAGAATACGGGCCAATATTATTACGGATTTGAGGCAACGGTCGACCAAAGTCCCTCGTTAACTAAAACGAATGCATGCGACATCTTCATTCGCCTCCACCGTGAAACTCGCGAGCGATGATGATATTCGTTCGGTTAAGGAGGTTGGAGCGATTCAGCTGAGTCAAATGACGGTTCATTCATGTTTTTTTTTCAGTGAACCTCAAAATATGCATACGAGGTACAGATTTATTCTATATATGCTAATTTTTTTCGAATATATAATTAAAGGGCCAAATTATGCGTTTTAATATTTTTATTACGTAAATTAGAAAAACTATTGTGTTACTACCAACTTGACAACGTATGACATTAACGATGATTATTATTTTAAAAAACTACGCCAACAAATGTTTTATACAATTTACAATGAAATGTTGAGTAATTTATAATTATGCCTATTCATATTTACGTCACGAGATTATTGGCCCATGGTTTACGATAGGTGAGATGAGGATTTTTTATTTCTCAATTTTTACAAAGGTTATTTTGCGTTAATCCGTTGTTGGAAATGATTTATCTTGGTGCTAAATAACAAAAAAAAATCATAACCTTTAGTCTGAAAGTCTTGCCCATCTAACCGAACGTTAAATTACACACATTGAACTGTTTTTTATCTCTGGTGTGTGGTGGTGAAAAAATTTCAAAATAATCGTCAAGACCCAGTATAGTCTAAACAACAACATGTATTTTTTTTATTAAATTTAACCTTGGATTGTGGCTAACGTTCCAACTTCCTTAAGGGATTAGGCCACTCTAGAGGCTGAAAAAATAGGCTTTTTGGGGATTTTTTTCCAGAAAAAACACAAAATAAATCGAGATTACAAAAAAGGGTGTTTATCATACATATCAGTGACTGTATAGAACAATTTTCTTAAAGCGATTAATTTCAAAATGGCGACTGTGCAGCGTTAATAACAAAACTGCATTTTTAAGTTGGCCGGAAACATAACTCAGACAATTTTCAACCGATTCACTTGAAATGTTGAATATATCTTGAAAAATACATTGTCAATGGAAGTACGTAGGATTTTTTTTTCTTATCTTGCATAGTTCATTTGTTATTAACAATTATCTGACGATAATGTTTAACTTTCCAAAAATATGCCTCAAAAATCGTCAGATAAATGTGAGTGGCCTTAAGGTCGCTTGAAATTTTACTGGTTGAAAAAACCGAATTAAGGGGTTTTGCCTAGTTGTGAAAGTCGAAAAATCACTCTTTTCAAAACCAATCTATTTTGACAGTAGGTATATCATAAATGTTATCGAAATAGATGGATCAAAATTGACATATTTGTAGGCCGTTACGTTGACGCCTGTCGGCACGCTCTGAGCATCGTGCGAAATTAAACGCTTTTTTCTCGAAAGTACGTTTTCAACGTCGGCAAGCAAAATATTTCCAAAACTACTGCGTTGATGTTTCTAAAATTTTTAGGATTTTTTCCAGATGTAAAAATATAGTATTTGATTGAAGGATTTTTTTCCGATGTATCCTTTCGATTTTATGACCGCAAAATGCCAATTTTTTCGAAAAAATCTCTACTCTCACTTTGAAGGAACATTATTTTTTCTTAATTTGTTATTTCGAAAATGCCTTCGATTAATAATAGGATAAACTAATGTACTAACGACGTGCGTTTGATTTTTTCATAGTAGGTAACCTGTCGTTTTCATATTAGATAGCCAAAATCGATTATATTTTAATATTTTCACACGAAAAAATTAGTGTTCTTCAGATTATACTTTTTCAAAAACCTATTTTTTTAGAAATTTGTCATCACGTTCTAAAAGAAATCACAAAAATAAGCTGTTTTCGAATGTTCTTACTAGGCATCACCCGTTAAGCGAAAGAACTTGCAGAAGAACAAGCCGAGTTGGTCGGAAACATTACTCGGATGGATGACCGCTTGACTGAGCACTGGCTTGCGACTGCCGAGCGAGAGGCAGTTTCATTAAGATTTTTTTTATTGCGACTTAAAAGCGTAGCCGCTCGTATCAGCGCAGCTTTTGCACAGTTTCCCTGTGCCCTCCTGCTAATGCGACACATTAGTGCATTGAGAAGTCATTGTGGGCAACACTTTGTGGGTCTCATTGGAACTGGTAGAAAAAATAGGGACAAGTGCAGGGTAAAATTGGAAGGGATCATAAAGCTTTTAGAGGCATACTAAAGAATACTGGAAATAAATAAAAAAGATCGAATGATTTATATATATAAAAGGCAAAGTCCTGACTGCCTGACTAACTCATCATTGCCCAGCCTAAGCCGCTAAATGTAGAAACGTGAAATTTGGAAGGCATGCTGATTTTATTATGTAGGCACCATCTAAGAAGGCATTTTTCGAAATTCAACCCTTAAGGGGTGGCAAAGATTGTATGGAAATTTAAAAAAAACTGGTCGCACTTGCGCGAAATTTGTTATCCGTGCTTCTTGACAGAATACATGAAACACGTATTTCAGCGTCTTCAGAAATTCAACCCCTGAGGGAAGAAAAGGGGTGGCAAAGTTTATATGGAAAATAAAAAAAATCTGGTCAGAAAATTTACATGAAACTTCATTTCAATTTTTGGTCAGAAAATTTACTTGAAACTCAATTTCAATTTTTGGTCAGAAAATTTACACGAAACTTAATTTCAATTTTTGATCAGAAAATTTACTTGAAACTTAATTTCAATTTTTTGGTCAGAACATTTACTTGAAACTTAATTTCAATGTTTGGTCAGAAAATTTACTGGAAAGTTAATTTCAATTTTTTAAATTTAAATTTCAAATTTACTCGAAAGTATTAATGCTCTTCAACACCATCAATAAAATACGTATTTTAGCGTTTTTTTAAATTCAACCCTAAACGAAAGGAGGTGGCGAAGTTTGTACGAAATATACAAAAATCGGGTTCTTTGGCCTCAAAATTCAGCGTGCGTCTCTCTACCACTCTTGCTCTCTCTCCTGCTCTCTCAAAGATTTCAATTATATACTTTTCGTTCGCGTATTAATATCAATCTATATGCACATGTGTGAGTAGTATAATTGAGGGCGTACGCGAGTTACTTTTTTTCGCGTGGTCGTAGGGCTGTACGTCACGCGTGATCCCAACGCCCTCTAGCCATCTTTGACGGTCATTGCAACGTGAAAAAAGCAATCATTGTGCTCAAACGTGGCGTCAATTTTCCGCGCGAGCGGGCTCATTTGATTCAGAACAAATTTATCCCCGGCGCTCGCGTGCGTTAATTCATCACGACACTGCACGATAACCCGCCCCTATCGTGTTCACACGGAGAGTATTTATTCCGGAGCAACGTGTGTGCACCAGTATTCGGAGCTTCGACTTTTTCGTTCGTCCCTTCTCTCGCGAATCTTTATCTCCGGGGTTACGTGCACTTTGGTGGATTTGAAGTTAGCGAACACGAAAGAGCCGATGATGAAAATTTAAAAAAATGAGTTTTGGATACTATTAGTAGTGGGCAGCGTTGTCCTTGACCAATACTTGGATGGGTGACCGCTAAGTCGCTCAACCAGTTGCGAGATTTTTCCAATCTCCCGTAGTGATCGCACCTACAAGTCAGTGCAAATATAAACGCTCGTATCGACGCAGGATTTGCACAGTTTCCCTGTGCCCTCGTGCTAACTGAAAATACTGAAATTCAGTTAATTTTACGTGAATTTGCGATTTAGAAATGTGTCGGCATATTTCTCGGAAAATCGATACGGTCGCCGATTTTTTGGGATTTTCCATTGGCGATTTTTCGATCGAGCCATTCGCGATGAGTGGAAATTTTTTTTTTGTTACCTCTAGAGATTTTTCGAGCTTGTAGTTTTCCATCGAACGAGAGCCATTTCACGTCGTGCCTCCGCTCCACAGGACTTGGCTCCGGCTGGCTACTAACTAATTCCATTTTAAACGGGGTGAAAAAAGGGCAGGAGAAAACATTTTCCGGTATAAGGCGAAGAGAAGAGGCGCAAAAATGTATGCAAACAAAAAGAAGAAAATACTATTTTACGTATACGAGAGATCGGGAAAGCGCTTTTTCGCCAGCATCCCGGGTAACACCGGAAATTAGTTTTCTGTCTGGTGAACGAGCAAACGTCGTGTATTTTCATACAAGGGCTCTCTCGCTCGGTGCGGTTCCCTCACGGCGCGGACTCTCCTTTTACACGTATCTACGCTACATTGGTATGCCTGTAATAAGCCACTAAAGGTCGTAAAATAATTAAAAGTCGCGCCTCTGAGCTTTGACTCTCTGTACGTGCTTCAAGAAAATTAGTACCAAGTGCTATGAAGAGAGCCAGAGAAAGGAGCGAAAAGAAAGTTAGGAAAACTCGTATGGAAAGAATTTAAAGCGAAAAAGTTGTGAAAAAAAAGGTCATAAGATTCTCCAAGGTCTTATATACCAGTGAAAAAAATGCATCTTTTTTTTATTGGTTTAAATTATATGTAAATATCCCAAAAATTATATGGTTGATATGCTTATAGGTTCCGAGAATGATATGGTCCGAAGAAAAAGGGTCTGAAAAATATTAACGTCGTTTTTCTTAAAACCATGTTTTCAAAATCAAGGAGTTTTCAAACTCCTACAATTTTCAGCTGGTCGACTTCAAAATTCAACTGTAGCTTCTCAGATAGATTTTCTAGCGAAGTACACACGATTTTTACAATCTATTAGCAATTAAGGTTTTTATGAACAGATGAAGTCCATTTGTTTAGTCGAAAATGCAACTTTTTTTCAAAATGGTGTCACATTCGCAAAAATCAATATTTTGTAATAATCGTGTGTACTTTGCTAGCAAAACTCATGTAGGTAATGAAAAAAATTATATTTTGTTCTAGGTGCTCATGTGCGTCTTCAACGAGTTCGCCCGTGGAGAGCCCAAAAAGGCGTTCTTCTACTACTAGCGACTGGGCTGGCATTTTGTATTCTTTTAGAAAATAAACAATTGATCCGAGTACCTACAGATATGTAGAATAACCCCTCCACACCTTATGTTAATTGCTTCGTTAGGATTTTCAAAAAAAAACTTCCAAAAAGCCTTGTT
Organism: Ophion obscuratus; assembly: GCA_964007375.1. Taxonomy (NCBI): domain Eukaryota; kingdom Metazoa; phylum Arthropoda; class Insecta; order Hymenoptera; family Ichneumonidae; genus Ophion; species Ophion obscuratus. The sequence goes on along the minus strand of OZ023322.1, from coordinate 27,247,040 downwards.
TTGCGACCGCCCAAACGTGTAAAAGGCCGTAACTCAAAAAGATTTAAATCAGCATTCGAAAAATATTTAGTCGACAAAATCTGGTTTTATTTGCTCATGTATAAATCAGGTATACACATTCGTATTTATTAGTAAGACATTTTTAAGTTGTCATCGACACACTGCGTTCTATACATGATGAAACTTCGCCCTTTTTGTTTGGGTTTCGTCAGGTTTCTTTGGATTTGTTCTTGCTGTATTTCGATACGAAGCATGGAAAGACAATTTTTTGACGATCATTCAGACGTACTTTTATTGTCAGTTTTTCGCAGTGCTTTTTTCGTTTGCATATTTAACTTTGCAATTGGCATCATAATATCAATAAAAAAGGGCTATAACAAAGAGCCACATTCCGATTTTTTCGGGGAAACGCTTCGTAGAAAAAAACGCATTTTCGTTTGACAATAACGGTACATATCTTGAGAGCCTTCAAAAACATTTTAAAAAACAACCAAAACATGGCTGCTGGCAGATAAGATTTTTTCGCGACGTTTTGCCGTGGACACTCTCCAGCTTAAACGTTTCATCCGAAACCTAAAAACCAAACGGATTATTCAAGTAGACAATAAATACAAGTCGTTGACGATCGTCCATTTTTTTAAATAATTTTTTTAAACGAAATGGTGACGAGTTGAAACTCGGGCATACAAAATCTACGAGAAAAAAGTCGTCATTTTTACGTTACTATTCAAAAATAAAAATCCATTTTAGAAAAGTGCTATCGTCAACGACTTTTAAATGTTTTTCATCGTACCTCCTGTAAATTTGGAAATAATCCATCGAGTGGTTCTCCAGATGTCATGTCCACCGACTTTGAAAACAGTATCATCGGCCGGCGGCCATGTTTTTCTGTATTTTTGGTGATTTTTTTTAAAGGCTCTCTATTATTACCTTTATAATAAAAAAAAAAATGCGTTTCTTTTTCACCAACCGTTTCCCCGAAAAAAGATAGGAATTTAGCAATTGTATTTGGGCTTTTGGCTACATGTAGTCCCTCAATGGCCGAGCCTATTAAACACGATACTCCACTGCTAGAAAAAAAAACGTTTCTTTGGATACGAAGTAATGAATATTGAGTCAAATTACCGTGGGGTATCGTGGTGAAATCTTCTCTTCTCTTCTCACCCTGGCTGCTCGTTTTATGCAATAAACTATCGTCGAAGCTGGGGCCCGAAACTCGGCTACGTTCCTCGCGGTGCATAATATAATTTGCCAGGGATAACGATGAACCAGAGGTATTATTAAGATCCTCATTAAATCGCTATGGAACAGCATACCAGAAGAGTTGCACAGAAATAACGACCGTATTGATCGTTCTGCACGGAGTTGTATATTCGTTGTAAATTGCCCAATGCTATAGGAAGCATGATTTATTTGTCGACGGAGTTGAAACTTCTAGCTTGTATTTTCGTAGCGTTGCACGTAAATTCTCGGGAACATCAAATAATATCAGATATTTTCGTACATTGTTTGTCAATTTGTTCCGAGCTTTCATACCGGAAATAAACTATGGCATATGTATGGTGAATTACCTCGAACCCCACCATTTAATAATATTAGATTAAATTAATGATAAATAATGAGGTTTAATAATTGATGATCAATTATGATTAAATAGTGCGGTTCAAAGTATTCAATAGGTTGTAATAAATTTATTTTATTCGAAGGTTTCAACTGTTGAATAATAACATAAATATCAATGATTGAGATTTACCTCTCCTCCTATAACAAAAACCCTTCGGATAAGGTTCGACCCCCCCCCCCCCCCCCCACACACACCCCGCCAATCGAGCTGAAATTTTACACAAACCTCCCTTTTAAAACTTTAAGAAAACCCCTTAAGGGATTTTTGACGACTCGCAATAGTTTTCGAAATATTGAATTTTTAAGTTTTTTTTTACGCGCACTGACTATCTATATCTGCTACTGCAAATAAAACCAAAAAAAAAACGAAAAACTATTGCGCATTGCCGAAAATCCCTTTAAGGGGTGTCTTAAAATATTAAGAGGAAGGTTTGTGCAAAATTTCAGCTCGATCGGTGGGGAGGGGGGGGGGGGGGGGTCCTTGCCACACCCTTCTTCACCTCGTTGGCTTCCAAGCTAGCACCGGCAAATTCGATTGTCATTCACAAAATAGCCCGTTCTCCTCGGCGCTTTTCAATTTTGGAACACGTTTATAAAGGCACTTTCCTGAGTAATTTGATTTATAGATGTCAGGCTCGAATAGTTGAAGAAGTGTAAGGTGGAAGAGGATTAAAATAATATACATTGAAGAATAAGATTAATAATAAATGGAGAATATTAATAATACAAGTAACGTGTCGAGCTCGAACGGTTTTGAAAATGTAGGCTAAAGGAGGATGGAAACAGTACACAGAAAAAATCCAAATAACCCTAAGCAAGCCCTTTTTTAAGGTATTCCTTTTACGACTCCAAATATTTAACAATTAACTAGTTCTCATGTATGATTAAATAAAAATACATGGCAGTATACTGATAAAACTTCAACCCAAGTTACCGAACTTTTAACGAAAAATTACGACTCTAAAAATCGTCGCATTTATACGGCACTTTATGGAGATGACACGCTGGCCACATCTCTATCGAATAATTTACACACTAAATAACACTAGATGTCTGATTTAAACTGCTTGACGCGTGTCAAATATTATAAATATTCCGTAAGGATAATAAAAACAAGGCGCCGAATGTTTAAAGAGAATATTGATAAAACTTGGAAAAAAGTGACTAGCAGAAGAATTCTCGTAACGGCGATTTAAAAAAAAATGTCAAAATTGACTAAATTTGCGGGAATTATTTTATTCTACTTTATCTTTGAGGATAATAATTCATCGTAATTTAACAATGATTCAGAAGAGCCCTGCTTACGGTCTGACAAAATACGGCCGTCAGCAAAAGGAATACCTTAAGGGGATAAAGAGTGTCAATAGATTCGAAAAAAATAATTTTTGTCCAATTCCCGATACCAAATGAGCATTCTTCATCGTTCTCAGACTGTTATTGATGTCTGAATCTACAAAACCTCACAATCTCGACGATCCGAGTCCCCGGCTGACCAAACCCTGCCCCAACTACTGGCAACCGCTTTCGATACTCCGGACCGATAAATAAAGTGACACATGAACTTTTTACCGTACGCTTGATAATTGAGAGCTCAATTGGAATCTGCGTATCGCTGATCGCGAACAGTGGCAGAGCAGTGAGGGGAAGGGGGCAGAAGGGACTATGATTGGCTCGACCACCATGTAGGATCGGAGTATATCGTCACGCTGAATGACTGCCGAACGAATCCGATGCGTGTATTCATCGGACGCGGTAGTAATGACCTATTCAATATCAGCAGGTTCGTCACGGACAGTCATGGCGCGATTGCCTTATATATACTTGTAAAATAAACGAGAGAGTATTAACAACATTGCCGTTTCCATGTTAACTAGGTCCGATGCCAAATCCTGGGTGTGCGAACCAACCTCGGAAATATTCAACTCTGTTTCACGCAATGCACGTCATTCTCCCATATACGGACAACCAAACAAATATTTATTGTATTTTAACCCTTCCTTGACACACTCATATTCGGCCACGGCTTTGACACACAGGGTCAATTTTTGGTTTCCATTGAAAAAAATCCGGGATCCACTTTAAACATTTTTTTTATATGTCTGCATAATTAAAATGCGGAAAATATAAAAAATTGTAAAAAATTATGGAAGTAAAAAATACTTGTAAAAAATTATGGAAGACTTTCCATTTTGGGCAAGTGAGCATTTTATTTCAAATTCGTCCGAGTCAAAATGACCCAGTGTGACAAGGAAGGGTTAAATTACTGCGGTGATCCTCCATGTCAAATGACATTCACCTCACTCAATACTTGGATGGGTGACCGCTCGGCCCCGCGCTGGCTACGGATCGGACTGCAATTTTACCGAATTTCTACAGTTTCCCTGTGCCCTCTTGCAAATGCGATGCAGTTAAAATGCAGTTGGAAACAGAATTGAGTTGCATTTTTCGACTTCCACGAAACCCATGTCGCGTTTCGCTAAACGATGAAACAACTTGAGGGGCTATACCAGTGTGACACTGTGAAAAAATCGATTTTTGTTTGGTTCTTAAAATGAGATTTTTCAAGTTTGCTGACATTGTAACTCAAAGAGCGATTATCCGATTCACTTGAAATTTGAACTGAGTACTCTTGAATATATTTACTCTACAATGACGTAGGGTATTTTTGATTAGATGAAAATTGACGATTCGGCATTGAAAAAAAACGACCATTTCATAGGCAAGAAAGCATACTATTTTTCGTAACTACGCCATTTTGTTAGATTTTAATATTTTTCGAAAATCCTACGTCATTGTACAGGAAATACCTTCCAGTTTAACGATTTTTTTCCTTTTTCGGTTTTAGCTACGCAATCGGCGGGAATCATGACGAAAGTGGAGGAACTTTTTTTTGGCGCCTCTGAAGGCAGCGCATAAGTCGCTTGGATGTCAATATTTTTCTATGAAAAAGTAGTGTAATATAAGTCAAATATAGCCAAACATGTTCTTTATTTTCCCAAACATTTAATTGAGTACTTTTCTCCCAAAAAATTCCCGAAAATCACCCAAATTTTCAGCGTTCACACTGGTATAGCTCCTTAACATTGTATCTTATTTATGCAAGAAAAAGAGATAAAGCTTTTTGAATTGTTGAGGCGGCAAATCTATGCGATTCACTGAAAAATTACTTTTTTGTGATTTTTCTTGATAATAGCGAAGAAACAATTCAAGTAAGAGGATTTGAGTATTGGAGAAAATGGGAAGATTTATTCTACATGTTGAGGTAAGCAAAACAAAAAAAAATCCAAAATGGTGGCGCAGTCGTAGCTACACTAAGGGCGTTTTTGAGGCACTTTGCGGGAGAACGCAGAATTTTTATGCGTTAGCAGCTAGAACTAAAAAAATGTTTAGTCATTTACATTAGTTTTTCTAGAGAAGAACACACGATTATTAAAAAATATGGTCTATTTGCAAAATGGCATCATCTTGAATACGTTTTTTTTGCTTTCAAATCGGTCTTAATTTGCTCATAAACATCAAGGTTGTAGATTAATTGTAAAAATCACGTGTACTTCTTTAGAGAATATATCTAAGAAGCTGCAGTTAAAATGTCAAGTCGATCGGATAAAAATTGTCGGAATTGAGCGTCCCCCCGATTTCAATAACATTTCGAATAAAACGCGTTTACAGTTCCAAAACTGATTTAGGAGCGATCTTCCACACGACGGAATTGAAACCCTCATTCAAATTCTGCGCGTACCCACCGAGGCATTTTGACAGTAGGTCTTCAGTTGCTAGATCATTGTATATTTATTGTTCAACGACTGGACTAAACGATTCCAAATGGCTACTTTCACCGTCTAGACTGTTTCGTGCATTTCGAACCGCTCGGAGGCACTTTAGAAAATGATCTCTCAAATTATTTAAAAAAATGTTTCACTCACAATTCTTATTTTGTATCATCTGGTTTCATTTGTGACGTTTACACATAATTTAAGCCACTAAAAAAGACGGTCAATTTTTTTTCTTTATCCACATGTATCTCCTTAATTCAAAAAAGTACTTTTCCTCGCCTCCATTTAAAAAATTATGCGTCCCAATATTTTTTCGCAAAAACGAGCCATGGCGTAAGAATCCAGTAAAAATCCATTGTATTTTTGATTGCGCAAATTTCAGCCGAACGAGTCAAACATGCAGTAGATTTTCTCATATGAAATATCGTACGGTTTTCCAGTTTGCGATATTTAATAATAGAGAAGAACGTGGATTTCCCGCTGAAAGTTTTCCGCCGATGGACCGATATAATCGTGGTGCAGTGTGGAATATCGTTCCGTCCATCCACATACCGTAAATTTTAGCACGGGTTAGCCGAGGGTGGATATTGTCCGGTATAATAAAAGTTGATATTATATCTAACCATAAATATATATATATGTATATACATATACACACACAACGCAATATAGACATTTTTCGCACGGATATCTGTAGACCATTTGCCGAATGTATACGCGAGGCGAATGGGCCGTTGAATGAAAATTCTTTTCACAAAAGCTCTTCGTGCCTTTTCTTTTTTGCAGAGGAGTGAAAAGAAAAAAAAACATTATATATCTGCGTATATATGTATATATGTATAAACATATATACAGGGTGTCCCTCTAATTTCTGCCATCTGAAATAACTCGGTAATTATTGACGTCACAAAAAAATGTTCCAGCCAAAAGTTGTACGGTGTGAAGGTGGCCAGCAAATGCGACCAATTTTTTTTTTTATTTCGGTGGAGGCGCTGACGCACATTGAAGGTCACATCGACTATTTTAAACAAAATGTTACATTTTTTTTCAACCATCTTATGGAGTACCTCAGGCCGCATAAAAAGCAATCGGGGCTCAAAGTCGTTCAAGGTCATTCAAGGTCACTTATTGAAATGAAATACAAATCTAAATAGCTCGATTCACTACCAAATATTTGGTAATCATCCGAGATATTTAGACTTGTATCAACGATACTGACCTTGAATGACCTTGAACGACTTTGAGCCCCGAATGTTTTTTATGTTGGTTGAGGTGCTCCACAAGATGGTTGGAAAAAGAAGTGTCATACCATTTTAAAAAGTGGAGGTGACCTTGGCCGTGCGTCAGCGCCTCCACCGAAATAGAAAAAATGGTCGCATTCGATGGTCCCCTTCACACCGTACAACTTTTTAAGAAGATTTTTTTGCCACGTCGATAATTACCGAGTTATTTTGGGTGGAAGCGATAAAAGGGACACCCTGTATATAAAATCTGTGTATATATATACACGTACGACCATTGAAACACAGAAAGGCGTAGCCTGCATCCAATCAGGTGTTAAATCGCGCGAGCCCCGGCCTTTCGTGTCTGCCGACACTAATATACGTATATACTTGGTTGGGTCACCCGTTCGTTCGAAAATTCACAAATAGACTCTCTTCCAGCCTTTCTCCCGCGTTCTTTTTTCCAGCCCAGGAAGAGCCTTTGGGCTCCCCCGATGATAATAATGACGATAGAGGCGAACGAAAAATGTCGACTCCTGCACATCGCAGCGAGTTGATTACGTAACTCTCGTTGGTGTCGTCCTATCGCAAATCTCCCTGACCTCGCATCTATAGCACACATGGGGCATTCTAGCCAAGATCGAACGTGGATCCGCGTCGTTGGCAGATGAATTGCATATATATCCAATGATCCTTCATACTTTCTTTTGAATTTCTACGAACCCCTGCCATTTTAAGCCCACCCGCGCCATTTGGTATTCGCAGTCCCTTAGAGACCCGCCTTGCTGAGCGGTCACCCATCCGCGTGTTGAACGCGACCGACACGATCAACGTGGGGGCATCGCCGATGCAGGTTTCAACCTCGGCGGGAAGGAGAAACAATTTTCCAAACGAGGCTTAAGGTTGTTGCTAAATCATGTTTGAAAGGTGGGGGAAAAACGAAGTTCCTATGCTCATACGTCGTGGGACGTCACCAGTGCCAAATTATTGTAGCGAAATATTAATGATTTATACGAATGACTAATTCGATTTTTTTTCGAATGTGCGGTAGATAATACTAATTATTACTTACATATATGTTAATTTGAAGGAGTTAGGGTTATCCGAAAATTAATGATGAAAATGTTGACTGCAGTGACTGTCACAGGTCGCAGCTGCGTTACTCGCGTTTCGTGCCGGTCGGCGTTTTCAGAGATTATGTCAGAGCAAAAGGAGGCAACAAATGATTGAAAGAAAAAAAAAGGAAATATGGAATAGTGCGCCGCAACGATGGAAAAGTCGATTTGTCAGTGCTCGTGCCCACAAGCATCGTACTATGCTCACCGAAACTAGAAAAAAAGCAAATACATCACACTAAATAAATGAAAAAATCCCTATTACAGTGAGAAAAAAATCATTGACGCAATATCATTGGTGTTATTGAATGAAATTTCGTTGATTCAATTGTCAAATTGTTGGTGTAAATAATCGGATTTATTAGTCCAAACAAAACGCTATTGACTTTAATAATATGATAAAATTAAAAGTTTTTTTTTCGTTCGAAATATATATTGTTAGCCGGGAACAATATATTATTGGAATTATCTAAAAAATGATGGCGAACAAATTATATAGTTTTGAATGCATTTTCTGCAACGAACAAAAAAAGCATTTCAAATCATAACATGAAGATTGTTGATTCGAGTACACAAGAAAAATTGAATTTCGCTCGTTTGATTCAGATGAAATTTCTAGTGAGTAAATATGTTATTTTTTTTCACCATATCCGATATTGATTTCCAAGTACATTATTCGTTAAAATATTAATATTTTATTTTTATTGAAAAATATTAAGCAAATGTCTGAATTGGTTAAAAAATTATTTGAAAATAAAATTTGTTTCTTGCGCATTTGGTGGAAAAATTCAACCAAACCATGGCCAAGCGCCACCGAAATTGTAGGTGTGAGGAAACCCGTAGTGCTCGGAGTAACCGCTAGAAGCCGCACGCGCGCTCGTTTCTCGTAAGCGCAGCGCGAACCAAAAATCTACTTCAATGCCGGAGAAACTTTAAAGAGTATCGCTTCTTGGCCTGTGGCTAAGGTCAAAGTGTAGTATCTGTTCCTATCAGTTGAACATCTGATATTCTCTCCATGGATATTCCATTGCATATCTGATATTCTCTCCACTATTATTGTGAATGATCATTCTAATGCTCACTTTTTATTTAAGATTTAAAACAAATTGAAAAACTCACGTCCCCTGGCATATTCGTCCCGATGCAATAAAGAAATAATTAATTCTATTGATTATATTTTTGTACAAAATAAAAATTGTTGTAGCAACCGCATAATTATTTCATCCATACGTTCACGGATTGTATATAGCATGATTTCAATAGAATATCATTTTATTTGAAGGATAATGCAGATATTCAGAAAACAGAAGAGCTTTTTCAAATAAAATAATATGCTATTTAAATCAATCACATTTTCCAATGTTTTATAGTATTCTAACAATCTCATATATCGGTAGCACTCCGCAGCAGTACATTTATTTGGATCGACCAATATATTGTATTTATTTAATTGGATTTTTTTCTCAGTTTAGTCGCATTTGACTTTAACGTATTTGAAATTGGCGCGCTAGGTTTTCGATTGGTTCTGGTATTCCCATAGTTCCGACGTTGCCACATTTTGATACATACTCCTCAACAAGCCTCACTTTTTCGTCAACTGGTCGCATATTTTTCATATCTTTTTATTAATAAGATCGGTAACCTATTTTTTTCGGTAATATCGTTCTGTACACTATCCTGCACACAATATTCGTTTTTTGTGTCACTTTCTTCACATATGCGGAACTATACGCGCGAAACTCAAATGCCAATGTTGTTTTCCCATACAACCGATGCGATCAAGCGGAGATTGGCGTAAACTTGAAAATATAATATTTATGTATATTTATGTAATATTTATGTATATTCAGAATATATACGACCAGTAAAATCAATTTATATATATATATATATATATTTTAAATGTAAGCGTTTTTTGTCCAAGCGTGCTGCTATAACTCCGCAAACCCACCCCCGTAGCCCCATGAGGGTTATATGGTATGGTAGTCCTCCATCCCCCATCCATGAAGAAGGTTTTGGTTTGGAACTGCAGGGCTTAGGTTCGGAAATATGGATGTAAAAATAGGGGATCATACCAATGGACTTCTCATGGGAATCGAGTGTTCTCGAACGTTCGAGAATGTTGTAGAAGGTTCCAGAATGTTCTATAATTTTTCCGAATGTTCATGAATGTTCAGAATGCTCGAATGTTCAGAATGTTCAGAATGCTCGAGAATGTTCCAGAATGTTCCAGGATGTTCGAGAATGTTGGAGCATGTTGTGGAGTGGTCCAGAATATTATAGAATCTTCCAGAAGGTTCGAGAATGCTCCAGAATGTTCGAGAATGCTCCAGAATGTTCGAGAATGCTCTAGAATGTTCCAGAATGTTCCAAAATGTTCTAGGATGTTCCAGGATTTTCAGAGAATGTTCGAGAATGTTCTAGAATTTTCCAGGATTTTCGAGAATTCTTTAGAATGTTCCAGGATGTTCGTGAATGTTCTCGATTGTCCGAGTAGGTTCTGGACCTTCGAAGGGAATTCCGGTTCCGGAATGTTCAAGAATGTTCCAGATGGTCCCGGACCATCGAAGGGACTTCCTGTTAATTTTTCATTTGTTTAATTCACATTTGATAGGAGCTCGCTGGCTTTGCCCAGCGAGGGTAACTCCGACTAGTTTATAATATATTTTTGCCCCAATCTTTTTAAGCAACAACATTAAAGTATGTCGGCGCAAAATGCAAATAACCCCGGAAAATGCAAATTCGATTCGCTACGTATGTGTCCAACTAGCTGTCAGTGCGAAGAATTGAAAAAAAAGCCTGATGAGAATATTCCCGGTCAGCATGATCGAATTTACGGTCAATCTTTTTTTTCTTGTTTTTTTTTGTCCTCGTTCAGTAATGAGGATGTAGCGCAATGAGAAACGGTATTTTCGAGTCTTTGCGGTTTCCAGTCGAGAAAGGAACTCCAGAGATGCACGTCGATTTGCCGTGGAATACCTCGAGTTTACGTGTATATAAGGGCGGAAAGGGGCAAGCCGGAGGAGATGAAATCGTATGTAGGTCGGAACTCTGTCAGTGCCACGACCCCGTTCCGTCCACCAGTCGGGTCGCCTTCTTGCTCTGTCATAACCCTTTCTCTGTACTCCTCTCCCTCTGAAGTATCACTCTCTCTCTCTCTCTCTCTCTCTCTCTCTCTCTCTCTCTCTCTCTCTCTCTCTCTCTCTCTCTCTCGCTCCCTCCTGCTATTCTATTTTCTAGGCTTTCCATCTGCGCCACCACCTCTACCCTTTGGTTTTCCGTACCAACGTTGCCATCAGACGTACTATCGCACACAATACTGGATCTGCGCAATGCGATCGTACGAGGGCTCGAAGTGGGGCAAAGAAACCTGGATCCCGATACCGTTTTACCGGTTTTTCTCCCTCGGCCTGACCCTGTCTCGGTATTTCGCTCTCGCTCTTTTCCTTCCCGTCTTGCCGTTAAACGCAAATCCCCAAATACATTTACACCCCTCGGTAAACCTCGAGGAGGACGTCTACTCGGGACGTTTCGCTAATGAGTTCTTTTGCGTTTCAATCGTCGGGAGCCCCTTCCGTTGCCTATACTCCCCTCGCTGTCCCGCCCTCTCTCAATTATATTTCCGACGGCTCGAAAAAGTGTGCAGATTCGCATCAGTACCGTAATATTAGGAGTGTGCATTCATATTCAGGATTTTTTTTTGTTTGTAAAAAGTTCGGCCTTATTGTAGGAAAAGAAATAGGTAAAAATTGATCAGTCAAAATGTTGTCTATCGCTAGCCATCACTTTCTCCCATCTTTCTGGCAATGGGTGGATTCCATGTCGACAGAACGACACATCTTCAGAGGCTATCCACGGATCGGCCGATTTTTTGGTATTCTCATAAAAATGGAAGCGCTGCTCAGACAAGCCATGAGTCATCGATGGAAATGGGTGGTAATCGGAAGGAGCAATGTCTCGAGAACACGGCAGATGTGGTAGGTACATCCCAGTTAAGGGGCTACATCTACCTGGAGGCCCGAAAAAAATGGCCAAATTCTGATTTTTTTTTCTCGGAAGGGATTGGTGATAAAAAACGCATTTTTTTAAACGCAAACGTACGTATATTGAGAGCCTTCTAAAAAAGTCACCAAAAAATACAGTAAAACTACAAAAACATGGGCACCGGCAGACGATGAAATTTTTCGCGGTGTTGGGCGGTAGACACTGTCCAGCTGAAACTGTTACAGAAATGTAAAAACCAAACGAGTTATTCAACGTAAGGCGCCTTCTCACTTTAAACGCTAAAAAAAACTATATTCGTGATTTTTTTTTTATAGGTTTGTATTATAAATATTGATATAAAAGTTGTTACACTTAATATATACACTTTCGAAATACATACAGAAAAATATTTTCACTCATTTAAGTCACTATTTATAGACGTAAATGGTAGTTAAAAAAATGTCCTAAAAAATTGTAGGTCTGCGCTGTTGATGAAACTTCGGAGATGGATCGACTCAAACAAAAAAATCAAACGATTTTAGATTCAGTGTGTTAATAGCTATAGCGCATTTAATACGATTTTTATATATGCAAAAATAACAAAATGGCGGACATATAAAAAAAAACAAATTTTTTTTCACCGTTTTTGGTAAAAAAATAGTAAATATCAAAATTAAAAAAAAACCTTAATATGCGCTATAGCTATAGTTGTAATAAATATGTGGTTAAAATTTCATAAGGATCGGTTTAGTAGTTTCGAAGATTTTATCAACAAGCCGTCGAAAAACGTTGTTTCGAGAAAAACGCGTCTGAAGTTCGTTATTAACAATTATCTGACGATTTTTTGGGAAAATTTTTCAATTTCCAAAAATTTGCCTAAAAAATCGTCAGATAATTGTTAATAACAAATGAACTATGCAATAAAACAAAAAAATCCTACGTACTTCCATAGACAATGTATTTCTCAAGATATATTCAACATTTCAGGTGAATCGGTTGAAAATATTCTGAGTTACGTGTCCAGCCAACTTAAAAAATACAGTTTTGAGATAAACGCTGCACAGCCGCCATTTTGAAATTAATCGCTTCGAAAGAATTATTGTATACCGTCACTGATATGTATAATAAACACCCTTTTTTATAATCTCGATTTATTTTGTAGTTTTTCCGAAAAAAAATCCCAAAAAAGCCTATTTTTCGGCCTCTAGAGTGGCCTAACCCCTTAATATAAAGTACAAACATGGAGGTTATGTGTGGAGTACAATATCCAATAATTAGCCGCCTCGTCCCTGTTTGCAAACGTTCACTCTTTTAACGAAATGTTCAATAACATTTTGGCATAATTGCGGATTAATTTCGTCAATGGTGCGTCCAATTGCTTCCTTGAGATCCGGAATGGTCTGTGGACCATTGGCATACACTTTTCCTTTCAGAAAAGCCCAAAAAAAGAAGTCCAATGGCGTCAAATCGCACGATCTTGGTGGCCAATTGACATCGCCGCGGCGCGAGAAAACACGACCATGAAACTTCGCCTTCAATAACTATGCAGTAACAATGCAGCAAATAACAATTTCCATGCGTTGCTCCGTCGTATAATTCTCCATGACTAAACCCCAATACTTCCTGATGCCAGTTGTCAAAGATAAGTACTCTACGTTCGCCACAAAAAACATGGCGCGCAATTTAAAATGTCAAGTCATTTTGAGACACCCCTTATCACAATTCGTTACAACACAATTCTACACATCATTTACGATCCAAATGAGAACGATCGATGGAAAAAAAACAAAGTGGCCCGGCTAACATTGCACTTCCTTTGGTTCATTTTTACCACATCTGTCGCTGCATACGTAGACGCATCGGTTAAAGTGTACCCCACTGCAAGCTCGGCACCCCCGATATTTCCTCTTCCACGCGAAAGTGCGCACGAAAAAAAGGGCCTCGTCATCCCGAGTCACTCAAGTGCTCAAGTGCAACGCTCAAACAGGATCTCTCTGTACGAGAAAAGGGATGGAAAGAAAAATGCCGCACTCCAATGGCTATACTTCGAAGTTACATATGCAACGGATATCAGTGAGGATCGCAAAATATAAAGTGACGCGTATCGATGCCTTTATACACGATCGCAAGGTGTACTTTATAACTCGAAATAAAAAGCAATATCACGTTTCTGCATCGCGCCTATTGAGAATGAAAACTTGGTAATGGGACGAGCCCGTCGAGCTCGACGATGCCGTTTCAAACTGCTACGTTTAGGACCCTCCGTATACGTATATATGTCGAGACTGCGATATTTTTCATGCACGGGTGGGAGGGCACTCTTCCACAGGCATGAAAAATGTTTCATGCGGAGCGTAGTACGAAGTACTCGTATTATTATTATTTCGCACTTCGTAGATTCACCCAGGGGGGATGAAGTCGACGACGATCTCTCAACGTATTCAAGTACAGTACTCCAGCTTTTGCTCAGCACCTATCGTTTATTCCAATCGTATATTTATATATATGTGTATGTGTAAGTATGTATATATATACATATACACATACATACGTGTATGTATATATATATATATATATATATATATATATATATATATATATATATATATATATATACATACATACACGTATGTATGTGTATATGTATATGTATATCGCACGTTTCGAACTTCGCAGTAATATTTACATCGTCCCTAATGCGATACGCCATACAGCACTCAAAAGCTACGAGACGTATGTGGCACCGCATATAACGCTCGTACGAACGTATATGAATATATTTTATATCGTGAATAATAATAAAATGCATTATGTGCGCGCGTATGACGGATTTGGTATCGCGAAGGTAGCATAGATTGCGAGATTTTCCCGCGGTAATATTATACCGGTAAGGGGATTTTACGTTTGCAAATGTGAAACATTTTTACAGGATATGGGCATACGATGAAAAAGAAAACTGACTGCACACGTCGCTGAATGAGTTAACGAGTGAAATTTAAGGGACTATGCTCTGCAATGTGAACGCTGAAAATTTGGGTGATTTTCGGAATTTTTTTGTAAGCAAAGTACTTAATTAATTGTTTCGGAAAATTAAGAATATATTTGTCTATATTTGACGTGTATAACATAATTTTTTCATAGAAAAATATTGAGATCCAAGTGACTTATGCGCTGCCTTTGGAGGCGCCGAAAAAAAAAGTTCCTCCACTGCTGACATGATTCCGGCCGATTGAGTGGCTGAAGCCGAAAAAGGAAAAAATATCGTTAAACTGAAAGGTATTTCCTGTACAATGACGTGGGATTTTCGAAAAATATCAAAATCTAACAAAATGGCGGAGTTATGAAAAAAAGTATTTTTTCTTGCCTATCAAATAGTCGCTTTTTACAATGCCGAATCGTCAATTTGCATTCAATCAAATATATCCTAGGTCATTGTAGAGTAAATATATTCAAGTGTACTCAGTTCAAATTTCCAGTCGATCGGATAATTGCTCTTTGAGTTGCAATGTCAGGAAATTTGAAAAATCTCATTCCGATAAAAACGCGTTTAAAGATTTAACTATCGATTTTCACAAGATAAAATAATGGATATACGGCCTTGACATTTTTACAGGATATTTTTGAAAGTATAAACTGTCGGAAAAGGCAAAGGACATCGATTTTTTAAAGTGCCACACTGGTATAGCCCCTTAATTTTGGTGTATAATTAGGTCAATGCGAATTTAATTTTGAAAATTTGGAGTTTGATCATTTCGAATTTGGTCGTTGGGTGTTCGATTTTGAAAAATGCGACGGGCGATTTCTCATCAGCCGAAATTGGTGGATTGAGAAAAATCGAGAAATATTTTCAGATTTCCGGAAAGAACGAGCTAGATGGTTTTTTCTTCGTCGTATATTGTCTGTAACATTATTCTCCTTTCGTGACTTGGAATGCTGGAAAAAAATTGTTGCTGCAAGCATGTATCTTCTTTTGAGTTTGCATTTAAAATGGATCGTTTTGAATATTCGTCGTAGTACTCAAGATCATTTCATACAAACTGGATTATTTTCTCTTACGACGACGTGGGGGCTTGTGAAATGGGAGATTGCACCATTGAAATGCAATAAAAAATTTGTTGTAAATATGCTCAAATTTTGTTGGGCTTACTTATAAGGACCATTACTTAAGGAGGTAGGAGGGTTAGCCATAATCCAAGATTCAAAAGGAATAAAAATATATGTTATTGTCTAGGCTGTACTGAGACTGTTCGAATTTTTTAAATTTGTTTCACCACGAAACACCAGAGATAAGAAATAGTTTATTGTATGTAATTTTACATGCGGTTATATGTTCAAGACGTTCACACTACGAGTGCTGTAATTTTGTTTGGCTATTTAGCACCAAGATAGACCATTTCAAAAAACGGATTAACGCAAACTAAACCTTTGTAAACATTTAAAAAAACCATCTTCCCCTCGTTTACCATATATATATATATATATATATATATATATATATATATATATATATATATATATATATATATATATATATATATATATATAGATAAATATTCCAACCAATATATTCAATATTGAACATGAAGGTTTTATAAAAGAGTACGAATCTTGGCTGGCGAATGAAGAGCATTCCGGCCGGCCTCAATGTCCGCAAAGTTGCCATATTTCGGCAATAATTAATATTCATTTATGGTAATGATAAACAATCTCGGTGACATAATAATAAATTACTCGAAATTTCACTGTGAGTTGTATAACACTTTCTCTGGCGCTTTTTTTCCATAATAATCATTGATAATGTTATACTTTTTCAAGCTGGTAATAACACAAAAGTTTTTCTCAATCACGTAGAGAAAATTAAAGAATGCATATGTTTGCTCTTTTATTATATATTTTATGAATAATTAGCATCTATAGAATAAATATATACCACGTATGCATTTTTTCGAGGTTCATTTAAAAAAAAATTCACAAACCGTCATTTGACTCAACTGGACCGCTCCAACCTCCTTCAGTGGATCCGGTTGATTTTTTAAAAACTCGTATACAGTAGAACCTCGATTATCCGAACCTCGATCATCCGAACCCTCAATTATCCGAACGATGACTTAGTTTATCCGAACGCTCAATTATCCGAACGTTGGCGCGAAAGATGCATTGTTGCTCGCTGCCACCGCCGTGAGCAACAATAAGCAACCCAACGCAACTTCTCCTTTTCAAACGGCTGCGAGACTTAGCCGCTCAAAAACGCGTTACAGCCGTTCGTCAATTAAAAATAAACGATTTTATAAAAAAAAAATATTAAAAAAAGCATTCGACTTTTTTCAGGTGTTTAAAATACACACACACACACACACACACACACACACACACACACACACACACACACACACATATATATATATATATATATATATATATATATATATATATATATATTTCAACGTTAATATGTATGTCTAATTTTACTGTTTTTATGTAAAAAGGTTTATGATCTCGTCCCAAAAAACCCACGTTTCGATTATCCGAACTTTTGATTATCCGAACTAGTCTCGGTCCCAATTGGTTCGGATAATCGAGGTTCTACTGTATGTGATAAAGCATTGAAAACTATTAGACACGTATTTTTCAAGGGGGGTGGACCAGCCCTCAAAAAAAAGGCGTGTCTAAGGGTGATTTTGCATTGTCAACCACAAGTAGTCCTCCGATCTGAATGACGCAAAAACAAAAATTCTTCTAATGTAAAGCGATGAAAAATCCACTATAGAAGTGGGGTGGTGTCCACCCTTTAAATCGTTTTTCCGCCGATAAAAAATCCGTGTCTAATAGCTTTCAATGCTTTATCACATACATGAGTAGCAACAAAATCGAAGGCGCATCCTTAAGGAGGGAGGCCTAGATAGAATTTTCAAAAAATCGATTTTTTTCATTTTCTAAAAGTATACTATCTTACGAGTATTTTCCGACTAATTGAATGTAAATCAGACCATTATTCGCCGAAATACATAACTTTGAAGGACTCCGTAGACGCTGCATGCAAATCGTACTCAAAACTTTAAACTCGTTCTCAAAACCATGTTTTCGAAGTCGGTGATCAATGTAACTCGAGAACGGCTTTACCGATCGGGTTGAAATTTATATCACTTCTTCTATACATAGTTTTCCTCCGGATGAACGAAGGATTTTTTTTGACAATTATTTTTTTTTTATAGTCAATTTTTGTAAGTGAAATTTTGGTCAAAACAACACTTTTGACTTTCAACGTCCGCCATTTTGTGAAAAATGGAAATTTTTCAAAACCCTTCGTTCAACCGGAGCATTATATCATTAACTAAAGATTCCCCCTGTTTCGTTGGTTTCAGATAATCCGTCACAGCGTGAGAGTGATCACCGCAAAACCTGTTTTTTTTTTGCAGCGTCCTCGGCCATCGATACGTATCGGCTTATTTTGAAACATATTTACTTTAAAAAAATTATAATGTTTACATTAAATATATATCTTTTAAACGGAAGAACTTTTGTTGTAAATTATTTTATGGTTTGGCCGAAAAAAAATCGGAAAAAAGGGCCTTTTTTTTAACGTTCCAACTAGACCTCACTCCTTAAGTGTTGTTCCTTGTTAGATCAATACAGCTGCACACAAAGATTTCGTATGATAAAAATAAATAAATAATAACGTTCAATGATAAGAACGCTCAAAACTCCGAAAGAATGCTACCCCCAAAGATGAAAGCTCCGAAAGAATTTTACACAAAAGACCAAAACTCCGAAAATCTGAACACCGTCAAAATAATTCGGCAATGGAAGTTTTGAAAGTTTCAAAATTTTCAATAAATCAACGAATTATTTCAAGAATTTTTTTTATTAAGAAGTGATTTTACGTCAATTTTGAAATTTGTCTAGACAATGTTATACGTTCTGCATCATTTACAGTCACCTGTGTAAACTTTCGCTGGCATAATCTTGACGAGCCTTGTAATTTCGGAGCATTAAAATTAGGAATTGAAGATCATGCCAGCGAAAGTCTACACAGTTGACTGTAAATGATGTAGAACGTATAACATTGTCTAGACAAATTTCGAAATTGACGCAAAATCACTTCTTAATAAACAAAAATTCGTGAAATAATTCGTCGTTTTATTGAAAATTTTGAAACTTTAAAACTTTCATAGCCGAATTATTTTGACGGTGTTAAGATTTTCGGAGTTTTTTCTCTTTCGTATAAATTTTTTTCGGAATTTGCATCTTTCGGGCTACTATTCTATCGGAGTTTTGAGCGTTCTGACCATTCACAGTTCGGAATTTCAACCCGGCCCCATCTTCAATTTCGGAGCATTCAAAGTTCGGAATTTCAACCTGGCTCCCAGAATTTTATTGTAATAATTGTTTGTCGCAATAATTTTCACCGGATCTTTACGAATTATTTTTACATGGAACGTAAGGTGGAATATGGTGGGAAATGTAATAAGGAGGAAGACCCCGTACAACGGAATCCACGAACCAAAACAAAATTATTTTTACGTATCTCTCTCTCGTATTTCCACGTATCTCTCTCTCTTCGTCTCTGTCTCTCGATCTCTGTATACCTTCACGATCGCTCGAGCTTGGCCTACGAAACTCGATATTCCCGTGAGACGCACGCACTCCCTTTCCGCGCGATCGACGATCGATAAAGTGGAATTCTATAATCGATGTTAAAATTCACTTACCGTTGGCGAAGTTCGTTCCTTCTTTACGTCAACCATTCGCAACTAATAGTATATTAAAAAAATAAACACACAGTATATCTGTTCCCAGGATCGTTATTCCTTACGGGTCGTCCCCTTCAAAACAAGACATTGGAACGCGGCACCTCGAACCTTTCAAAGATTCCCCCTCGATTTAATTGCAAAAAAAAAAAAACAAAAATTTCCTAACCAGTGTTTTTTTTTCGAAGTTCGTCATACTAATTCTGCGCTAGTCCATTGGATTATTTCCACTGGGAGACATTTTTCTCCTGATGACAGAGACCTTCCTTATCACGTGCGAACACGTGGAAGGAGAGTTTGAGGGTGACGCCAACAGGTGGAGGTTTATGCACCTTAATCTTGTCTGTCAAACTGTTTTGGGATAATTCTTGTGTGTGTGTATATATAATATATAAAATATCGTATATCGTATCGTATATATATATATATATATATACATACTTTTTCAAATACCTTATTTTG
This sequence comes from Ophion obscuratus, assembly GCA_964007375.1. Lineage (NCBI taxonomy): Eukaryota > Metazoa > Arthropoda > Insecta > Hymenoptera > Ichneumonidae > Ophion > Ophion obscuratus. The sequence goes on along the minus strand of OZ023322.1, from coordinate 27,227,112 downwards.
TAGAAATTTATCATCGCAATTTTATTTTTTTTAAATAAAAAAATCAGCTGTTTTTGACTGTTACATCATTAACGTTTGCATCGTTACAATGCGACGATATTTTATATATATATGTATATATATATATATAATTCAATTATAATTCAATTATAAAGCATTTTATAATTTATTGATGACGGTGAATTTTGCATCGTTGGAATGCAACGAACATTAATTATTTTTTATAACTACATTGTTTTATGGTCTAGGTCGGGACAATCGTTCAAATGTTTCTACGTAATATTCATAGAAATGTACGACTTCAATTTGCAAAAAAAAAGACATTGGATCATGATAAAAATGAAGAAATCAAAGGGGAAAAAAAAATATCGTCGCATTGTAACGATGTTTTTGATGAACTTCAGTGTCACATACATTTACGGGTTATGCCTAGTGTAACAGTCGAAAACAGCTAATTTTTTTATTAAAAAATAAATAAAACCGCGATGATAAATTTCTACAAAATAAGGTATTTGAAAAAGTTTCGTACGGAGAATACTCTGCAATTCTTCAGTGTAACAATATTTAATTATAATCGATTTGATATCGAAGAACCAAACTGACCTGAACGATGTTGTCTAATATCACAAAATCAAACAGATTTCGTTACTGTGTTAGTTTCTCGTATGATTTATCGAAGAAATTTCCGAAATAGATAATAAAAGAAAATGGCGCGTGTTCAAGGTGAGTCTTCATTTTTTTGCGAAAAAGGCCATTTTTTAAACATCAAATCGAAAATATACATCGGAAAAAAAATCCTTTGATGAAATACTATATTTTTACATACAGAAAAAGGCCCAAAAGATTCAGAAAAATCAATACAGTCGTTTCTGAGATTTTTCGCCCACCGACTTTGAACACTTACTTTTGAGGAAAAAGAGTTCAACCCTTACTTGCCACTTTTCTGTAGAATATACGTCATCAATACATGTTCGCATAAGAAAAAAGGGCTGGGGTTGTTTCGAACCCTACAGTGACAAATAAGGGTTTTAAGGGGTTACCCCCACTTGCGATTTTGAAAAAATCGATTTTTTTTATTGCATTTTTTTGAAGTATAAGTATCGGAGAATATGTCCTGAAAATTTCAAGTCGATCCGAACAAAATTGACTGAGATATGAGCGTTGAAAGAGAAGAATCCGTTGTGTAAACGACCGGAAATTGAAACTTTAAACGCGTTTTTCTTAAAATGGCATTTCTGAAGTCGGTGACCAAGATTACTCGAACACTAATGAACCGATCTTCTTGAAATTTTGCAGGCTCATTTAATACATAAAAATGTAGTCTTTAAGCGTTCGATTTTTTTTTTCGAAAAAAAAATGGCCGTTTTATAGCCAAAAAACGGCCGTTTTTTTTTCGTTAAAATCGAACCATTAACTTTGACTGTCCGCCATTTTGTGAAAAATGAATATTTTTTAAAATCCTTCGATTAAAGACTAGTTTATACTTATATTTGACTAAATCCATCCGCATTTTTTTTTCAGATGATCCACTTCGCCGCAATGTTGGTCACCGCAAACCGTGTATATAAAAACATTATTTCATTGACGGCCACTTTGCCACTAAACAATGTGATATTTTTCAATAAAAAAAATTACCGAAAGTTCTTCAAGATGTGTTTTTTAAGATGGTATATCGATCGATTAAAATTTTTTTGTAGTTTTCTTTTAAAAAATTCATGAAAAAGGCCTTTTTGCGCTACAAGTGGGGGTAAGGCCTTAAAGTTGCAAACGACACTCCGAGCGTTCCATCGGGCGTCGATATAACACTTCGAAATTTTCAGGAAACAATTATGAGATGATATACTGTCAAAATATATGGGGTTTGAAAAAAGTGATTTTTCGACTTTTACAATTAGACATAAATCCTTAAAAAAAATTTGAGCGGTTCGATTTTGAGGCTTCCAAAGTACAACAGTAATACTAAAAGATGCATACTTTTGATTCACCAAATATCAGATCTGTGTTATCTGGATCGGACAATTCTTCTAAGGCTACGTTCAATTTAAAAAAAAATCCAATTAAAAAAAAGCTAAATGAAAAAATTAAAAAATGAAAAAAAAATGTATTGATCTTAAAATGAACTCAAAGTATTTGTTCATTTGATTAATAAGAAGAAAAAAATAAAGTGAGCCAGAACTCAGTTCTTTACCGCCCGATCACTCCGTTCAATTTTTTTTCTGCCTTCGAGAAGCTCTGAAATCGAAAAGGAGCCTAAAAAAATCTGACATACCAATAAAACAAAAATGATCATATATAAATGTGTATTTTTCATTTACTTATAATACATATAAAACAGTGCGGTAAAGATTTATTGTCGTATTCGTTTCGCGAAATTTCATTTCGACGTCACAAGAAAGCTGCGCTACAAAAAGTCGTACAGTATCACTCCCTCATCCGTACATACGCCATGACGCGTCACACGCGTCAACGCACACGTGCCTACGTGTATACACGATAAATTCTCAAGGGACTTCGAGGCTTCGAGGGAGATTCTATTGAATCTTTAATCTTTTTTTTTTATTGACGCGCGTTTTTTTTTTTCGAATTGTTCGGCACGTTCGAATCACGCAAAAAATACGTACTATTGCACACTAAATTTACTACAACGGCGCACGACAATTGCTCCTCCGCGAAAAAAAAAAAATCGGTTTTTGCACCCTGCAAAAAAATTAAATAACAGGGAAACAATAGATGGTATGGGAGTCTGCATCGTTGTGAATCGATGAAAATTTCGTTTTTGTTTTTCTATTTCACATTTTCCAGTGTCGTCAACATTTACATTTGCCTGTTGTATTTTTTTTTTGTTTGGTCGCCAATTGTTCGTCCTAAAAGTGGATGAAAAAAATTATTCACGAATTTCCATTGCCTCTGCTTCAGGCAATGAAAATTCGTGAATAATTTCGTGAAATAACCCAAACAAACGAAATTTTCAGCAACATTGAAAAAATGATATATAATCCAACGATGCAAACGTCAATATTGCAATAGTCGTGTATACGATATGAACTGAGAAAAAGAAATTTGAGGAAAAATAAATGCATCGGTGCATTCTTGATTTCATCACAACTCACTCACGCACTCACGCATTCAATATCACATTGTACAGCTACATGTCCTTTCCCGCCTGAGGAGACTAGCTTAGGATTCTTTTCGTCGTTTTTTTTTTTTGTTGTTTTCTCCCATTTTTTCTGCCATTACATACTGTATGTACACTAGGGTGGTTAAAAAAATCGACTTTTTTTCTGAACGGAAAATCAAAATATGTTAAGAAAAAAGTTTTGCAAAATTTGAGGATTCTAAACAATTTTTTAGTTAGTGCTTAAACGCCTCTTCGATGTTTTTTTTTTTTTCGTGACCATCGAAGTATTAATTTTTTATCTCGATACGGAAAATGTTAGTGCGTGATCCAATGTAAGTCTTGATTTAATTTTTTCTGTAACAATACACAATTTTTATTTAAATATTTATTTTGCCCATGAACAATTTGTATTTGCAGATTAAGAATCAATATACGTAATTTGGTTGTGAAAATGATATCAACCACTTGATGAACAAGAACACGGTGTTTACATCACTGAACGTCCAACAAGTATGCGTGTTGTTTTTGGAGTAATATGTTGTTTTGGAGTAAGAAAACAAAGTCATGCGGATTCGAGAGTTACAAACCGCGGCGCTGTTGACGCTACTGCACCTTTGTTTCTCTGACTGTCCGTGAGTTCTTTTCGCGATTCGTTTGACTGTTCCCAGTAGTTGCTGTATCGAGACACGTCACGGTACACGTAAAAATAAAAATGTAAAAAATGATCGCGGGTTTGAACGATAGTGAAAGTGCCGAAATTTATCTGATTAGGTCGGAAATCGAAGAATTTTTGGAGCGAAAATTACCCACGAATAGAGAAGCATTGAGTCTATTCTTTCACCATCATAATACTCTTAAATTTTCGGTTCGAAAGCGTACACAAAACGTTATCGACAAAATAACTAATATTTGGAGCGAAACCAGAATAGGAATTTCTCAACGTTGCATCAATTTCAAAAGGTTACAAAAATTACGATTGGAGTGAGCAACATTGAAAAAAAATTATTTACGGACAAATCAAACTCAATAGTTCAACGAAAATCTCTTTCAATACAAGCTGGATAAATTATTTGAATTATATTATTATGATGTCTATTGGAGGGGGAAAAAAATTGACGAAAAATCGGGAAACAAATTAAAAGTCGTTTGAGCACTACCTAAAAAAATGTTTGGACCTCTCAAATTTTGTATGAAGTACTTATTTACAACGTAGTAACATTTTCCGTTGAGTAACGCGAAAAAAAAAATTATTTTTTTTCAACCATCCTAATGTACCCTCTCCCAGTGATTTTGCGTTCCGTTCAGGTCGAAACGAAAAGGTTCCCAGCACCCGTAAATCGAAAAAAAAAATTCCCCGATCGTAGCAAAATTTTGGGACCAAAAGGCAATTGGCTTTTGTCATTTTTTTTACATTAACCAAAAGTCTCAAGAAAAATAACCACACAATTAGAGAATTTTATAGCAAATATTGCTTTTGGTATTGATCTACTAACTCCGTTTGGAAGCTCAGAACAATTCTTCCAACACCTTTGTGCTTTTATTTTTTCAAAAGATGCCTTTCGTCCTGATAGAGTCCAAGGCAAATTAAGCCGACACTATAGCAGCCTGCATTTCCATACCTAACTACATACTAGGTAAAGATGTATTTTTTTACGACGATGAAGTTTGTGCATCATTGGAATGCAATGAAAATTAATATTTTTTAATCGCCCATTTTTTTTTTCAGACATATACAGGCAACGAAAGTTGTTCAAAAAATTACATTGAAGTCTGTCTCGTTTGAATACCAAAGAAAATTTATTTCCTCTAATTGCCAAGGTGTTCTCCTGACGAGTTCGATCTATGAAGATCACTCGATCGTTTTAATAATCTTTTTTTCTACAAATCTACAGCATCACTTCGCAAGATTTTTGTAATGAATAATGGTAATAATAGAAACAAAATAAATATAAAAGAATTCCCGTTACATTCCAACGCTGCCAACGTCAACACCGTTTTAAACGTATGACGTTGAAGCTTGCATCATTGGAATGCAACGAAAATTCCTTTTTTTAATTACTGAATTTTGTTCACGGTTTTGGGCCAGGAAATTCGCTCAAACGTTTCTACGTGTTCTTATTAGAAATGAACGATCTTAATTTGCAACGAAAAAACTTTGGATAATGATAAAAATAACGAAATAAAAAATGAAGCGAAAAAAAATCGTTGTCGTCCAACGATGAAAACTTTTACGTCATTTAAGGGGGGATTGTCTTTTTTTTTCGCAAAATTTACCGCTTTTTGGGAATTTTTTTGTGAAGAAAGTATACAACGGAAAACTTGTGAAACTTGGTATATAGTTTTACTGATCTGTTTACTACATACAAAAAAAATTTTAAACAATTTCAACAAACAAGGACGCGCGATGGTCCTTTTTTGATGGTGTGCACGATTTCTCAAAAACTATTCAACCGATTGCCTTCAAATTTGGACAGAATGCTCAGCTGACATCCTTTTATCGTTTGATGAAGCAAAAAAGCAATACGTTTAATAGTTTTTTATTTATAACAAAAAATCGATCAATTTTTTTCGAAAAATCGATACTTCAAGTTCAAGACGTCACCAAATCGTCAATTTTTTTTTTCCCTTCATCGAACGATAGCTATATGTGTCTAAAGTAAAATGCTTTTTGGGTTTTTGTTGCAGGATGAACGTGAAGGCTGTAATCGTGCACACCATCAAAAAAGGACCATCGCGCGTCGAGGGGGGTGGGAGGCGGATTTTTTGATGAAATTGTTTAAAAAAATGTTTGTATGTAGTAAACAGATCAATAAAACTATATGCCAAGTTTCACAAGTTTTCCGTTGTATACTTTCATCACAAAAAAATTCCCAAAAAGCGGTAAATTTTGCGAAAAAAAAAGACAATCCCCCCTTAAAACGTTTATAAGCATCCTGGGCAGAAATGCCCAAGGTGAGCGTGCAAAAAAAAAGAAAATGAACAAATAAAAAAATAAAGGACCAAAAACCAATAACGAACAATTTTCGTTGCATTCCAACGATTCAAGCTTCAACGCCATTATTATTGCTCTTACGTGCTTCTATCACGTAAATTTGTGTATGTGTATAAAATTCCTGATCCGTATGATATATTTTATACTGCAATATGTATATATATATATATATATATATATATATATATATATATATATATATATATATATATATATGTTTGTATTTATAATCTTAGTTATATATAACCTAAACACAATTAATCCCACCTTAATAATATATATATATATATATATCAGCGCAACATAGCAATCTCACCAAGCACTTATCTTTCTCAGTCTACTATACACACACGCATACATTTATCACGATCGTTGCGATAAAGAAATATAAAAAAAGAAATTCCCGCTTATTTACAGCTATCTACAGGTTTTCGTAACATCAAGGAGACTCGAGTGACAGAGTACTCCGCCGAGAAAAAAAAAATATAATCACTAATATTCAATTGGAGCGATTGCTAAAATTTGATTGGATAACGAAGAAAAAAAATAACCAAAGTTTTACTCGGCACCACGTACGTGTTTGGTTGATGGCGTTGAAGTTCACATCGATGTAATGCAACGAAAGTGCTCCAATTTTTTTTTTTTTTTTCATTTCTACATCGTCATAACAATCTATAATTTTTGCTCCTTAGGAGGATAATAAAAACCGATTGGGTAATTCGTACCCTAAGTCGGCAAAGTGTGAGGAATCGAGAGAAAAATTAACTTTCGTTGCATTCCAACGATGCAAACTTCAACATCATTTTGGTCTGGTATATAGTAAAAGTTGTTGTATGTATATATATAATAAGTGTATATATGTGTGTGTTAATGTACATTTTCGGTGTAAGCGAAGTTGAATTATAAATAACGAAATGTCACGTAGAGTTCATAACTGTTGGAAAACAATTAGCACAGAAATGTTCAACGTGTCACCTACTCGCGTCCAGTATTTCCATTTGCGTTCGGCGAGTATATATCTTTTTTTTTTTTCAATTTTTTTCACTCCGTTTCTCTCTTTCCCTCGGCCCTTTTCTCCCTTCCGCTTACCCCTCCACCTTTTTCACGACAAACGCACAAGTGCGATTTTTTTTTTCGAGGTTAGCATCGTTCGCGTTATCGTGGAATTAATGATTCTTAAGGGAGAGAAGGACGGAGTGGCAGGGGGAGATAAAGTGAGCAGGAGGGACAGAAAGGGCGAGGGTTCGAAGAATGTAACTATCATCTGTGCGAGCAGTTTGCCACGTGAGGAAACAGCAGACAGTGGATGGATTTGAACCTGCAACAGGGCAAACGCATACACACGTGTTTAGGCTATGATAAATTAATAATGTGACTTGCTGCGAGCGAGAAAAATGATTGAAAAGGCCAGGCAATTGATGTGAGTGGGAAATACTGTAAAAAAGTGACATTTTATAGGACGAACAAAATAAACATGTTGAGTAGCGATGGATTAAACTTTCGTGGTCAATAGAAGAATAAAAAATATTGAAGTTCCAAAGACCAATTTTTTTGGCGAATTTAGGCCTCTGAAATCTTTTTAACGTTTTTTAAGATCCTTATTAGGGATCTTCAGCCTAAATATGTGGGAAAAGATTTTGGATGATAATGAAAATAAGGCAATAAATTTTTTTTAAGGAATTCCCGTTGCATTCCAACGATGCAAACTTCAACATCGTATGAATGGGAAGTTACGCAAGGAAAAATATACTAATCGACCGAATTTAGAAAACCAAAATTAAAGTCAAATACGAAAGGGCCAGTTAAAAAAATAAGTAATAATTTTCATCGGTAAAAATGTTCGGTTTATTAGAGTTAATTGATTTTTTTTTTCGGTATTTTCGACAAAGTTCATGAGTGACACGAGATGTCGTGAGTCGAGGGAAAATAATTGCATATAGTATAATTAAGAAAAATGTATTTAATTATTATTATTATAATTATTAGAATTGTTATTATTAAGTAAATTGTGTTGCTGTGTATAAAAAAATTATTAGATTATTATTTTTATAGTCAATGCGATTATTATAATCTCAATGTCTCTTGTTTGCCAAAACTGAATTCATGTCATATTATTATCGATATTTTGACTGTTCTTCTCATTTAGAAGAGAAAGTTCAAACAGTACATTAAAAAAATCATGTCAGGATACAGCGCAAAAGCGGAAACAGTGTTGATGTTCGACATCGAGGGTTGAAAAAATATTTTTCCGCGATATGAACGTAGTAATTTCAGAACCAGTCTTTATCGTCTGAACTGTCAATGCCTAACGTTGGACTGAATAATCGGCGCAAAGTTTTCGAAGAGAGAGCGTCTAGAGAGTGTACGAAATCTATAGAAATGTATATAATGATTTTGCGAAATTACCTCTTCGGATCGTCCTTGGGATCGAAACCGTCGATCTTTACGACGTTCAACTCGTCCCTCGGGCCCTTCGAGTAGCTGAACGATACCTGGAAGCGGAACAAGAAAAATATCGTTCCTTTAGACAAACGGGGGAAGCAAACAAAAACCTAACTCATTCCACTTCTGTAGCACGATTATTGCAAATAACTTTTCTTTCTACTCGATAAATATCGGAGTTAAAAATTAAAAATACTTTGTTGGGTGCGGAAATGATTGGGGGGGAGGGGGGGGATTTTTTTCGTTTTAGACGCGGAAAGAATTTGCTGATTTTCATGTTTTTTTTTAAACAAACGATTTCTTCGCCATTTTATAGACTTAGGGTATTTTTTATTATTATTTTTGCTGTGGAGTAGTTTTAGTATAAATAAATAAATTTAGTATAAATCTTTTTAACCTTATTGTCTAAAACATGACCCTACATGTTCATGAAAAATAAAAATCAAAAGTTTTTTCTTATTGCAAAAAGTAGCCATTTTTACGGAAAATTCAATCTTTTTGTTTCAAAGCATACCATTTCATCGATTTTTAATGACGTTAAAGGTTGCATCATTCGAATGCAACGAAAGTTATTTTTTCATATATTTGCACCAATTTTATTCCGCCGATTTTGAGTGTGAAACTCGCTCAAACGTTTCTCATCAGAGATTTAAGACATCAATTTGCAAAAGAAGACGATTTTTAAAAAAGGAATGAAAAATGAAGAAGAAAAAAATCGTTACATTCCAACGACGCAAATTTCAGGGTGTTGAAGTTTGCATCGTTGGAATGCAACGATTTTTTCTCTTCATTTTTCATTCCTCTTTTCATGCAACGAAAATTAATACTTTTTTATAACCCTATTTTTTGGTCCATTTAGGTTGTGAATATCGTTCAAACGTTTCTACGTAATATTAACAGAAATGTACGACTTAAATTTGCAACAAAAAAAACTTTGGATCATGATAAAAATGAAGAAATAAAAAATCGAAATGAAATATCGTTGCATTCCAACGATGCAAAATTCAACGTCATGACTTTCAACATTTCTCACTTTTCCTTGGTTCATATTCTGCGTATGAGCCTCCGTTGGTGTTTTTTTTTTTTTTTTTTTTTTTTTTTCAGATTAATTCCGCCGACGCTACGTGTCACGCCGTCCGGCAACATCCGCCGCAACCCGTTTAGAAGACCGTGCCATACCTCCGCCATTTTTAAAGATTAATAAAAAATTAAAATACGATGAAATAACAAAAAGTAGTAATAAATCATACCCTAAGTCTCAAAAATGGTCAATAAATATTTCCTTCTAAAAAGAAAACCATGAAAAAAAGCCATTTTTTCCTCCCCCAAATCTCCCCCCTTAAGGATGCATACAAATCGTACGTATTGAAGACTCAACTTGACGTCCTAATGATAAAAAATGCGAATCGTCTTTTTTAGCAAGATTTGAGAATATATTCACCTACAAAAATCCTCAAACATTGAATGATCGCGTGCAATAATTCAAAATTTAAAAAAAAACCAAATGGTAACACCTGAAATTGATAGACAGAACAGCTTGCAGCATTGGTTGCACCTTCTAAATATTTTATTTTTGTTTCCTCCACATGAAAACTATTTATTGTTAAGGAGCTTAACAGATTATAGTTCTAAAATAAAACAAATGTCACAATAATTTTTTTTTTTCAATATATATGTACTTTGAATCAAAACTTCAAATTAAAAGGTCACGTATTACAGAAGGTACCTCATTTCCATTTATGAAAACAAAAATCGAAAATTGGAAATCAATGTGAAATTCACTTCATACTGCTAAAAAAAAAGTTCGGAATTTTCGATAAATTTTCGCTTGAAAACGCAAAGCTGACCCCGAAAACCCCAAATCGATGGACAGAAGAAAAAAGTAGTCTCACCTGTTCGTGAAAGGTGTCTCTGTTGAGAAACTTCATTGGCTCGAGATGAGAATGAAACTGTTCCACCACTGTGAGTTGTTTCTTGAGTAAATACTCGATAATGTATCCCATCGTAACGTCGTCAGGAAGCCTTATACGATCGCCCACGGTTATGAACTTTCCACCTCTGAAAAAAAAAAAATACAAAAAACTTGATCGGGCGAATTTTTAATTGTATGTGATTGAAAAAAAAAAAAAAATACCTCGCCGTGCTCCACGGATCAAAAAGTATATTTTAAGAAGCGATTAAAGAACCGAATGGCTCGTCAATTAAGACGATTTCGTGAAACTTACGAAGAAAAATAGTACCGACACTGAGCACCTCTGACAGAGAATATTACTCCGTTCTGACAATGATGCATCACTTTGTACATCACAGTCGGTAAAAAAAACTGCCTCGTGTGAAAATAAAATATTTTTTTCTAAATCGTACAACACGTCGAACGATTTAAGACTTATCCAGATCGCAATTATAGATCGTTTGGTGCTTTTGATCGATGTAATGATCGGAGGTGGGAGTAATCGCCAAAAGAAATTCACAAGCGTCCACGAGAAATATGACCATGGGGCAATAAGAGCTAAATGAGCTCGCTCCGGGAGCGATATTATTATTATTATTATTGTTATTACTATCAATACTAAGATTATTTAGTCTATATTATTATATGTATTATATTAATACGTAAACTATATGAATATGTACAATATTGTTATTATTATAATTGTTATTAGTATTTTTGTACCTACTCCGCCTTAAATCGAACAGAGATTTGAAAGAATCAAATGTTAATTGCTCTGTTTACTTTTTACAAAATTTGATTCTGTCGTCACCGTACAGAAGTTGAGCATATATGCAAAAAGCCACCCAAGAATCATTCCAATCTATTATCCACTATAATACGTGTACACTGACAGCTAGAAATCCTCGTTGCCTATCAATATCAGGATATTCGAAAATGAGCAATTAAAACAACCGGAAAAGCTATTAAGGCGTTAGGCCACAGTAACGGGTATAAAATCATGTGCGAATTTAACATTTTTTTTTTTCGTTTGAAGAAGTGATTCACTCATAAAATTTATTACACGTCAGAATTTTTTTCGATGTACACAATACCGACTACTCGAAACTTCTCGAAACAGCTTTTTTTTCAATTAGCGTGACAAATAAATTCAACAATTTTCACTCGATTTACTTCAAATTTTTAAGTTATGATCCTAATTGCATTTTGCAGAGAACTACGTACGGAATTTCTGATTAATCGAAAACTTTGCATTTTATGAGCAGTTTATGAGCAGTTATAACGAAATTTTTCACTGAAAATTCATTTCTTAAGTTCAAATACCTACAACTTTTGAATAAAAAAATATTTTTTAAATTCCGTACGTACCTCTCTAGGTATTCTAATGTAGATTGAGGAGAATTTTTGTTTTTTGTTCTAGGTAAAAAAATGTGGATGCTAAATGTCACGCCGCGGAGCACCTAAAAAAACGATAACAAAAGAAAATATTAGTGGTCGGCCATTTTGTACAACGAAAAAAAAAAAATTTCCAACACTTTGATATTCATACTAAATAGATGTGTAATTACTTTTATGAGTGAATCACTTTTTAATACGAAAAAAATTGTTAAATTCGCACATGATTTTATACCCGTTACTGTGGCCTAACGCTTTAAGGACACACGACGGGCTGCAGTAACACCGTTTGTTTTTCGATACTCATTTCGCGACCTCGTATAATAAAGTATCTATTTTTGCTAATTAATTAAGTGCCGAAAAAAAATTCACAAAAAAAAAATAATACAGTACGCGTGGCAATTGTACATTACAGTAGAACCTTGATTATCCGAACCAATTGGGACCGAGACTAGTTCGGGTAATCAAAAGTTCGGATAATCGAAATGTGGGTTTTTTGGGATGAGATCATAAACAACATCTTTTTACATAAAAACAGTACATACAATATTAAAATTTGACATAGTTCAAATTTTAATATTGTATGTACTGTTTTTATGTAAAAAGATGTTGTTTACGATGTGTGTGTATTTTGAACACCTGAAAAAAGTCGAATGCTTTTTTAATCTTTTCTTTTAAATCGTCCATTTTTAATTGACGAACGGCTGTAACGCGTTTTTGAGCGGCTAAGTCTCGCAGCCGTTTGAGAAGCCGAAGTTGCGTTGAGTTGCTCATTGTTGCTCACGGCAGTGGCAGCGAGCAACAATGGATTTTTCGGGCCAACGTTCGGATAATGAAGCGTTCGGACAATTGAGGGTTCGGATGATCGAGGTTCGGATAATCGAGGTTCTACTGTATTTATATATTTTATTGCATTTTCATACTATTTCGATGTGTCAATGGCTTTGATGTTTGCATCGTCGGAGATGCATCGAAAATTCTGTTTTGAGTCTTGTGTTTTTGTCCTTTTCTTATTATCGCATTTGTAGCGTACGTAAAATGTTAAAGTTTGCATCGTTGGAACGCAACGAAGATTCATTTTCATTTTCTTATTGCCTCATTTTCATTATCATCAAAAAATGTTCCTTACACATTTAGGCTGAAGATCTCCAATAAAGATCCAAAAAGAAGTTTAAGGGGTCTTCTCACTTTAGACGCTAAAAAAGGCTATTTTCATAAATTGTTTTGACAGGTTTTTTATTATAGATATTGATATAAAAGTTGTTACACTTAATAAATACACTTTCGAAATAAAATGCACTGCAACGACGCTAACTTCAACATTATATTTTTTCCCTCATTTTTTGCATCCTTAAGGGCACCTTAGAATGTTTCATCCATACTGTATAAAAATTCGATCGTATACCATTGACCGATCCAGAGTAAAAAGACCGCGATAAGGAAGGAAAAAATGGATATTCGGGAGAGCCCACAATTTCGAGTGTAAAACATTTCGAGCTCGCGCGTCCTCTTTTAAATTGCCCGGGAAGACCGCAAGGACGTGATTACCGCGGAGAACAAAATTGACGCTTGAACACGCTCCTTAAGACCGCTCCCCCTGCCTTCCCGTTTTCGCCAAGAGCCCGAACACACGCTCGGTAATCGGTGTATGAATAAATTGAAGAAACCTTCGAGATACACCACGGGTAATACGTTGTTGTTGGATCAGAATGGGAAAGGGACGAAGACGAAGCGGCAAAAGTAAGATAAAATTAGGCGGAAAGGTACCTCGTTTCAAAACGCATAAAAATGTAAGGGAGACTCCTTGCTCCGGGGAATAGTACTTAATGCCACCTGACAAAATAAAAAATTGTATTGAAATCTGCGTCGTTAAAATGCAACGAAACATGCTTTTTTTTAAATATATATTTTTAATATCGTCTGATTTTTTATTTGCTGGAATAGTGATGTGGGGTGGACCCACACTTGCCAGTTCACTATTTGCGGCTTCTTTATGTGTCGAATTAGGTATCTAAGAAACCGAAAATAGTGAACTGGCAAGTGTGGGGTTTACCCCACACTTTCTTTTCGGGATTAAGACTCATGATTAAGCCACGTAAATCATGCGAGAAACTCCGGTTTCTTATTTGCATCGTTGCATACAAAAAACTGGAATTAATGAACTGCCAAGTGTGGGGTTCACCCCACACTTGCCAGTTCACTACTTCCGCTTTCTTAGACACCTAATTCGGCACATAAGAAAACAGACGATATTAAAGAATATATTTTAAAAAAGCATTTTTTCGAAAGAACTGGCTATAGTGAACTGGCAAGTGTGGGTGGGAAACCCCACACTTGCCACTTCACTTAACTGAAGAGACCAAGATCGTAAAGTCCCGAATTTTATTTAACGGGCTGCATCTACTTAGGTGGGCAAAAAAATGCATTATCCAAAAATACTTTTATTCAATAGTATCACCTTTTAGCTATAGGAGGAAGGTGTACGAGTTGATCCCATGAGGTAATATGATCATTTTCAATAGCGACGAAACTATTAACGCTATCTAGTGGTATTCTTTAGTAAATCATAGCCCCCGACACCCCCCGCGTTAGTCAATTCATGATGGCGCTGTGAGTGACGCACTTGTTTTGACGGAAAGCAATAAAAATTATGGGCTGTTGATCTAAAACAAGGTTGACTTTAAGGTTAGGTTACTTTTATTGTATGTTGCAATCATTGTTATGTTTGTGGCTTTAAAATATGCTCAATTTGCGTTTTGGTTGGCGTGGTAACAGTAGAATACTTATAGATTACGATACCGAGCAATAAATGAAAAAGTTGAGTCTGGGGCAAGATGATTCCCTTCTTAACGTACCTACTTTATTTTTGTTAAATAGATTGTCTATTTATGTTCAAACTACACTACTAATGTGTAATCGATCTCACAAATGATAATTCATATACCTGAATGATTTAAGACTGGCTGTAGAAGACTGGTTTAGTTTAATTCTAGTTGGGTGAGATAAAACTTACAATATAAGGTAATTTAACTTGTAAGATCAGTTTATGTTGTACACCTATGATTAATATATATATAAAGGTGTCGTAAACTCGAGCAAATTTTTATTTACATTTACCTACTTTCTCCACAATAAAAAAAAATTCATAATAGGGATAAGATGATCCGGGGGGTTATCTGCATCTACCTAGGTGGTGAAATTCAATCCGTTCCCGCGTTGTTAAAAAAAAAAAAAGATGGAAATGATCGACGATCATCAACGACTCGTATTCATTGTTAACTTGAATAACCCCTTTGGTTTTAAGATTTCAGATTTACCGTTTAAACCGGAGGGTGTCCGCCGTGTAACATCGCGAAAAAAATTTCGTCGTCTACCGGCGGCCATGTTTTGTTTGTTTTTCTGTATTTTTTGGTAATTTTTTTAAAGGCTCTCAATATATGTACCTTCGTGTTAAAAAAAAGCGTTTCTTCTTCACCGAACCAGTGTCCAAGAAAAAAAGTTGAAAATTGACCATTTTTCGGGCCTCTAAATAGATGTAGCTCCTCAAAAAGAAAATAACTTTTCAGCGACGCAAAATTGAACGTCGTAAATAAAAAAAAAATCTGCAGCCCCACACGTAATACGAGATTTTGCGTCTCACAAGATAGCACTGGTAACATGAGCCGTCAGAAATTGCGGTTTAAGGTTCTCGCCTCATTAACCATATGAATATACATCTGTACAACAAAGAAACGAAAAGCAATAATCAAAATAATAATTCTAGCGTTGAGAAACTCTGCTACGGAAAATGCTAAGAGAGAAGCATCAAGCAGGAGCTTCACTGGTAGGAGTTCCCTTGAGAAGCGAGAAATAGGGGGTACAAAAAGATTTGTGGTATCGGGCTTTAAAGTTTTATCGCAGCTAGGGATGAATAATTCATCGGAGAAAAGAATAGAAACACGTGCGAATCCGAATCTTTATGGGCACGATGTACTGTCCGAAAGAGGTAAATTTTTCAGCAGTGGAAATCGATACGAGCGAGTGAGCGATGAAATGAGAAGGGGAGAAAAGCATATCGAATAAACGGGAGCAAGGGTGATTGGATACATCGAAGGGCAGTGTAGGTTTGCTGAGATTAGAAGATGCGGTTACTCTGGTTGGTGTAACCGTTGCAAACACGATGGCAATTACCTTCGTATCGTACACCCTACCATCGAAAAGTATGAGTACACTATACAAATTTTTCATTAAGGCCTTAGGCCAGGCTCCAGAGGCCGGATTTTTTTTTCAGAAAAACTACACAATAAATCGAGATTACAAAAAGGGTGTTTATCATACATATCAGTGAGTGTATACAATTATTTTTTTGAAGCGATTAATTTAAAAATGGCCGCTGTGCAGCGTTTATCTCAAAACTGCATTTTTTAAGTCGGCCGGAAACGTAACTCAGACAATTTTCAACCAATTCACTTGAAATGTTGAATATATCTTGAAAAATACATTATCTATGGCAGTACCTAGGATTTTTTTTATATTGCATTGTTCATTTGTTATTAACAATTATCTGACGATTTTTTAGGTAAATTTTTTGATATTGAAAAATTTTGCCAGACAATTGTTAATAACAAATGAACTATGCAATATAAAAAAAATCCTAGGTACTTCCATAGATAATGTATTTTTCAAGATATATTCAACATTTCAAGTGAATTGGTTGAAAATTGTCTGTCTTGTTTCCGGCCAACTTAAAAAATGCAGTTTTGAGATAAACTCTGCACAGCCGCCATTTGTAAATTAATTGCTTCAAAACAATTATTGTATACAGTTACTGATATATATGATAAACACCCTTTTTTGTAATCTCGATTAATTTTGTAATTTTTCTGAAAAAAAATCCCCAAAAAGCCTTTTTTCGGCCTCTAGAGTGGCCTAACCCCTTAAGGGGTTTTTCGGGTTTGTTTGGGTCAAGTGAAAATGACGGCTACTGTGAAAATGACGAGCACTCGTTCGTCGCTTGAGGCATCTTGAATTGAAGAGGAAGGTTCAACGTACGGTGCAGGAATCGCCGATTGAAGGTAAACTTATGATTGCAACAATAGAACTGCTGGTAAAACTTTGAACGCGTTTTTCTCGAAACTAAATATGTTTTTTTTTTTTAAACGGTGTACACGATTTCTCGACATCTAAGGACCGAATTGACTTGAAATTTGGTATACTTATTGGATGCAATATCAGCTCAGTCTTGATGGACGTTTTTTCTTTTTAACATATTTGTTTCATTAGTTATTAACAATATTAATGTCATTTTCCTCGAAAAAGCGAAATAAAAAGTCAATTTTTTTAAAGCTATCAATGGTATATATATCAATGTTATTTATTTTACGAAAAAAACTTGTTTTTTTTTTCGTTTTAGGTAAACAGGGTAGCCAAAATCATGTACACCGTTGAGCCCCTTACCTTCAAAGATCCTTCACAAAATTGTTTACAACTTCTTTAATGATTCATCTTTTTTATGAAATTTGGTACACACCTTTGTTAATTTATATACAAATAAATGTCCAAACGATTTTTTAATCATCCTACTTGTTTCTTCAAAATTGATGTTTTTTATATAAATTCGATTTTTGGGTCGTCACAGGAGCCTAACGCCTTAACGGTCGTCTTAGATCTTTCTTGCGCAATCAGTATTTTCTTTTCAGCAGGCGCACTGAGAAAAAAGTCCACGGTATTTGCAACAAGTGCCAAAATGACAGCATAGTAAAACTAACTGTAGTTGAGTAGTGGTGCAATCGTAATACGGCTGTCACAACTATAACATGATTATCCTGCCAATGAGCTGCAGTCTTACCACACTATCTTTTATCACGAGCGCTTGGAAATACCGCGGACTTTTCTCTAGTCGCCCTCTATGCTTCTTCACTTGGCAAATTCTCGAGATTTTTCCCCGGCTGAAGCAATGACACCCACTTTGTTTGCGTCGTAAACTGCATAGGTGAAAAGCCCTCATTTATCGCAATTCTCAGCCCAACCGCGTCCCTACTCGCGCCCCTTGTGCTTCCGTGTTTACATTACGTCTTACGTTTGTTGCAGCCAATTTGTCCGCACAAGCCATGAATTCTCCACTTTACCCTCAGACTACCGGGTTGGTCTGAAGTACACTCCAAATGAAACTACGCTCGGAAGATTTTATGTGCAGAGTTTCAGAACACGTGGCCACGGGAAAAGTGCTCCAAAATACTCTCGTTGGTGTTTAATTACAGAAGATTTCGATGATAGCAGGTATGCAATGACGTTGAAGTTGGCATCGTTGCCATACAACGAAAATGATTTTTTTTCCCAGTATCCTTTGGCAGATTTGAGCTACGAAAATCACGCAAACATTTTTTAGGATTCTTATTTAGCAATCTGGAACTGCAAAATGATATTGGATAATAATGGAAAGAAGAAATCGAAAGGAATTTTCGTTGCATTCCAAAGATACAAACTTCAACCCTATGGTATGCAAGTTAAACAGTTTCCAGAATACCCCAAACCTAAACCCAAAAGAAAAACAAATTTTTTTAATAATTGAAGGTTTAAGTGTCTGTTTGTACATGTTTTGTTTCAGCCTGAACTTGAGACAGTACTGTTAGTTAGAAATTTGAAAAAAAAAAGATCTTTTAATTTCATTTCATTATTCTGCAGACCTTTCTGAATACTATGAAATAAAGACAGTATGTTTGTCTAGAAATTTGAAAAAAAAATCGTTTTTTTTTTTTTCATTTCATTTATTTTTATTATTCTGCAGAAACTTTCTGAATACATCTGTGAAAACCGTTTAATGATACTCATGAAATTAGCCGAGTTGAAGAAATTATGAGGATGCTCAGGGAGTGCAGTTCAAACGCAACAACTTTAAACGCGTTTTTCTCGAAACTATGCTTTTCAAATCGGCAACCACGATATCTCGATAACCAATTGGCCGATTGTGCTCAGGTTTGGCATGCACCTTCAGTAGAGTGTTCTTTAACGATGGTAGCAGATTTGAGTCAAAATCATTTATTTATTTTTCTATACATCTCGTAGAATGCTCAAAAAAATAGGAAAATTTGAAAATAAAAGTTTAGCTTAGCACCATTTGGTAAGTTTCTTTTTTGCTAAATCTGATACGAAACGTCATAATACTTTTACGGACTAAGAATGCGTTTGATTTTATTTCACATCCGCACAACGTCCACAACACCGTTCGCAAATGGAGGAGTTTTCCACACATCGTTGTAAACAAATGTGCAAAAGTGCACGATAATATGTTTTTATCATTTGTACATATTCTTGCAGGATCAATAAACTTGTGTGTTTATTTTTTCAGTTATTTCATCTTTAAAGTCACCTTCAAAACAGCGCTCTAGAATGATGGTGAAGTTTGCATCGTTGGAACGCAACGAAAGTCAATTTTTCTTCTATTGCTCACATTTATTTCGCCGCCTTAGGCTACGAAAACCGCCCAAACGAATTTTCCCATCCTAATTCGAGGTCCACGATCCTAATCGAGAAAAATCACAGACCGCAACAAAAATAAAGCAATTGAAAAAGTAGAAAAAAACTTTCGTTGCATTCCAACGATGCTAACTTCAACGTCACCCTCTAGACATAACTACTGCTTCAAGCTGATAGGGCTCGAATGCGGTGCTCAATATCTATAAATGTTCGGTATTTTGTCTGTCTACCTGTACGATCGAACTTGCCGTGGAAACCACTGAAGCCCTTATTTCTGAAACTTTGGGTACATGAGACTGCTTCCAAAATGTTCCTGCTCTTTGTTTCATCTCGATTCGTCAAGCAAAACCTGAAAAACTCTAATTTTCCTTTCCGAAGCCCTCCAGCATTCATACGGAAGCTCTTCGCCACCTCCTCCATATAAGAGTCCTTCATCAGCTTCAATCAACCTTACTCAAGCGTTCATATCCTCTTCTCATAACGTGTTTATGAATATGTATCAACCTATATAGGAATCGGCATTTCTTCACCTATATATAAAACCTGTTTTTTTTTTCAAAAACATCGAGAGCAATCGTATTTTTCTTGATAACCTCAGTATATAAGCCTCGATAAGATACGACCCTGAAATCCATTCCCGACAAACACATGAACCAAATTTCCGATATACCCGCGAGCGGCGCCGAGGGCAAAAGCTAGCCATGAATAATTGCGTGCGCTCCGGACAAGTCGACTTTTCGCAGCAAGTTTCACACATGACACATATGTAGATACGGCACAATTCCGTAAAGTGCCGCGAGTTTCCTAATTAAGTATGGAATGCGAGGTGGATCGTGCCGATGCGATAAGGTGAATATACATTGGCAAACGAAACTCGCGGTCCATCGAAGATGCCGCGACTACTTTCGCGCCCGAGAGATCGGCCGCGCCAGCGAGACGGGGCACGATAGGATTTCCTACATCTGTTGGAACTGCGCTGATATATATATATACACACGCACACACAAACATACGCTAGCCGAGTATACGTGCGCGAAATTAATTGATACACGCCGACAAGAGAGATGGAGACGGAGAGTGTATGGGCGTATATGGGTGAGGCTAATACGGCCATAGGTCCCTGTGAATAAACATTGTAGAAATACGTTCTATAAACACGTGTATTCGAGTACACGCACACACACACACACACACACACACGCATCCAGGGATTTTTTTTTCTCGTGTGTGTATTTGCTCTCGGAGTATGGACGAGCTCGTTCGAATTGCTGGCACTGGTGCGCCTGGCACGTTCGGTTAACTCCAGGATATAAATGCGAACGCGGTTGTTTTAACGACGCTAAAGCGGTTACCGATTTACTATACCGAAAGCCATTTCGCGGCAATGCCGGGCAGATGAGATGCCCGTGATTCTCTCTCTCCCTTGTCTCTCCTTCTCTCTTTCTCACTCTCTCTCGCTGTTTCCCTCTCGCGCCAACAGCTCCACTATTCAGGGGCAGGTGTTTCGCGCGCTTAATATATTCCATACGGCTGTAGGGAGACAGCCAACAACCGGCAACCCAACGGAGCCATCCCCGATGCGTCGAATACATTTTCAATCGGGATCGGTATGACGTGAAGGAACAAAAAATGGACAACCAGCTATACGATGAATGCGTTCTCGGGTTGCCTTTGTCGATGGAACGGAAAAAAAAAACACTGACAGGTGAATAAAACGAGGCTGTCGGTACCGCGAGTGATTTTTCATGTTATTTGCATCATTGGAATGCAGCGGAAACGAATGTTTCCGATTGCCGAAATTTTGTTGGCAAATTTAAACTACGAAAGTTATCAGAAGGTTCTGAATCTGCCGATGGCATGGACCAGCTGAGTCTGCACGAAAGATTTTGGCGCATAACGGAAGGGAAGGAACTAAAAACAAAAATTGAGCTTTTTTATTGAATTCCAACGATGCGAGGCTGATCCGCGTCAAGATCAACCTCAACCCAACAAATCTATTATTCGGTATCAGTCTCATAAGCCCAACGAATCTACTATCGGTCAATATCAACCCAAATCCAACAAATCTAACCAATAAACTTATTGATAAATGCAAGCATCGAAGATGCTTTGCTCCTACTTATCAGTCTGATACATGCAAGCATCAAAGAAGCTTTGCTGATACTTATCAGCCTGATACATGCAAGCATCAAAGATGGTTTACTGATGCTTATCCGTCTGATAAGCCCATCGACATCTACTACCCATCAATATCAACCCAAAGCCAACAAATCGGAGCGAGAAACTCATTGATACATGCGAGCATCAACGATGCTTTGCTGATGCTTATCTGCCTAATACATGTAACCATCAAAGATGCTTTGCTGATGCTTATCTGCCTGATACATGTAACCATCAAAGATGCTTTGCTCTTGCTTATCAGTCTGATACATGCGAGCATCAAAGATGCTTTACTGATCTTCATCAGTCTGATAAGCCCATCGAATCTACTACTGATCAAAATCAATCCAAAGCCAACAAATCTTAGCAACAAACTCATTGATACATGCGAGCACCAAAGATCCTTTGCTGCTGCTTACCAATCTGATACATGCAAGTTTATCGAAGTTGCTTCGCTGATGCTTATCGGTCTGATACATGCAACCATCAAAGCTGCTTTGCTGATGCTTAGCAGTCTGATACATGCAAGCATCAAAGATACTTTGCTGATGCTCAGCAGCCTGATACATGCAAGCAACAAGGATGCTTTACCGATCCTTATCAGTCTGATGAGCCCATCGAATCTACTACCGATCAATACCAATCCAAAGCCAACAAATCTGAGCAACAAACTCATTGATACATGCGAGCATCAAAGATCATTTGCTGCTGCTTACCAATCTGATACATGCAAGTGTATCGAAGTTGCTTTGCTGATGCTTATCGATCTGATACATCAAAGATGCTTTGCTGATGCTTAGCAGTCTGATACATGCGAGCATCAAAGATACTTTGCTGATGCTCAGCAGCCTGATACATGCGAGCATCAAAGATGCTGATACTTATTTCATGCTGATACTTTGCTGATGCTTATCAGTCTGATACATGCAAGCAACGAGGATGCTTTACCGATCCTTATCAGTCTGATAAGCCCATCGAATCTACTACCGGTCAATATCAATCCAAAGTCAACAAATCTCAGCAACAAACTCATTGATACATAAAGGCTTTAAAGATACCTAGCACTTGACCATCCTCACAATGGGCGAAGGCATAATTACCGTGCGAAATAGTAGATCCTGAAAATCGGTATCGATCGATAAACAGCTTACCGACACCCGGAACCGAGTGTTTCGACCATCGATGGAGACACAGCTTGTTACCAATACATAAACTTAAGCAAAAATCATATTGATTGATACGCGGCCGTCTGACACTTGGAAAGCGCAAGATTGATGGATGGAACGATGTAGCAAGGCGTTCTCGGGAAAGCCGAGCAGTGAGCGGACTCCTCTCGTCATATGACGTTTTTTGTTCATTCGTACAATAAGGTTGCTGCACGATCATGCGGTATCGTGAGAAAAATCGATCGTGCTTTCTCTGCCGCACCATCACTCGCTTGCGCGTTTCAGCGAGACGTATCCACTATGATACTCTGGAGCCTCAAATTCCAAGGAAATTGATCGTGAGAAAGACGGAATGACGGAATGAACAGACAAACAGAGAGAGAGAGAATAAGCCCAACAAGACAAAAAGATGGCACGTAAAGGGTGGGCAAGGCAAGTAGGTGAAGAAAGGGCGCGAAAACGTGGTATCGAACGTTTGGTGAACATAAATCCAGCCAATTAGGGGACCAACAGGTAGTCACAACTTTGAGAGCATCCATCGACGGTGTGTCCTTCTCTCGGATTTCACCCGTACGATACTGCCCTTACGAATACATACACACACACTCACGCACACATAGGATTGTCAGAACCATACGTCGTCCTTGGGAAGTCAGATATATATCTTGAAGACATGCCGCCTTCGGGGATTGTTCAACTACCCAGCGCAAACGACTTCAAGCCGTCTTGGTGATGCAGCCCGAACGCTTCCGCGAAAGGGCCACAAATTGTGGCAAACATACCGAAAGAATGGATTCATCAGCGTAAGAACTTACAACCCTCCTTTTTAGATAATTCTTGATCAAAGGCATTAACGAAACTCAAACCAAGTGTATAATTATTTGGCAAGGTAATATTCATCATACGCAATTCGCATCATCACCAAAGCGGACAGCCATGAGAAGCTACATCATTCGATTTAAAATTAGGTCTCCAATATGTCGATCATCATCTATCACTGTAAGGTGAATGCAAACTGAAAGATATTCTGGAGACTGCAAATGACTGATGACGAGTTTTTGACAATATTCTGGGAAAAAGTGTAAATGTACTATTCGAAACCAGGCAGCCGTCAAAGTGATACACTTTAAATGATAAAACCCAGATAACCGCAGTGTTCATCGAGTTATTCGTTGTGATACGACAGTGAGTGAGGACCATTGATTCCTGCCTGGAAGAACGTTCTCCCAGGAGCTTCGTTTAATTAACGAGTATATCCATTAACAAGACGATTAATCGTGTCCCTGCGGAGATCCGCAGTGAACGGAACGTCGTTACCTATGCTTCAGAGGACTCGAACTTGAGCCCCCTGTGGACTTCCTTGTAAACTAAATGGCTTTATTCCTCTGCAGTTGTGGCCCTCGAGGCGGAGGGAACAAGAAAGGGCGAGGGACGAACACGGGAGGGACAAAGAGAGAAGCGCGGCTCCGTTACGGTTGAATTTCTACGGTAATCACAAGACTGACAAGTGACACGCAGTAGGAGCCATCGGGAGGACATTGGCGAGACGTTTCGAAGAAACGAGCCTACGATCAAGACCTTGTTTGATTATGCAAATAAATTCAACACAATTTGGAATAATGAACGTTGTTTCAGCAATCAATGGCCTATTTACATATGTTCGTCGCAATTGCAACATGGTGAATGAGTTCGACTATCAGTGATAAAGTATCCTCGTTGTTGGCGCAAACTAGAAGAATACGAAAGTACCCAAGTACACGACCTCAAAGCCATCATTTAAATCAGCTTCCCAGTCAATTTAAGGGGTTAGGCCACTCTAGAGGCCGAAAAAATAGGCTTCTTGGAGATTTTTCTTCCGAAAAACTACAAAATAAATCGAAATTACACAAAAGGGTATTTATCATACATT
The DNA here is from genome assembly GCA_964007375.1 of Ophion obscuratus. Lineage (NCBI taxonomy): Eukaryota > Metazoa > Arthropoda > Insecta > Hymenoptera > Ichneumonidae > Ophion > Ophion obscuratus. The sequence goes on along the minus strand of OZ023322.1, from coordinate 27,202,524 downwards.
CTGGTGAGTGTAGACAATTTTTTTAAGTGATTAATTTCAAAATGGCGGCTGTGCAGCGTTTATCTCAAAAATGCATTTTTTCAGTTGGCCGGAAACATAACTCAATTTTCAACCAATCCACTTGAAATGTTGAATATATGTTGAAAAATACATTTTCTATGGAACTACGTAGAATTTTTTTTATATTGCATAGTTCATTTGTTATTAACAATTCTGCCTGGCAGTTAATTGATAACGCGTCGACTCATTCAAAGTCGCTTGGCGTATAGAAACCGTCTTCACAACGCTAAATTAGCGGCATCGATGGATAGTCGAATGAGAAAAACTGCAGGTACGTTCTGAAGAAGGTTAAGGATGATGCGAAAGAGGAGGATTGGTAGCTGACACACACACATATATATATATATATATATATATATATATATATATATATATATATATATATATATATATATATATATAAGAACAGCGAAGCATCCGTGGCGGCACAGAAATAATAGCTTTCGATAAGAATGACCGAACCATCCCCAACCCCCCAAAATAACGATGACTTCCAACGTCGGAATTGCTGACAGGAAGAGGTTTGCCCTCAAAGGGGGAACCCGGGGCAAGAGGTGATATCCTCTTTCCCCTTTCTTTCCCGTGGGCTACTCAGGCGGAATGACGTCAAGAAATTTTCACCGCGCCAATTAGAGGTCTGAGGATAAGAAATAAATAGTCTAGTGCGCTTAATTAACATTTTCTGTTACGATTGGGGCCCGTTGTGTCCCCGTTCCTTGCCTCCTCATTCGTTTTCGCATCGCGGTTTCCTCTGCCGTGGGACGCACTCATTAGCGAATACCACAATCGGTTTCTCGTTCTCCCGCGCTCTTGCACAAACACATATACACACACATGTGCACGTAGTATCCCACTTAGAAGTTCCGCGTCCTTGTACCTTGCCGCATCGTTGAAAGTCGACGAGTTCTCCTGGTTGGTCCTCCCAACGTTTCAGCCGAAATGGCAAACAGAAAGCTCACTCGATGTGGCTATCACAGCGGCCTTCCTGCGGCCTTTTTTAATTGGACAGATTAGTCCCGAAATCGCGCGCGTCCACCCTGCTCGATTCTCTCGCATCCACCTAACAAACAGTGGACGTTCCACCATCGAAATTTCACCCTTCATGTTGGATCTTGCCCTTGGCCGTTGTTTACAAAGGACCGTAATCAACAACCACCACAACTATGGTATCCATTCAGTTACAGAGCTACAGCGACAAGCTTTTTTCATTCGTCCTTCAACTTCAAGCTCTTTCTGTGTTTGTTTGTTCGTGTTTCTTTCTGCTTAACTGATTCCATTCGCCATCAGCCGAGCCCCCTCACCCTTACCGACTCTTCCCCTCGTGGATTCGCAACTGGTGTAGCTGAACATCCTTGTGACGTGTCTTTCTCTGGCTCGCGGTTCTGTGGTATCTTCTTGAGTGAACGGCCGTTGCTCACCCATCGGCCAATTGGCCTTTCGGCTTTTCTAACACAGAGACGGCGAAGAGGATCAGAGGAAGAGTTGCGGCAGGGTAGCCGCGGTGGGTTTCGAAGGAAAAGACGACGACGACGATGGCGAAACACCGCGAATATCGGTCTCGTTAAAATACCTAGCGACGAAATCGAAATTTCGGGGTTAAGTGGGTGAGAGCTATCCTTTTGTCGTACACCCAGTCGCGATGAGATCTTCCTTTTTTCAATCCCCGAGACTTTCTTGTCTCTTCTTTTCTCATCTCCTCTCCACCAACCCTCCTCGGCTTCCTCATATATTGTACTTTGCTCGTTCGGACATTCTCTTCTGCCCTCTTTTCTTCTCTCCGGGATCTCGAAGGGCTTACCAAATAGGGTCTTTCTTTCACCGACATGGCCGCGTTGGCTGGTGGTTCTTCTCGGTTTGCTGAGAGCGATGGCGTGTGCGGAACCTCACCGAGAACCCTTTTAACCCGTCACATCGGATCCCTAGAATTTTCTAGCCTGAGAGCAGCTTGTATTGATATTCGAAGCTGCTGAGCCAGCGAGACACGTTAAAACGTAGTTTTGGTTCAACTTGATATTTTAATTGGTGCATAAATCAGAGCAACCGACGCTTTCGTCGGTATATGTAGAAGTGCGACGAGTTTCATGACGTTGGGAATATCCTAGACCTAGGAAAGAAGGATCTGTAATGTCACGCGCCAAACAATTGAACATCAGATTCTTTCGAAGCTAACCAAATCGCGATGTTGAACGTCGTTGGCAGGTCTAGTTTCTCTTACCGAGTTACCAATTCACTCGAACAATTTTCGCCATCTTCATCAGAAATCCACAATCCCAAATGTGCGAATCAATATTTCGGATAACGATACAAGTCGATAAATAAAATAATTGGAAAAAGAACTTTCGTTACATCCCGACAATGCAAATTCCATCACCATATGGGTCCACAAGTTATGTGCATTCGGTCTCAGGCTGATGGCTTTTGCCGCCGGTCAACGGCAACAGAATTCGTGAAGAGTATCCCCTCATCAAGCCCTACTTGTATTATAACACTAACCACACCGTAAAAGATCGTTGCTGATGAATGGACCATCACCGGTGTTGTCATAAAGAGGGCCCGAAAAGAGGTCAGAAGGCGCAGTGAGCGGCTCAACTTCATTGAGAGGTTTAACGAATGATGATCCAGGCGAGATTCCAAGGTGGGCTTATCCGGACACGAAACGATCGTAAGGGATCGATCGTCGATCGTATTGCTGCCTGCTCCTCTCCCTGGCACGAAACAGGTTGTACGTACGGATATGGTGGCTATAAAACGAGAGACAGCCACCGGCAGTAACAACCGGGCACACACAAACGCGCGCGCGCTTGCTCGCGGCGCTCAATGGAATTGAGACGTTACGGTGGCTCAGAGAACTCGACGCCGCGGCGCGACTTAGAGATCGAAAGAAACCACGGATAACTGGCCGCCATGGTTATACTCTCCTCGTGGCTTCAAGTGAGCCGCCACTTTGCTCCCAACTCAGGCAGATGTTCTCGTATCTCCTCATCGTTATTCCCTTTTCCATATATCTTGGTTTTCGAACTTTTTACACATATAGGGCTGGTAAACAGGAAAAATAGGAAACGAATCGATGATCAGAGATACTCAAAGTCAGGACTGCTTATGAGAAGTTCTGCATGGTTAATTAGCACCCAAGGCGGCCTGGAGGGTAATGCAATTTCAAATACTCTGAATGAATATCATTTCATGCTTGAATTCTCTGCGTATGCCTTTGCGGTCTTTTAAGAACACATGATTCTAACCATCATCCAATATTCCAATATTCCTACTTTCTCAAAGACAGTCCAGAGTGTTGCCCACAGCCACCTCTTTCCTGCTGTACCAATACATCAAACTTGCAGGGGTACAGGGGATCATCCTAGAGGCCGCAAAGCTGCCGTCCGCTGGGTCGTCAGTGCGCAAGCCTGTTCGCTATCACGCGGTCACCCATCCCAGTATTCGGCCAAGCCAATACTGCTTGGAATGGAAAATCGCCACAGCCGCACAGCGACCAAGCATCGACTACTGTCAATGGCGATCAGGACCTACCTCCTCGGAAACCTAGAAACTGTTCAGGTACCCGAGTCGAAATTTTCAGCCTATTTTGAAAGCGTTTGATTCTATGTCAGCCTCACTTGAGTCTGTTTACTGCTAGAAGTCCTACTATGGGCCGCCACATATTCTTCCTCTGCTGCTTACCACCTGCATAGACCCTTATATTCCTACCTAACCTAGCTGAAATCGTTGCAGTTCCTCTTTTGATTGCGTTAGGACCTATCGTGCTTTTGGCTGTTTCGACGAAACGAGGGTGGGCATGGTCGCATTCGAAAGAGCGGGTCTGATAGTTTTCAGTAACCGTCATGCGTTGAACTAGTTAGGACCGCGCGTTCGCCGTAGAGGCCTACTTTTCCAATGGCATTTCCATTATCTTCACCCAGCGAACCTTTAGCATTCGCTTCAAACTTGCCCATGCAGCTCCGGCAACTCTCCAAAGTGGAACAAATGGATCTTGGGCAAACAGTTACGATATTTTTTCATAGGAATTGACCTCATGTATGCATGTATACGCGGATCCCTATAGCAGGCACGTATTCATACGTATAGGTACTAGTACACGTGTGTTGGTGTATGCTTAGGCATGTATGTGTGCGGGTATATACGTGTGTCTACGCATGCGCGTATTCAGGAATATGTATCTCTGTATGCGTAATAGAGTGTATGCGCGTGCGTGTATACGTGTGCCATTCGATGTCCTCATTAGCGCCTGCAAGTGGAGAAAAGGGAAATTTGTTCCCGTTCTAGGCGTTAAGTAGGAGCTCATTTTATATTGAATGCGAAGCTACTTTAATTCCTTTATCTCCTATCACTGTGAGGATTTGGAGGGGCAAAATGGGCTGAAAATTTCGACTCGGATATCCCAAAAGTAGTTACGAGCGACTTGGATTCCAAAAAAATCGAGTCATTAAGAGAATTCACCTCTCGCAGACTAGAAATACGACTCCCACACTTAGAGACTCACTCAACACGAGCTGAAATTCGATGAAAGCACCTCGAAATCCCGGATCAAGTGGGGTGCTTTAGCTACTTAATTACGAACGCCGCACCTAAGATGGCCATTCACATAAATATGGATATAAAGATCTTCGGTGCATCTGATTATCAAAGAGAAGCAAAACGATCTTTTCTCAAATCAATGCCGCGTGGTTTTTCAGGCTAAAATTACCACGAAGTCGTGTCAACGCAGTCAGTAAAGGAAGCTGTAAGATCACTAAAGAAGGCGGACGATATGGTATATTCTGGCTCGCGCTCTGAACCCCCCCACCCTTAAGCTCGATGCCTCTTTCTTCCATTCGACTCGATCGTTGCGGCATATAAACGACGCACGAGAGATCCATAGATCACACGAGCGAGTTCTCGTATCTGGACGCGGCTCCCTCGCATTTGCCGCTTACCATGGACCCGTAGGAATGCCCAAATTGGTTTTACGACCCGCGGGCCTGTTAGATATACGTACGCGCCGTAATCGATGCGGAAAAAGAATCCAATTAGGCGCGAGCAATAATCGAAAAAAAAGACCGCGACTTTGCATTTTTTAAACTCTCGCGCGCACCCAATGTCTCGTGTTTTTCTCATTCGTTCTTTTATTTATATTCTTCTCTTTTTTATTAAACTTATTGTGGAATTCAAAGGTCGAAGAGTGGTATCGATTGGATCGCGAAATGAGACTACGAATTTTATACTTTTGTCAACGAAACGAGGGATACAATATTCCCGATTAATTATTCCCGAAATCCAACGCTTCGATCGACTGAGATACAACGATTTTTGTTTTTATTGGCTCCGATCGAAAAATGGCGGGCTCCGATGTCTGGGCTCCTTTTTTTTTCTTCTCATTTTGGGATCCACGAAGTTTCGGTGATCCTGCTTAACTAAGACTACGAAAATGATGCTTGCATTTCTCGTTTCTTGATGAAAATTAAACGAACCGGATTCGTCGTCAAGTATGAGTGTATACACATATTGGTGGATATTGTATTGTTCATTCTTTATTCGATGTTTACGTGGCGTCAATCGAGTCTTCGCATTTCGTATGCGCGATAACCAAATTTGGATGGACCAACATCAACTACGAGTTTCTACATGACTACGTTTAATCTACAACGTAATTTACGACAAATTCTCGACGACCAAATCCTCGATTGGGTTCTCGATGTTCTCGGTAGGAGTACAAGCTCTGGTTGCTACTTTTAAATTGATTAAAAAAATATATTTTCGAATAAGTCACATGTAACCATCGGGTCTATTGAAAACGTATATGCGAAACATCGATTTAGCATCGTAAAAATGGTAGGTCCTTCCCGAGTATACCGAAGAGGCTGCGAAAACAGCGAACACCATGAGATCCAAAAATTAATAGAAAAACTAGGTGCGAGACGTATAAGTGAAATATTAAGGGACTATACCAGTGTGACACTTTCAAGCCTCTCGGCAGGCATTATTCGGGAAAGAGGAGGGTCCATTGTATTGGCCAGGTATAGCTGATTAGCAGTTTTTATGGTAAATATAATTTTATCTTGCAAAAATCGATAGTTACATCTTTAACGCGTTTTTCTCCAAATGAAATTTTTCAAATTTGTTGACGTTGTAACCCAAAAAGCAATTATCCAATTGACTTGAAATTTGAACTGAGTACTCTTGAATATATATACTCTACAATGACGCAGGATATTTTTGATTGGATGAAAATTGACGATTTGCCATTGAAAAAAACGATCATTTTATAGACAAGGAAAAAATACTTTTTTTCATAACTACGTCATTGTGTTAGACTGTGACATTTTTCGAAAATCCTCAGTCGTTGTACAGGAAATACCTTTCAGTTTAACGATATTTTTTCCTTTTTCGGTTTCAGCTACTCAATCAGCCGGAATTATGTCAGCAGTGGAGGAACTTTTTTTTGGCGCCTCCGAAGGCGGCGCATTAATCACTTGGATCTCAATATTTTTCTATGAAAAAATTATATAATATAGGTCAAATATAGCCAAATATATTCTTAATTTTCCGAAACATTTAATTGAGTACTTTTCTTCCAAAGAATTCCCGAAAATCACCCAAATTTTCAGCGTTCACACTGGTATAGCCCCTTAAGCGCAACAGGACAAGGCGCCCTTAAAACTTAACCAGACTGCGAAACGCTACAAAATAATTTCAAGGTCATTGATGGTAACTAGTGGAATATATTTTACGTTGACAAACCCAAAACGTCTCCATAATAATCCGTTTCTCAACTGTACGTACATGCAGCGTTCTAGCGTCTGACTGGATTGATGACATCCGTGAGATCGTGGCATTGTGTAACCACGACTACGCGCAACAAGAAAGACAACTTCGTCGCGTGCGGTTTCCGCGCGAGAATCTTCCGAGGCAGAGTCGGAAGATGCAATTGATATTAAAAAACAACAACAAAAACCGCACTTGGTGAATTCTTTGTCTGGGAAAACGCCAGTTGCACCAAGAAGGACAACAAGAACGACCACAATCCATTTTTGTTGGCTCAATGACAACTGAGATTCAGTTGCATCAACTCGATATTCAATTCACCCTGTTCCGCCGCACTTTTAGTATACTGACATTGAGTACATTCAGTTGAACGCACTATTTGTTCCATATGTCCATTTTCTTTGATGGATCGCCTGATGGAGACATCGTCTCGAGCGTGTTGGAATCGACTTTGAATAGGGGAGATACCTTTGATTGGCGGCCTCCAAGATCTCGCCACGATAACAAGGGGAGAAAAGACAGACCGGTGAAGGACAAAAGGGAAAGAAAGGTCTCAAGCTTGGGTCATCCTCAGGTTGACGAGCTCGTTCGTCAACGTCGTACCAACTATCTTTTCTCTCTCTGTTGCTTTCAATGTTCTGGTTTCTTCCTGGTTCGGTGAATCGTTTTCTTCTTTTCCCTTCTTACAAGGAACATCAGTTTAGTGTCCATCTTCGATTTTGTTGTAACTCATGTACATGATAGGGCGTTGAAAACTGTTAGATCACTATTAGAAGATTGTTTTCGGAAGGACCCAATTTTGAAAAAGTAGTCAAAAGGGTCAAAAATTTTTTTTTGCCTTTTGAACCGTTTTATCATCGATTCATGGGATTTTTTCATTGATTACAAACATCATGGATTTTTTGTCGAAAGCTCATAATTTCGCCAGCTGTACGTAAAGAAAACGTGTCCCCGTATACATTAGACGATCTTTTTTTTTTTTTTTGGAAATGAAGGCTTTTGGAGGAAACAGACTGGATAGACAAATTGACGCCGATATGAACAATCCATCGTAATTTGATAAAGCATTGAGGTTTACTCTGCTGACATAGACACAGAGGGAAAATGTACGGTAATGCTAAATGATAGTGTTGTCAAGCATTCATGAGAATAATTGTGACAGTAATGAACACCCACTTCATATAAATGAGAAAGATTTCGGAGTTGAATAAATCAGCGGGAAACTTGATGATCATGCTAAGTTATTGTGTCGTTGAGGATTTAGGCCAATAATCATGACCATAATGAACATCCGCTGGATAGAAGTGAGGATTCTGGAGTTTGATAAATTGAATGATGCTACAAGAAAGTTGTCGAAGCCATAGAATGGAGAGTAACCGGGAGTCTGAAGGGTACAAACACTTTAGTGACAGTCATCGTTCCTGCGTCTGTTCCTGAATAAAAATGGGCTTTTCGCCCGGCAAGAATACCTGGCTGCGTCACTTCCACCTTCCGTTCTTTTTCCACGCTTTCATCTACCCGTTCAATGTTTTCCTGCCTATTAACAACTGGATAGGAGTAAACACAGGAAGATTGTTTTGAGAGGAACTATCCTCTTCCCAACATCATCATATCTAGGATCGAGATACTTGGTCGTTTTTTTATACATATCCCCCCCCATTGGTACATCGCGTACTGTATATGTATATGCCGTTTTTCGAAGTACTACGTGGAAGAAAAAGGCTGAGAGTCTGTGCGGCACAGCAGAGCTCCCCGAGAAGGCGGCTTCGAGAGGAAACAAAAAAATTGGTCGAAGGGAACGGTGCCGACGCCTCGAGCGGGCACGGAAAATGCATTACCGCATTACTGGTGGCTGTGCGCACTTCTGTCACGGCTTCTGGATATGAAAAAGATGAGCGACTACCGTGGTGAGTCAGCCTTAATAGACGAGAACTCTTAACGAGGAGAGAAAAGATTGAACATATATAAGCATATATCCGGCATTGGGAAAAAGATGGCTTTGACGATTCAACATGATCGTTCTGCACTTACATTACCCTGCCAGCATATATACGCACGGTAATTATGATTTATGACTGGCGAATAATTTAATTCACGATTGAATTCCATCGAGTACATAAATTTATCACGCTATATACCAGGGAGCTTCCATTTTCTTTCATTTATGTCTTGCCTACAACTCAATCGGTATTCAACGTTGCATCGCTGGATAACAATATATTTTTTTTTTTCATTGACGCTCTTCTTTTGGTAGATTTAGGCGAGGAAGTATATGAACACGTTTTGGAATAATAATAAAAATAAAGCCCGAATAAAAGAGGCAATTAAATCTTCATTTTTCGTTAGAAAAACAAGCTCCCCTTTCAGGAGAGTAGGGACAGTAGGAAAGGCGATTTTTTTTAAATCGGCGACGACGGGCCTGAAACGAAAATTGGCGGAAGGCGCGAGAGAGAAAC